>JACSYO010001433.1:0-112500 GCA_016806645.1 Ophiodon elongatus
ATATATATATATATATATGTGTATATATATATATGTATATATATATATATATATATATATGTGTGTATATATATATATATATATGTATATGTATATATATATATATATGTATATGTGTGTATATATATATATGTATATGTGTATGTGTGTGTGTGTGTGTGTGTGTATATATATATATACACTCTCTCTTTCTTTCTTCAACACACCCACACAGTAAACACATAAACAGTATTGTACTGACTTTACTATGTATCCATTTTATATTAAAAGCGAACGGAGGAAGTTGTTCGGACGCGCGTTAGGCACAAACAAATCTGGCTGGCTCTGTGTCTCTTTCGATCCATTTATTCCGCTTCAACACATTAATCCCACAACACATGACAAGAGACGACCTCCACAGCCAAGTTGACACAACCACGTTGGTGCAACCACGGTCAAACACTGTTTGCTTCCGTTCCCACACACACCTGGCTCATTACCCGGCACCCACTTATATGCCCTTTCCGTTCAATGCGCCACCCTGTGTCCAATGCAGGAACTACATGTCCCAACTCACCCCGTGTTTCCCTCAAAGACAAAACAAAGCAACAAAAATACATTATGGCTCCAACACACCGGCCCCTAATTGTTAATGGCAGGAGGGCATAAACAATTAAATAGATATTTATATAATGGAGCCAATAAATCCATTACAAAATGAACAAACAAAACAAATAAAAACCAAAGATTCCCCTGTGGGTAGGAGGTTACGAATAACTTATGTTTCGGATTTTTGTAGAAGATAAAGTTTGGTCACTGGCCTGTCCAGCGTGCTAGTCTTGGTTTGTACTTGTCAAACTCTGTCCCCTCAACGCAGCTTTAATTTGGTGCATTTCCTGTTCCAATTTGTTGCCATTCCTGTCTGTATCCTCATGGCTCATTTGGTTCCTTTTTTAACTCATTTCCAGTAGAGCTTTTCTTATTTTAAGAATCCATGCAACTGACCTCTTCAACCTTTTCCAGTCAGAAAAGTATGTTATCAGTTGATGGGTGGCATTTGGGATATCTTCAACAATCACTGCATCCTCGAAGGAAACCATTAATAACCAACCCCAATAGGGTCTTAATGGCATAAGGTCCGTTTCTCTGGCTGTTGATTACTCCCCTAGGTTCAAGCATTTTGGAGGCGTTGGTACCTATCAACAACTCCACGTTAGCTTGATTGCTAGGAACACTGTTCCCGGCCCCTGTATGACCACATGCGTGTAGAGAGACATGTGCGCTACTCAATGATGGTTCCTTTGAGTTTCTAGAGTCCCTGTTGACTACTTTCTCCCTTTGATAGATGTGAAGAACACTGGGATGGTTTAGGCTGCACACCTTGCAAGTCAAGCGCTTATCACAATCCTTGCTCATATGCCCAATGCGAAGGCAGCCAAAACAGATTCCATTTTCACATACCTCTGTCCATTCAGTGTCCATTGGTCCAAAAAACATACCTTGCGTCACGGTGGTGATGATCAGTTGTCCAATTATATTTCAATGCAAATACCACCTACAGGCAATGTTTAATTGATCAGCTGCTGAATCCCGCTATGACGATCAGCAATGTCCAATTGATCAGCTGTTGCATCCAGCGACGTCAATTAGGTTATGACATGGAGTTTTATTGAAATTAAATAAAATGGAAATATAATAAAACATTTTTCAGTCTCTCCCTCAAAACCCTGTCCTCACACTCAAATAGTCCCAGCTTGCACTTGGATTTGTGCTCAAACTGTGTACATGTACTCAGATTTAGTTTTGCTTGCACAGATGTTCTGCTCTCCAGCTTCAGGGTGCGTTTGCTTCACTGGAACGTCCCTGATGGGATGACTGGTTCATCCTTTTCTGCAATCCAAGGCTTTATTATATTGCTTTCTTTTAAAATAAAAGGACAATTAATAACAGCAGCAGCATGCAGCCTTTTTATTTTGGGCTCATGCTTCTTTCATTTACAAGTAATTCACTGCTTTTTCACTGATAAACCTCTTGAATAATAGAGTTTAATATGAGATTTCTAAGATGTATAAATGTATTTAATTATTCCCCACAGACGTCGAGCAGCTGTTGGTGGGTGAAGAAGAGGTTCCCCCTGAGCAGCAGGACTGGAGCTCCAGTCTGGACCAGGAGGACCCAGAGCCCCCATACATTAAAGAGGAACAGGAGGAAGTCTGGATCAGTCAGGAGGAAGAGCAGCTTCAAGGCCTGGAGGAGGCTGGTATCAAGTTCTCATTCATTCCTGTGAAGAGTGAAGATGATGAAGAGGAAGCTCAGTCCTCACAGCTTCATCAAAGACAAACTGAGGAGAACAGAGAGGCAGAGCATTTCAAAACAGAAGCTGATGGAGACAGTAGAGATTGGGAGGAACCTCAGTCAGATTTAAACCCTCTGCAAAACAAGGAAGTACCTGTAAGTGATGTGAACTGTAATACTGGAAAAGCATCAAGCAGCTCCTCTGAATGTGCTGGAAGCGTTGGCCACAAGGGACAGATGGAGAAAAACACTGAATCCAAAACAGGAGTGAAACCGTTTAAATGCTCGGTTTGTGGCAAAAGATTTGCTCGCCAAAGTTTTTTGAGACAACACATGACTGTCCACACAGGAGATAAACCATTTAGTTGTTCAATTTGTGGTAAAACATTTGCACGAAAGGGAAACCTGAAATATCACATGACTGTCCACTCAGAGGAGAAACCATTTAGTTGTTCCGTGTGTGGTAAAAAATTCCCACTAGAGCAAACAATGAAACGACACTTAACTGTCCACTCAGAGGAGAAACCATTTAGCTGTTCAGTTTGTGGTAAAACATTCCCACTAGAGCAAACTCTGAAACGACACTTAACTGTCCACTCAGAGGAGAAACCATTTAGTTGTTCATTTTGTGGTAAAACATTTGCACTAAAGGGAAGACTGAACTATCACATGACTGTTCATACGGGGGGAGAACCCGTTCAATTTTTCAATATCGAGTAAAAAATTCACAACACAGAAAAGTATGAAATGACATTTAATTGTCCACAAGGGAGATACAAATTAGTTGTTGAGTTTGCTATAAAATATTCTCTTTTCTGTCATTTAAAAAAAAAATCACAATTGTATTTTTGAGAGCATCAAAACTAAATGAGACATGGTTAAACACTTAAAAACTGTCAGACTGATAGACTCCAAAATCAGTTTATTTAACTAAGATGAAGCTACACATCAATTTAAATTCGGTTTGTATTTGTTTATATGATATTGTTTCATGTGTTATGTGTGGTTTGAGCTGAATTATCATAGGTGATGAAACTGAGGCAAATATTTAACCTTCTTTCTCTTCAGCAATGTTTTCTCTCCAGTTTAAATATATTACTTCTTTGATTTTTGATTTTTTTTTTACTGTAGAAATTGCAATTTTGTTCCATAATTGAAGAATGACTGAATTGAGAAAATGTCTGACAGCCAAGCAACTCCTGTTTATAGCAAGAATCTGACGTTAGCGTGAACGAGCTTCTGTGTATTACGTTAATGCAGAAAGCTATTTGGAATATTATTTTTGGAACACTGTTAAGTATGCTTTTTGAACTGTCACCGTTTATGTTTTATGCTTTTTTCAGACCTTTTCTGACTTTTTCATGGGTGTGTATTGCACATCTCACACTATCTGTTCATCAAGTCGTCCTTCCTCTCCAGGGCTGATATCGAAGCAATAGGAGCTACGGTTATCTGAGTTTTGAGATAGTTCGATAGGTGTGCCTCAGCTTTAACTCCATGTTAAGCCTATGGAACTGTAGCCTCTTTGAAGTTATTGTCGGGGGGAAATTGATTCTGTGAACTCTGTGTAACTTCTCTATAGCTGAACCTCTTGTGGTGGTTGTATTTCCGGAGCACATATCCCGAGCTCATCTGTTGAACTTTGCCCTGCGCGAGGGAACGGGGGCATTCTTCTTTTTGGGTTCAGCTCCTGTTCATTTATGTTTCTCCTATTTGGGGACAGGGTGCATTACTCTTCTTTTATGGACACATTATCTATTTGTTGCTGGACAAGTGTATTCTCCTTTCCGTTTAAAGCTCAACTCCTCACAGAGAATAGCAGCAGATCTTCTTGCTCCCCCCGGAGGAAGAACACTCTGTCCATTCGGCTGAATGAAATGCTATGACTTTGGTCTGTGCTCATTGGTTCATGTTTGATGACTTGTACTCTTTATAATTTTTCCATATCTTATCCTGTAATAAATACTTAAAGACAAATGAGCTTAAGATACTTTTGATTTCTCACAAGCAAATTTCCACCACAGTTATCACTATGGCAACCTTTGATGTGGCAGCACACAGGTGATTGATATGAGCTAATTACTGCAGTTTCACACACACACACACACACACACACACACACACACACACACACACACAGAGACACAGACACTCACACACACAAATTACTTAGATATTCAGTCAAAGGCATTGTAACACCTCTCTGTCTGTCTTCCCTTTCAAAAGAAAATCCCCGTAGATTAACTATCTTAACATGAAGCTCAAATAAAGATTTTTTGATTAAATACTTAATGCTCTTACTAATACTGTGACTACTACTGTTAATATCTCTAGTATTACTACTACTGCTATTATTACAACTACTACTACTTTGAAAGCTACTAATACCTCAACTACTAATACTAATACTTCTACTACAACTACCACTTCTTCTACTACGACGACTCCAACTGCTATTACTACTACTGCAAATGCTATTACTGCTACTACCAATACTACTATTAATATTACTACTACTGCTATTACTATTACTACTACTGCTATTACTATTAATACTACAGCTATTAGTACGACTACTACTACTACTACTACCGCTGCTGCTGCTGCTGCTGCTGCTACTTCTTCTACTACTACTACTAAAACTTCAGCAGCTGAAACTACTACTCTTGTCACAACCACTACTTCTACTACGACAACAACTTTGTTTAACAGTTTAGCTTCCAGCTTCTCCTGCATTGTATTTCAGCTTTTATAGCTTCTTTATACAATGCAGCTCAACTTCCAATTCTGCCACTTTTAAAATTCAACTATCAGGTTTTTCAGCAGTGCAGTTCTTAACTTTTGGGCTTTAACATTTTTTCAGGAAAGTCATTTGAAATTTCCACATTTTCTCAGTTATTTTTACTACTACCACTACTACTACTACTTTTACTACTATTACTGTGACAGTAAACTCGTTTAGTTTCCATCTTTTCCTGGATTGTAATTCAGCTCTTGGACTATTTAGATGATGTAGTTTTGCTTCCAACTTTTCAAGTTATACATTTCAACGACCAAGTTTTTAACAGTTCAGTTCAATGCTTTTGCCTTTTCTGTATTTTCAGCTATTTTCAGCTATTTTTTATTTTTCCAAATATTTCAGCTTCAAGCTTTCAGCTTTCAGCATTCCAATGCATTTCCAGCAGGAAATGCAATTTCTAGTTTAGGCTCCTCACTGGTTTGGTAAAAAGGAACCGACGACACTCTTCATTAGGGATGCCCCCGATACCTGGTTCTAAAGGGGAACCTTAAGACATTAGTCAAAAGCTGTCCTCCTCTCAAACCTCGTCTCTTTGTCTCTTTGTCTCCGGCTCAGTACAGTGTGAGACTCACATGATGTTAGAGAGGAGACAAAGATCCAAAGTGAGGCTACATTTGACTCCAGTAGATTCTGAGAACTCTGATTGTCTCAAACTCAATAAAAGCCTCACGAGTAAAAGGAGGAAACAGCAGCAGTTTATCTCAACATGTTACCAACAAGCAGAACATCAATCTGTTTGTGGAGCAGCAGGTAACATTAGTGATGTCAGACAGAGTTTGATCACAAGATAAGGGATAATCAATGAAAGATAAATGTTTAGCTGCGACTGTATTTTAAGGATTCAGGAACTTGTTGTAGATAGTCGGGCTGAGGCTGCACAGCCATGACTTTACATTGCATGAATTTACATTTCTACTCTATATTTCAGAGAGAAAGATCCCCCTAAATGACATCTATAGTCATACTGGACATTTTTCATCTTCAGATTTTACCTTAAAAACATACAGTGTGTTACATTTAATCACAATACATTTGTATTGATTAAACCAGTGGCTCCAAGTCTGGTGACCACTGAGACAGTTGAGCTTATATCCTCATATCATGCAGGAAATGTTCACACAAAAGACAAGAAATTGTGACAAAACAGCTACAGTCTTCTAAAACTTCCTGGAAGTAATATCTTTCATACTTGTATTCAGAATCAGCTTTATTGGCTATGTATGCGTACGCATACAAGGAATTTGACTCTGGACTTTTCGTTACTGTCCACGTACATACACAGAAGCCACCACCTCCAGGTCTGGACTCCACGTCTTGTACAATAATATATAATATATTGAACTGCTAAAACAGTGTTCACACATAAGCACAGTGCTAAATCCTTCTTTAGACCAAAGTGCTACATTATGATTATGATCTAGTCAGAGGGGCTAAGACACTGACAGCAGAGTTAGAACAGAACAGGTTAGATGTTGAATGATGATGACAGTAACAGTGATGATGTAGTAATGAAGGTAAAAAGGGAAGCACAGGTAGCGCTATGACTGGGTGGTAACTGAAGAGAGGTCCAATGAAAGCTGCTTAATAAGAATAAACCAAAAGTCTCTTTATTTTTCAATTGACAATATGTATTGCTTCATGAACAACACATGCTCACTCTTCCATGGAGGAATTTTTGGTTAATAAATGACACAAATATAACAAGTAAATACATGATGTATACAACTAGATTGCAAATTAACCATGAACATTAAATATCAGAGGAAATAAACAGCATTAAATACATCTGTATCAATAACCTAGATAATTATCAAAGACACAGGTAAATAGAACTAAATGTATGGTTTAAATACACTTATACTGCCATCTACTGGTAGAAAGGGGAAATACTTTTACTCTTAAAATAAATATGAGTACAATCAGCAACAACTCTGCAAACAAAAATGACTTTGCTTAAAATATATTACTTAGAAAGAACGATAGCAGAGTACGAGGAGGAACTTTCTAGTTCAAAAGAGGAGAACGAGCGACAACGGAAACTACTGGACGCTGTTTTCAACCCGGAAGTCCGGATACTAAGAGCAGGTTGGTTCTCTCTGTTTCATTCTCACTTTAAACGGATGATGTATTCACATCATGTACTGAAGTAGAATTACAGGTACTGTACTGAAGTATTTATAAACTTTAATACTTTTTCCTACGATACATCTCAGAGGTAAATATTGTGCTTTATACTGTACAACACCTTACAGGTACATATTGTACTTTTTGCTGTACTATACCTCAGAGGTAAATATTTTACTTTTTACTGTGCTACATCTCAGAGGTAAACATTGTACTTTTTACTGTATTACATCTCAGAGGTGAATGTTATTAATTTTCACAGTTTTTCTTCCTCTTTCTGTGCCATGTAATTTCAAAACATGGCCTATTGATTTCACTTCAGATATTTTTCAGTCTCTCCCTCAAAACCCTGTCCTCACACTCAAATAGTCCTGGCTTGCACTTTGATTTGTGCTCAAACTGTGTACATGTACTCAGATTTAGTTTTGCTTGCACAGATGTTCTGCTCTCCAGCTTCAGGGTGCGTTTGCTTCACTGGAACGTCCCTGACGGGATGACTGGTTCATCCTTTTCTGCAATCCAAGGCTTTATTATATTGCTTTCTTTTAAAATAAACGGACAAATAATGAAAGCAGCAGCATGCAGCATTTTTATTTAAGGGTCATGTTTCTTTCATTTATAACTAATGCAAGGATAAGAACCCCAAAGTAGGCATGTAAATAGGTTTGGTCAATCTCCTTCCACCTCTCTCCAAAAACACGTATTCCTTCTAAATTAGTGCAATCCAGAATAATTTTCTGGATGGAATCTGGGATGAAAAGCCTGAAAGGAAGACTTGATGTCCTGCACATGAGTAACTGCCATCCGTGTTGGCCCTGGTTGCATCCTGATCACATTGGCAGCCATGCAGGGGGGCGGGGGGGGGCTCATGTCTTGGGCAAGAAGATAATTCAATTTCACCACTTTTTGACATCCATATTTCTTCACTTGAAAGCTGATGACGGGCTTGTTCTGGTCCTGGAGCTGACTGCTGACGGGCTGGTCCTGTGGCTCGTCTTCGTTTTGGAAGTAGCTGATGCTCAATCTCATCCTGTTCTTCAAAGTTACTGTCAGACTCTGAATGTTCAGAAATGTGATCCTCACATTCTGAAACCTCTTCCTCTCCATCATCATCAAAAGCTTCTATCTCTTCCAAAATCAATTGCGAGGCCCTCTGAGCAGAGAATCTTTAGGTCATCTTGATCAGTTGTGATAAGGAACCACACGGGCAAAGCTGTATTTATTGTGTCCCGCCCCCAATTTGCAGCTGGGAAAGAGTATGAGCAAAAAAAGATTGGTTAGTGCAAGACAGATGGTAACATGTGAGAGCAGACAGGTGTCGGTGCTTGAATTTTTCAACAATGTTGCAAACTTGTGCGGGAACGGCAGGTGCAGAAAAAACAAAACTCACACTCGCAGACACACACACACACACACACACACACACACACACACACACACACACACACACACACACACACACACACACACACACACACACACACACATCCTCACACTCACACGCGCACTAGGCCAATGAGTCTGAATTTGAAAAAATAATTAATCGTATAATTTTTCTTTTGATTAAAAAATGAAAAACCACACAAGGGTGAAAAAGACGATGATGAAATATTATTTTTGATAAAATGCGCTCTATGCACCAAGTCTGCCATGAAATCCACATAGAAGCTTCTAAAGGCTTTTATTTTGAAGGTGACCCACCGAGCTGCAGCTGACCCGGATGTTCCTCCATCAGCAACATGGCGCCTACCGTCAGTAGAAACAGCAGAGTCTCTTTGTTGTGTTGATAACGTGTCAGGTAGCTCCTTCAGTACTGATCCATCAGAGTCTCTGTATGTCTGGATAAACCTGTCTGAATGGACTTTTAGATGTTCACCTTTGTTTCTGGATGTTGTTCCTCTGACTCATCTCCCGGTAGCCTACAAAGATATTGAAGTTATCTTAGCATGCTGGAAACAGACCGACGGGGACGGAAGTCAGCAACACAGCGCTAGTCCGAGTTTAATGGAGAGGAAACGGGCTTTTTGACGGAGTTTGTGTGGAGAACAAGTTTCTGTCGTTGTGTGAAAATGTCTAAAGTCCAAATGCTGAGATCTTTAGTCAACCAGCGACTAACTGCGGCTGCTGAAGAGATATTTGGGCTGTTTGAAAGAACGATAGCAGAGTACGAGGAGGAACTTTCTAGTTCAAAAGAGGAGAACGAGCGACAACGGAAACTACTGGACGCTGTTTTCAACCCGGAAGTCCGGATACTAAGAGCAGGTTGGTTCTCTCTGTTTCATTCTCACTTTAAACTGATGGAACCAGTTCTGGAGGAAGTATTCACATCATGTACTGAAGTAGAATTACAAGTACTGTACTGAAGTATTTAAAAACGTTCATACGTTTTACTACGATACATCTCAGAGGTAAATATTGTACATTTTAACGTACTACATCTCAGAGATGAAGATTGTTACTTTTCACAGTTTATTCTACTTTCTGTGTTCTTGTCATTTCAAAACATGGCTTATTGATTTCACTTGAGCTTTTCTTCAGGCTCTCCCTCAAAACCCCGTCCTCACTCAAATAGTCCCGGGCTGCGCTTGGATTTGTGCTTAAACTGTATCCATGTACACAGTTTTAGTATTGCTTCATTGGACCATCCCTAACTGGATGACTGGTTCATCCTTTTCTGCAATCCAAGGCCTTATTATATTGCTTTCTTTTAAAATAAAAGGACAATTAATGACAGCAGCAGCATGCAGCATTTTTATTTAGGGGTCATGTTTCTTTCATTTACAACTAATTCAGCGCCTTTACAGTAATAAACCTCTTGAATAATAGAGAGTTTAATATGAGATTTCTAAGACTTATGAATGTATTTTTATTATTCTCCACAGACGTCCAGCAGCTGTTGGGGGTTGAAGAAGAGGTTCCCCCTGAGCAGCAGGACTGGAGCTCCAGTCTGGACCAGGAGGACCCAGAGCCCCCACACATTAAAGAAGAACAGGAGGAACTCTGGACCAGTCAGGAGGGAGAGCAGCTTCAAGGGCTGGAGGAGGCTGATATCAAGTTCTCATTCAGTCCTGTGAAGAGTGAAGATGATGAAGAGGAAGCTCAGTCCTCACAGCTTCATCAGAACCGAACTGAGGAGAACAGAGAGGTGGAGCATTTGAAAACAGAAGCTGATGGAGAGGAAATCAGATCCAGATCAGATCCAGATAGTCCTTTACAACCAGATGCTGATGAGACTTCACAATCCTCTGAATGTGAGACTGTTGACAGTAGAGATTGGGAGGAGACTCAGGAACCTCAGTCAGATTTAAACCCTCTGCAAAACAATGAAGTACCTGGAAGTGATGTGAACTGTAATACTGGAAAAACATCAATCAGCTCCTCTGAATGTGCTGGAAGCTTTGGTCACAAGGGACATCTGGAGAAACACACTGAATCCAAAACAGGAGTGAAACCATTTAAATGCTCAGTTTGTGGCAAATTATTTGTATTACATAGTGTTCTGAAAAGACACATGATTGTCCACACGGGGGAGAGACCATTCATTTGTTCAGTTTGTGGTAAAACATTTGTACAAAAGGGAAGACTGAACTATCACATGACTGTCCACACAGGAGAGAAATCATTTAGTTGTTCAGTTTGTGGTAAAACCTTTGCACAAAAGAGAAAACTGAACTATCACATGACTGGCCACACAGGAGAGAAACCATTTAGTTGTTCAGTTTGTGGTAAAACATTTGCACGAAAGGGACACCTGAACTATCACATGAATGTCCACACAGGGGAGAAACCATTTAGTTGTTCAGTTTGTGGTAAAACATTTGCACAAAAGGGAAACCTGAAACAACATTTCACTGTCCACACAGGGGAGAAACCATTCAGTTGTTCAATATGTAGTAAAAGATTCACATCAGCGCAAAATCTGAAACTACATTTAAATGTCCACACGGCAAAAACAAATTAGTCGTTGAGTTTGCTAGAAAAGATTCTCTTGTATCTGTTATTTGTAAAATCACAAGTGTATTTGTGACAGCATCAGAAATAAATGAGACATGGTGAAACTTAAAAACTGTCAGGCTGATACAGACTCCAAAATAAGTTTATTTAACGCAGATGAAGCTACACATTGTTATGACTTAGAGCGTCATGGAGAGATGAGGAACAGGGATGCTGTTCACCTCCCTGCCTGGGGGGGGGGGGGTATGGAACGGTGTGGGTAGATGTAGGGGTGAGAAGCCCTTTTGGTTTAACTGTTTCTCCTGTTTATGGCTTGGGAGATAGGTAAGAAACCTGTTCTTTCTTTTGTTCTGTTGGGGGGGAGATAGGTAAGTAAGGTTAGGGGTGAAGATTGTTTTGTTTATTGTTTTGGGCCAGGCTCACCCCGACGCTTGTTCTCCACCATATAAGAATAAATAATTGTGAACTATATTTCCGCCGCACTGGTTCTTATTTGGGAGTAGGGGACAAAAAGGAGACGCACCGATGTTGTGCTCGGGCTTCCCCTAGACCGGACGTAACACACATCAATTTAAATTCTGTTGGTATTTGTTTTATGATATTGTCTCATGCTTCATGTGTTATGTGTGGTTTGAGCTGAATTATAATAGGTGATGAAACTGAGGCAAATATTTAACCTTCTTTCTCTTCAGCAACGTTTTCTCTCCAGTTTAAATTCATGACTTTCTTGATTTAGTTTTACTGTAAAAACTGCAATATTTTTCCATAACTGAAGAATGACTGATTTGAGAAAATGTCTGACAGCCAACCAACTCCTGTTTATAGGAAGAATCTGACGTTGGCGTTCACGTGTGTCTGAGTATTACGTTAATGCAGCAAGCTAGTTGGAATATTATTTAGGCTCCGGTGAAAGGGAACCGACAACACTCTTCATGAGGGATGCCCCCCGATACCTGGTTCTAAAGGGGAACCGATAAGACAGTAGTCAATAGCCGGAGTATTGATAAGTTCTGGAGTTATCGGTTCTGCTATCGGTACTTTATTAGTTCTGGAGTGAGACGTCCTCGTCTCAAACCTTCTCTTTCTGTATCTTTGTCTCTCTGTATCTTTGTCTCCGGCTCAGTACAGTGTGAGACTCACATGATGTTAGAGAGGAGACAAAGATCCAAAGTGAGGCTACATTTGACTCCAGTAGATGCTGAGAACTTTGGTCGTTTCAAACTCAATAAAAGCCTCACAAGTAAAAGGAGGAAACAGCAGCAGTTTATCTCAACATGTTACCAACAAGCAGAACATCAATCTGTTTGTGGAGCAGCAGGTAACGTTAGTGATGTCATACAGAGTTTGATCACAAGATAAGGGATAATCAATGAAAGATAAATGTTTAGCTGTGACTGTATTTTAAGGATTCAGGAACTTGTTGTAGATAGTCGGGCTGAGGCTGCACAGCCATGACTTTACATTGCATGAATTTACATTTCTACTCTATATTTCAGAGAGAAAGATTGTGCTCCACTTAAATTACATCTATAGTCATACTGGTCATTTTTCATGTGAAGATGTTACCTTAAAAACATACAGTGTGTTTCATGTAATCATAATAAAACAATTTATTGATTAAACCAGTGGCTCCAAGTCTGGTGACCACTGAGACAGTTGAGCTTATATCCTCATATCATGCAGGAAATGTTCACACAAAAGACAAGAAATTAATTACAAAACAGCTACAGTCTTCTAAAATACTGTATATATATGTACATAAAAACCAACAACACTGACAGTGAAATGGAAGTAATAGCGCAAATGGAGGTACTAGTGCAGTAGGACTGATTAATGGTTCATCAGAGTGATGGACAGTGGAAAGAAGCTGTTCTGGTGTTTGGTGGTTTTCCTCCTGAAAAACTGTCATCTCCACAGTTTTGAGCTTGTTCAGCTCCAGGTTGTTCTCTCCACACCAGAGGGCCAGCCGCTCAACCTCCCGTCTGTACGACTCATCACCGTCCCTGATGAGGCCGATGACCGGTGTGTCGTCTGCGAACTTCAGGAGTCTAACAGATGGGTCACCTGAGGTGCAGTCGTTAGTGTAGAGGGAGAAGAGCAGTGGGGAGATAACACATCCCTGGGGGGCGCCTGTGCTGCTGGATGTGATTTTTCCCAGCCTACCGTGCTGCGTCCTGTCTGTCAGGAAGTTTGTGATCCACTGATAGGTGGAGGCTGGCTCAGTGAGCTGAGAGAGTTTGGGGTGAAGAATTCCCGGAATGATGGTGTTGAACGCAGAGCTGAAGTCCACAAACAGAACCCATGCGTATGTCCCTGGGGAGTCGAGGTGTTGGAGCATGTAGTGCAGTCCCATGTTCAATTCAATTCATTTCAATTTATTTTGTATAGCCCAAAATCACAAATTACAAATTTGCCTCAGAGGGCTTTACAATCTGTACACATACGACATCCTCTGTCCCGGGAACTCTCATCGGTTCAGGAAAAACTCCCCCAAGAAGGAAAAAGCACAAAGACTCCGGAGAAGAAGAAAGTTAGTCATGTGCATTGATGTGACAGAAGGAGATAGAGAAGAGGAGAGAGGAGCTCAGTGTATCCTAAGATGTCCTCCAGCAGTCTAGGCCTATAGCAGCATATCTAGGGGCTGGACCAGTCAATCAACTGACTTCATGTAATTCAATCAGTAATTCACACTTTTATTAATTATTTATAATTGATAACTGAAGATGATATTAAAATGTGTCCAAGAAAGTAAGTTAGTCGTGAAAGAAAAATGTGTATATGAAGAATCTGAAAATGTCTGTATTTTGCAATGACAGAATCACACGATGTAAAGAATCTGGATTCCAGGTATGTGTTCCGGTTTGTGTCTCAAACCTTTTTTAATAACAGTATGGATCTATTTGTTCACAATTTTCTGCTATGAGAATGTTTCTGAAACATGTTTAATGTTGCAATAGATGGAATGGTTGTGATTGCAGCTACAAGCTGCAGGTGAGTTCCGAGACCGTCAGGCATCATTGAGCTATTTCATGTAACATAAGCCCTCTTATGTTCATTTGTGTTAAATGCAACATCAGATTTCACAGACATCATTTTTGACAATCTAATTTTGGTTTTCCTGAGCAATATCTTAAATGATATGTTGTCATGAATGACGGTGACAAACGGCATTCCCCCAGTCAAGATTGCTTAATGGGAGCCAAGTGTTTTATAATTAGGTTTATATCTACAGATTTGTTACTATTTTGAAAAAAATCAGCCTTAAGTTATCACTGATTGTGTTCATTTTAGTTCCCCTTCTCGAATGCACTGAGGGCCCACATAATGAGAACAATATTATTTCAAAGAGAAAACTATTATTAAAGATTCGATTCTTAGGGGAATGGGAAGGGGATCCCGAGTTACTTGGCCAGAGAGGGATGCCCAAGAAAGCTGTCCACAGACCTTTTGCCGGATGCGTCAGTGGCTGCAGACTGGTATGAACACGCGGTGGGCTCACTGACACGAATGTCACACTTTGGCACAGGTGTGCACAGGACCAGGAAGCTGCAGAGAGGGAATTTGCTCTGCAGTGCCAAGATGTGAGTGTACTGCTGGACAATGCTGTAAATAATCTGCCACAACTTTTTAAAGATGGACTCAAAGGCCTCATCAATGTTACACAAAGACAATTGTCAGCACTGATGTTTTTTTGTCCTCTGAGTTCTTCTTATATGTGCTGTTGGTAAGTGTAAGATTATTGGTTCAATGGACAAATGTGCTGTTGCGGTGTTTACGTTGCAGATGGGATGTTTTTATTTTATCTTATTTTGTGGGCAGAAAGGGATTTATTTATTTATTTTGATGACAATATATCTGTCACTCCGTTACCATTGAATATAATGTGTATATTATATCTTCTTATGTCTTCCATCAGATCCATCAGCTTCATCATCATCATTCATACTGTACTGAAGTATTTATAAACTTTAATACTTTTTACTACGATACATCTCAGAGGTAAATATTGTGCTTTATACTGGACTACACTTCACAGGTACATATTGTACTTTTTGCTGTATTATATCTCACAGGTAAATATTTTACTTTTTACTGTACTACATCTCAGAGGTGAATATTGTACTTTTTACTGGACTACATCTCAGAGGTGAATATTATTACTTGTCACAGTTTTTCTTCCTCTTTCTGTGCCATGTAATTTCAAATCATGACTTATTGTTTTTCAGCCTCTCCCTCAAAACCCTGTCCTCACATGCTCATGTCTTGGGCAAGAACATCATTCAATTTCACCACTTTTTGACATCCATATTTCTTCACTTGAAAGCTGATGACGGGCTTGTTCTGGTCCTGGAGCTGACTGCTGACGGGCTGGTCCTGTGGCTCGTCTTCGTTTTGGAACTAGCTGATGCTCAATCTCATCCTGTTCTTCAAAGTTACTGTCAGACTCTGAATGTTCAGAAATGTGATCCTCACATTCTGAAACCTCTTCCTCTACATCATCTCTTCCAAAATCAATTGGAGGCCCTCTGAGCAGAGAATCTTGAGGCCACACGCACACGCACACACAGACAGACAGACAGACAGACAGACAGACAGACAGACAGAGTGAAGGTACACAGGACCGACAATTTCCACACTTTTATTCGTCCCGGGTACAGTGGACTCGAACGTCCTGTATGTAATATAAATGTGTAGGGAGGTGTACAGTGTGTGGTCATTGAAAATGTGTTCTGATATATGTTCTTCACAGAAGATGAGCCAAGGCATGAGTCTGAATTTGAAAAAATAATTGATCGTATCATTTTTCTTTTGATAAAAAACATTAAAACAGATCCCACAGACCCGAACATTAAGACAGAAATGTGATGAAATATTATTTTGATAAAATGCGCTCTGTGCACCAAGTCTGCAATGAAAGCCACATAGAAGCTTCTAAGGGCTTTTATTTTGAAGGAGACCCACCGAGCTGCAGCTGACCCGGATGTTCCTCCATCAGCAACATGGCGCCTACCGTCAGTAGAAACAGCAGAGTCTCTTTGTTGTGTTGATAACGTGTCAGGTAGCTCCTTCAGTACTGATCCATCAGAGTCTCTGTATGTCTGGATAAACCTGTCTGAATGGACTTTTAGATGTTCACCTTTGTTTCTGGATGTTGTTCCTCTGACTCATCTCCCGGTAGCCTACAAAGATATTGAAGTTATCTTAGCATGCTGGAAACAGACCGACGGGGACGGAAGTCAGCAACACAGCGCTAGTCCGAGTTTAATGGAGAGGAAACGGGCTTTTTGACGGAGTTTGTGTGGAGAACAAGTTTCTGTCGTTGTGTGAAAATGTCTAAAGTCCAAATGCTGAGATCTTTAGTCAACCAGCGACTAACTGCGGCTGCTGAAGAGATATTTGGGCTGTTTGAAAGAACGATAGCAGAGTACGAGGAGGAACTTTCTAGTTCAAAAGAGGAGAACGAGCGACAACGGAAACTACTGGACGCTGTTTTCAACCCGGAAGTCCGGATACTAAGAGCAGGTTGGTTCTCTCACTGTTCAAACACTGTTCACTCTGACGTCAGTCCAACATGGGTCAACTTTGAGGGCCCCACACCTGATTTCATTGAATTTAAATCTGCAATCTTCAATTTGCATTTTGTTGTGCAACCCTGTTGTACAATGACAACAGAAATAACCTTGTAACTTGTCACCTTGTACAACAAAACAACAACAAAAAGGATCTGTTTTGGCCGATACGGATAATCGGCAATCGGTGTCCACGGCAATAAAACGTGATCGGAGGATCTCTAAAAGTTATATTTTGCTGACCTCTTTTTGTTGCTGATCCAAACGCTAAATTCAAACCGTAATACAAATGGAACCAAGTTATGTGATCTGTTGCGCCCATGGCAACGGGGTCCAACCATTCAAATATGCTCCAACATCTTTGAGATAACCATACCTGAAGGCCCAAGTCAAGGTATAACAGAATAAACTAGCTAAGTGGATATATAGTTAATGATGATAGTGAATATTTGAGTTTAAAACAATCTCTAACGTCTCAATGTGTGTTTGACTGTTTTCATGCAGACGTCCAGCAGCTGTTGGTGGTTAAAGAAGAGGTTCCCCCTGAGCAGCAGGACTGGAGCTCCAGTCTGGACCAGGAGGACCCAGAGCCCCAACACATTAAAGAGGACCAGGAGGAACGCTGGACCAGTCAGGAGGGAGAGCAGCTTCAAGGCCTGGAGGAGGCTGATATCAAGTTCTCATTCACTCCTGGGAAGAGTGAAGATGATGAAGAGGACTGTGGACGACCAGAACCAGGTACTTATACTTCACCTCCAATACATCTTCGAGGTACATTATGTACTTTCTCCTGTACAACATCCATATTTACATTGCCGTTACAGTGAACATTGCCCCAGTGTGTGGAGCTTTGCTCTCAAGTCCAGAAAGTATGGAATTTCATTTTTGCTCGGGCTCGGACCCTCCTCCCAATTTTATTTAACTAGGTCCAGTAGCTCAAAGGGAGAAAATTCCGTAGTGGCCTGGGGCACCTCCCACACTGCAAACAACAGAGGGTTAAGCAATTTATCCCAATTGCCGACATCATGGATTATGGACTTCAAGGTTTTATTCAGATGCTTGACAAGGCCGTCGGTTTGTGGATGGTACACACGAGTCCGAATTGCCTTGATTCCCAATAATCCGTACAGTTCCCTTAGTGTGCGGGACATGAACGAGGTGCCCTGGTCAGTCAGAATCTCTTTCGTTATTCCTGATGAGGTCCATGCCAATGTGCTCTTTGGATGGCCGGTTGGTTCACTAGTTGGCATTCGGAGCAAGAGGCACAGATCTCCCCGAATCCAAGGCCAATAGAATCAGACCATTATCCGGTCTAGTGTTTTGTCATACCCCATGTGACCAACCATTGGGTTATAGTTAGCCTCCTGGAAAACCATTTTCCGACGGCTTCCCGGCACCAACAACAAAAAATGGGACTATAATCCCATACAAGGGATGGGTAAATGTATTGAACAAATCAACAACTGGATGTGCCAGAATTTTCTTCAATTAAATAAAGATAAAACAGAAGTAATTGTTTTTGGTACCCTTTTTACTGTACTTCATCTCAGAGGTACATTTTGTACTTTTTACTGTACTACACCTCAGAGGTACATATTGTACTTTTTACTGTTTTACATCTTTGTAGGGTTGGGCAGGTGAAGCCTTGTGAAGCATTGAGGCTTTCTTTCTAATTTTACCGAAAAGGATTCGAAGCTTTGGGGTTTCACTTTGAAGAAGGACAGTGACATCTGGTGACATACTGGAATTAAAGCATCCATTTAATAGTGTTGTAGCGATCTGCTATCACTACCAAGGGAGGTTATTATGTTAATTCATGACACACCCCCGGCCCTATCACAGACACACACCCGCTTGGGAACCAATCCGCTCTCTTCACCCGTCGTGAAGTGGTGACAAAAGCGGAACTGCGGCAGCAAGGCCGAGATCCTTGTTGTGGCACTGGCACCGCAGTGGCAAGCGTCAGTCAGGTGTCAGGACTGTGGCAAGCGAGCGGCACTCGTTCGGCACCCGTCAAGAAGCTGCCAAGCTGAGTGGGCGGAGCCATATTTCCTGGGAACACCCATTGTTGTTATGGCAGGTCAGCTGCTGTAAATCAGTTCTATGATCATAGTATGGATTTTATCAAATGCGGGTCGACGAGATAGTGAACGGATCTTACGGTCGAGCCGAAGGTTTGCATCAGTCTTCTTTGTTTTGTCCTTTTAAAGTCTGCATTACCGAGAGATCGCGTTGTTGCTCGTCGTGAATCCTCTAGGCAATGATATCCTGAAGCGTATTCAGACCTTGGAGTAAAACGTCCTACGGCCGCGGTAAAGAGCGCCTTCCTTAGAGTAAGGCACGGACTGGACTTACTGGACTGGACGCACCTAACTATCAGACACTATTTTTTTCCCTTCTGGTGTTGAACTGCAAAAAACTGACTGTACTGGAAAGAATATGATTTTGTGTATGGATTGAGTGAAAAGGAAAATATGGACCGGGTTTTGGGGGATTGTATGAAAAGCACTGTGCATTGTCTTGCCTGCACATGAATTGTTAATACAAATGCATATACATTGAGAACTATCTGTTGTGGTGTTTAATTGTTTGGTGGCCTTTACTAAATGTTTTGCTTTTGGAAATGTACCTTGGAGGGTTCAAGATATGAGTAGTGTGTTGGTGTTTATCGTTCTCTATACTTGAGCCCTTTGTGCGGTTGACTAACACTAAATATTGACTCACAAACCGGACGAAAATATTGTTAGGCGCAGACCAAACTGGCACCCCAAGCAACCAGTCTTACGTTACAGTGTGACCGAAGCACGAGCACAACACCTCAATGTTTCATTCTCAAATTTCTGCAGTAAAAGTAAATTAAAGCTGCGTGTTCATTCACGGATTTGATGTTATAGACAACTGTTATTGATGTTGCTTCTGTCGTTTTTTTACATTGCAATAAAACTAAATGCTGGTCAATAATATGAAACGACGTATTCATGATGGGATCCGAACCTCTCCAAACAGAACGGAAAAGTTTAACAAGTGTGTGTGTTACCCACTAGACTATACACAGACAAGTTCAATACAGTACATTTTGGTATATGATTATAGCTCTTAAGTTTTATGTCAACAGATTTATATATAGTATTTGTCCTTTATAGCTTATATTAGTGAGGCAACATTTCATTGAAGTGGCAGTGGAAAGTGCTTATGAACATGGGCATGGTGAAAGTGGCAGTGTTTTGTGCAACATTGTATTTTTCACAGATTGTTATTTAGAAATAATATTTTCTCCACGGTGCTGGGCTTCAGGCGGCTCCTTTTCTGGCTGACGATTTCCCCAGCCTTTGAACAAATTATTTCACTCTATCAATCTCCTCTCTCAAAACCCACATTGTTGACTTACACTGAGGCATCATCTGTAGCATAGCTATGCGCCAAAACGTTCAAACTGTCAAACATGTCAAACCAATGAAACGCTCCGTGAAGCACCAGTGATGTTCAAAGCTCCGGACGTCATCAGTCACGTGACAGTTGTCATTTGATACAAGCTCCGACACGTAGAGTCGACACACGCCGGTTCAGTAGACTGACACAAGCTTCAGAGCGCTGGTATCGTTTGCCCATCTCTACATATCATATTGTGGAGACTTGAAAGCAGCAGCATTTTTATTTCGGGGTCATGCTTCTTGATTTACATTTAATTCACTGCTTTTTCAATGATAAACCTCTTGAATAATAGAGTTTAATATGAGATTTCTAAGATGTATGAATGTATTTTATTATTCTTCACAGAAGTCCAGCAGCTGTTGGTGGTTAAAGAAGAGGTTCCCCCTGAGCAGCAGGACTGGAGCTCCAGTCTGGACAAGGGGAACCAGAAGGACCAGGAGGACCCAGAGCCCCCACACATTAAAGAGGAACAGGAGGAACTCTGGACCAGTCAGGAGGGAGAGCAGCTTCAAGGGCTGGAGGAGGCTGATATCAAGTTATCATTCACTCCTGTGAATAATGAAGAGGAAGCTCAGTCCTCACAGCTTCATCAAAGACAAACTGAACAGATGGAAACAGATGCTGATGGAGAGGATTGTGGAGGACCAGAAACAGATACTGATGAGAAGACTGGAGACTCTTCTGAACCTGAGACTGATGACTGTGATGATTGGAAGGAGACCAGAGAACCTCAGTCAGGTTTAAACTCTCTGAATAATGAGGAAGTTTATGTCAGTGATTCAAAATGTAGTACAGGTGAGAAACCATTAAGCTGCTCTGAATGTGGGGAACGATTTGACCTCATGGGAGATTTGAAGACACACATTAGAATCCACACAAGAGAGAGAACTTTCAGCTGCTCAGTGTGTGAGAAAAGTTTCACTCAAAGGGGAAGTCTGAAGGTACACATGAGAATCCACACAGGAGAGAAACCTTTCAGCTGCTCAGAGTGTGAGAAAAGTTTCTGTCTAAGTGGGCATTTGAAGACACACATGAGAATCCACACAGGAGAGAAACCTTTCAGCTGCTCAGTGTGTGAGAAAAGTTATAGTCAAAGGGGAAATCTGAAGAAACACATGATTATTCACACAGGAGAGCAAGCATATAGCTGCTCAAGATGTGGTAAAGCTTTCACTGAAAGTGGAAGTCTGAAGAAACACATGAGAATCCACGCAGGTGAGAAACCTTTCAGCTGTTCAGTCTGTAAGAAAGCTTTTAAATATAGTGCAACTATAAAGACACACATGTTAACTCACACTGGAGAGAAACCTTTCAGCTGCTCAGTGTGTGAGAAAGGTTTCTGTCTACGTGGACATCTAAAGACACACATGAGAATCCACACAGGAGAGAAACCTTTCAGCTGCTCAGAGTGTGGTAGAGGTTTCACTGAAAGTGGAAGTCTGAAGAAACATATGAGAATCCACACAGGTGAAAAACCTTTCAGCTGTTCAGTCTGTAAGAAAGCTTTTAAATATAGTGCAACTATAAAGACACACATGTTAACTCACACTGGAGAGAAACCTTTCAGCTGCTCAGTGTGTGAGAAATGTTTCTGTCAAAGGGGAAGTCTGAAGACACACATGAGAATCCACACAGGTGAGAAACCTTTCAGCTGTTCAGTCTGTAAGAAAACTTTTAAATATAGTGCAACTTTAAAGGGACACATATTAACTCACACTGTAGAGAAACCTTTCAGCTGCTCAGAGTGTGAGAAATGTTTCTGTGTAAGTGGAGGTCTGAAGAAACACATGAGAATCCACACAGGTGAGAAACCTTACAGCTGCTCAGAGTGTGGTAGAGCTTTCGCTGAAAGTGGAAGTCTGAAGAAACACATGAGAATCCACAGATGAGAAACCTTTCAGCTGCTCAGGCTGTAATAAATCCTTTTTACAGCGTTCAGCTTTGCAGAAACACATGGGAATTTACACAGGAGGGAAACCTTACAGCTGCTCAGTTTGTGATAAAACGTGTGTGCAATGCAGAACTAAAGGTGCACATGAGAAGTCACAGTTCGAGTTTTGATCAAGTTGACATTAGTTCCACTCCCTCGCTTGTAAACAAGAGCCTGAGATACTCCCTTGCTTGGGGCAGTGACTCGCTTCCAACTGGGAGGGCGCTATCCACCGATTTCAGTCCCTTCATCACGTGATTGCTTTTAGGTATTATGCTTGTAATTGTATAAGACTTTTTTTTAGTTGGTTATTGAATATATAATCTTTTAAGATAAATAAACTGTTCTAGTTTTAAAGAGCAGTTTCTGTGATTATTTTGTGCATATGTGTTGTGATGCGAGCTGGTTGTGATATTCAGTGCTCGGATTCAAACCTTCACTGTTCACTCTAAATGTGGAATACTACCTTAACTATTGACATTTTTCGTAAACACCAATTTTGAGACTTTATCCATAGTGGTGCCCCGTTATGAATGTTAATTTTAATAATATCAATTTAATCGTTCAACCTGTTCACCATGCTGCCGTGGAAAGAGATACAGAAGTATCAGCTTCCCAACCACCAGATTTGAA
The DNA here is from genome assembly GCA_016806645.1 of Ophiodon elongatus. Taxonomy (NCBI): domain Eukaryota; kingdom Metazoa; phylum Chordata; class Actinopteri; order Perciformes; family Hexagrammidae; genus Ophiodon; species Ophiodon elongatus. Next base: position 22,718 of record JACSYO010001433.1, read on the forward strand.
AACAGCTTCTTCCCTCTGGCTCTGGGACTCCTTAATTAGTCATTCACCCTCCATGTGTATTATATATTTTGTTGTTGTTTGTTTTCTTTCCTATGTAGCAAATTGGGACAACAATCTAAATTTCAAATTAAGACCTTGTAACCTTTATACTTGCTAATAACCAAACCTGTTCCTGCCAGATCCCAACAAAGCTTTATAGTGTTATTTCTACTGTCAAAATACGCGACTGTGTCTCAGTGGTACGGCAGGGGTCCCTCAATCAGAGGATCAGGGGTTCGATTCCCGGCTCCACTAGTCCACGTCGATGTGTCCTTGGGCAAAACACTTAACCCCAAGTTGCTCCCTTAACTGTGCCTACGGTGTTAGTTAGAATCCTGATGGGCAGATGGCACCTTGCATGGTAGCCCATGTCATCAGTGTATGATGAATTGTAAGTCGCTTTGGATAAAAGCGTCAGCTAAATGAAATGTAATAAAATGTAAAAAATACAAATTTTGCCGACGTCCTGTGTCATATCACCACAGATGGATAGATTATAGAGATACTGCATAGATTTTGGCATTCATCTCCTTGTGTAAATTGTCCTATTTTGCCTGTTTAGGGGCATAATTGCAGAAAAATACCAGAAAGCAATGAATGTGTTGTACACAGACTTCTGCAAGTATGTTTTCATTTGTTTAATGTTAAAATGTCTATTGTCTCTGTTCAGTCACTCAGTCCCACGCACCATTTTACTTTAACCACCAAGTGTCCCTGTTTTTCCTCTTGTAATATATACAGTATACCTGTTGGAGCTATTTTATTGATGTTGGTATTTGGTTGTTTTTGTTCACAAGTAGTATTGTTTGGTTAGTCTGGGTGTTTGCTTGTTTATTTTGATTTCTTTGGATGTATTAGGATAGTTTTTTCTTTTGATAGTTTTTTTTGTTTACTAATTGGTTGACGCTGTGGGCACCTGGGTTTATAATTGGGAGCAGGCTGGTGTAGGACCAGAATGCACCTGGGTGGGCTCATGTTTTTTTTTACCAGTGCAGGAGAAGCAGCTTTATGAGTTTCTTTGTTCTTTTGTTTTGTTTTGTTTGTGAAATAAATTATAAGAAAAAACGGAATCATGCATGGTGCGTCAGTGGCCCTTTGATTTACGTTTGGTTTTTAATTTATCTGAAAAATGGCCACTACAGTAAGTCAAAGATACTGAAATAGTACTTGATAGCACTTACTTCTTGAGTTCTTTTGCAGAATATCTGTTGTATCAAAATGTACTTTTTCCTTGCCGAAGTTTCCAATTAACCGTCTTCTTTCTTGTTCATATTTCTGACAGTGTACAATAACATGTTCTGTTGTTTCCTCTTGCCCACAATAGTCTCATTAGCCTGTATCATGTTTTACTACTTTTTGTAGTGTACTGTGAAGCCTAGTGTGTCCAAATCTAAGTCTTGATATGACCGTTTCATCTCTCCTGTTCCTTCCTGCACATCTAATTTCTCCCACTTTCCTCTGAACTCTGTAAAACCATCGTCCCTTTATGTCTCCCTCCCATTGCTTCTGCCACCTTTCCTTCAATCTCTTTTTCATAATACTTTTGGTTTCTGATTTACTGAAATTGACTGCAACATTTGTGCAGCTATTTTTTGCTGCTTCTTTTGCAGATTTATCTACCATCTGTCTAGTCCCAATGTCCCCCCTAAACCCTCAAACCCTGAACCCTCAGGGACTTACTGACGTCACCTGTTAAGTGGTTGAGTGTGAGAGACTGAGGGCTTGAAATGGTGTAAATAGGAATGGGACAGCACTTTGCTGCAACATACCACGTTACCATGACAACGGCAAAAACGTGTACAATTGTGGGTATTTATTTTATAATTTTTACTCCCTGATTTGAACGTCTTCCAGGTTCTTGATGAGACGTCATTAAAATAATATATTTACTTGTTTTGGTCAAAACAGATTCAATAACAAAACGAAATGTTTGATGAATAAATATTTTTTAACATATAATCTCTGCTTTCATTCCTCTGATTTCATGTGTTTTCATGTCCCATCTTTAATCCTTAATGTTGTTGTAAATGTAATTTATCGGGCTGAACACCCACATGCCATCCTCTTTTTTTACCTTATTTTTTACAGCTCCATGCTTCCATTGGTAACGGCGTGTTTAACGTCACATTGCTATGAATTGTGGGTAATTCCCTTGTGCAAAGTCGGCATCTAATGCTGACTTACGGTAAGGGTTCATAAAGGGCTCAAAATGTCTGCCAGAGAGCCTCAAGCATTCAACGATTTGACAATGGGACAGAACTAAACCCTCACGGGCTTCGCGGGAGCGCGCCTCAAAGTCCGTGAATCCGTAAGGGTGGAGATTGAGATTGGGCCCTGGTCTACGGACTGAATGGCTGTTCTGTCAGCTGGCTAATGATGAACTGGAGTCTGAACAAATGAGCATGTAACGACAGGACCATGCAGTGATGTTGGCGTGAGGAGAATTGACTGTCGAGTGTCACGCCGAGGTTCCTAGCAGTCGGGGTCGGGGCTAACACAGAGTTGTTGAAGGTGATAGTCAGGTCGTGGGTGGGAGAGCCTTTCCCTGGAAGGAAAAGAAGTTCAGTCTTGTCAGGATTAATCTTCAGGTGGTGTGCAGTCATCCACTGAGAGATGTCCGTCAGACAGGCAGAGATTCGTGCTGCTACCTGTGTTTCAGATTGGGAAAACAAGAGGATTAGTTGGGTGTCATCAGCACAGCTATGTTAGGAAAAGCCATGTGAGCGAATGACAGAGCCGAGAGAGTTGGTGTACAGAGAGAAGAGATGGGGACCCAGGACGGAACCCTGACGGACCCCACTAGTGAGGGGACAAGGTTCAGACACAGACCCTCTCCAGGTTACCCGGTAAGTGCGGCCGTTGAGGTAGGATGAGAAAAGGGAGAGAGCAGTGCCTGAGACACCCAGGTCCTGAAGGGAGGAAATAATGATCTGGTGGTTCACTGTGTCAAATGCAGCAGAAAGGTCTAGAAGGATAAGAACAGAGGAGAGAGAGGCTGCTCTAGCACTATGAAGTTGCTCAGAGACAGCAATATAGGCGATAGGTAAGCAGGTCGTCAGGGTGTTTAGATTTTCACCATTTCCTTTCTGATGCTCACATAGTGGCTCTATCGGCGCGCTCCGAGTCCGACAGCCATGGAGCCGGGGAGGACTCGGACCTGTCGTGTTGTAAGAGGACAGAGAGAATCAAGAGAGGAAGACAGAGTTGAAAGTAGAGTATCTGTGGCAGAGTTAGGATGCAAGAGTGAGAAAGAGTCAGTTGAAGGGAGGGCTGATAAAACAGAGGAGGTCAGAGAGGGAGCAAATGTTGCGACGGACAGGAGTTTTTTGGTGTGGTAGGGTTGTCGGTTCCACAGAGTGGGAGAGAGTAAGAGATAAAGAAGTGGTCAGAGACATGAAGTGGAGTTACAGAGAGGTTGGATGGAGAGAAGTTTCTGGTGAAGATACAGTCAAGGTGGTTGCCTTTTTGTGAGTAGGAGGGGAAGGACTGAGTGAGAGAGCAAAGGAAGACAGTAACAGTAACAGGTCAGATGACTTCTCTGTCTGGATGTTGAAGTCACCCAGAAGGATAAGCGGAGGGCCGTTTTCTGGGAAGTTTGATAGGAGGACGTCTAGTTCTTCCAAGAAAGGTTCAGTACCCCTGGTATGTTATTTTAAATCCATTTAAATGTATTTTGCCATTTCTTATTGACACATTATGAAATTGTACATGTGCAATTGTTGAATAAAGAAATACAAATAAATAAAAAAGAAGCTGCCAAGCTGAGTGGGCGGAGCCACATTTCCTGGGAACACCCATTGTTGTTACGACAGGTCAGCGGTCGTAAATCAGTTTTATGATCACAGTTTGGATTTTAGTTCAGTAACAGAGGAGCTGCCTTTATTTCTTTTGTCAAGACCTAAGTGTACAGATAGATGGATAATGTAGGCCTTTTTGTAAAAAATTACAATATGCAATACTGCTGTACTATACTGAATATTGTTTTGCTACTACTACATTTCACTTCATAATATATTACACTTATATTCCATAATATTTATAACGTACCAGCCTTTTTTTTTTTTTTTTATCATGTCATACTGTTAAACCACCACTATGTTACTTTACTTTGAGGAGACTGCAGTGTTAGTCTAAGCACAACACTCAAATTATTGTTCCACCAGGTAAACATTTGTTCTAAATGTTGATCTGGATCTGAGTTCCAAATAATTTTTATTTTGTTGAAGTAAATAAAATAAAAAAATCGGTATAGAAAACAAGTGTGCCTAAGTAACATCCGACTTGATATTTGTCATAAAAATCCAAATGTAACATGAATCAAAGGGCCACTGACACACTATGAGTATGTGGTACACACAGGTAAAGTTTCTGTGTTTTTTATGATTTATTTATCCAAAAACAGGCAAACAAACAAAAAGAACAAATGAAATCATAATCAATTGCTGCCTCTCTTAATCTGGTTAAAAAAAAAAAACAGGCTGCTGCAGCTTAGTTACAGACACTGTGGCAAATATTGAAGTACAACATTGAACTGAAGATATTTTGGTGAAAACATTGGCTGAACTTTCAACTGTTTGTGAGCCACCATGAAAACAATTTGAACAGATTACTTGAACAGTTGTTACAATAGTAGTAAATCAAAGAGAGAAAGTTTGGTAAACAAAAGGTGAAATATTCACGTCCTAAAACAAAGGACAGAATCCCTAAATCTCAAAGAGATGAGATCAGTAGAGGATGATGTTGAATAAGAAAGAATGATGTAGATAATTAACCACAATTCTTTTCTCAATTCATTCATTCTTCAATTATGGAAAGAAATTGCAGTTTCTACAGAAAAACTAAATAAAAGAAGTAATGGTTTAAACTGGAGAGAAAACATTAATGAAGAGAAGGAAATATTTTTAAAAAATTAAATAATTGCCTCAGTTTCATCACCTATGATAATTCAGCTCAAACCATAGTGCTGTATAGGGGACATGAAATACTTTGACAATTTTAAACAGTTTAAATAAATATATACATGAAAATTCACAACGCATGAAACATGAGACAATATCATAGAAACAAATGTCAATATAATTTAAATTGATGTGTAGCTTCATCTTATCTGAATAAACTTATTTTGGAGTCTGGATCAGCCTGACAGTTTTTAAGTGTTTCACCTTGTCTCATTTATTTCTGATGCTCTCACAAATACAATTGTGATTTTTTAAATTACAGATACGATAGAATCTTTTATAGAAAACTCAACGACTAATTTGTTTCTCCCGTGTGGACAGTTAAATGTCGTTTCAGATTTTGCTCTCGTGTGAATTCTTTACTACAAACTGAACAACTAAATGATTTCTCCCCTGTGTGGACAGTCATGTGATAGTTCAGTCTTCCCTTGTGGGCAAATGTTTTACCACAAACTGAACAACTAAATGGTTTCTCTCCTGTGTGGACAGTCATGTGATATTTCAGTCTTCTCGTTTGTGCAAATGTTTTACCACAAACTGAACAACTAAATGGTTTCTCTCCTGTGTGGACAGTAATGTGACATTTCAGGTTTCTCTTTTGCGCAAATGTTTTACCACAAACTGAACAACTAAATGGTTTCTCTCCTGTGTGGCTAGTCATGTGTCGTCTCAGATGTTGCTTTGCGGTGAAATTTTTACTACAATCTGAACAACTAAATGGTTTCTCGCCTGTGTGGCCAGTCATGTGTCGTCTCAGATGTTGCTTTGCTGTGAATCTTTTACTACAAACTGAACAATTAAATGGCTTCTCCCCTGTGTGCACAGTCATGTGCAGTTTCAGGTTTCCCTTTTGTGCAAATGTTTTACTACATACTGAACAACTAAATGGTTTCTCCCCCGTGTGGACAGTCATGTGTCTTTTCAGTACACTGTGGAATACAAATCTTTTGCCACAAAGCGAGCATTTAAATGGTTTCACTCCTGTTTTGGATTCAGTGTGTTTCTCCAGATGTCCCTTGTGGCCAAAGCTTCCAACACATTCAGAGGAGCTGATTGATGTTTTTACAGTATTACAGTTCACATCACTTCCAGGTACTTCATTGTTTTGCAGAGGGTTTAAATCTGACTGAGGTTCCTGAGTCTCCTCCCAATCTCTACTGTCAACAGTCTCAGGTTCAAAGGATTGTGAAGTCTCATCAGCAGCTGGTTGTAAAGGACTATCTGGATCTGATCTGGATCTGATTTCCTCTCCATCAGCTTCTGTTTTCAAATGTTCTGCCTCTCTGTTCTCCTCAGTTTGTCTTTGATGAAGCTGTGAGGACTGAGCTTCCTCTTCATCATCTTCACTCTTCACAGGAGTGAATGAGAACTTGATATAAGCCTCCTCCAGGCCTTGAAGCTGCTCTCCCTCCTGACTGATCCAGAGTTCCTCCTGTTCCTCTTTAATGTGAGGGGGCTCTGGGTCCTCCTGGTCCAAACTGGAGCTCCAGTCCTGCTGCTCAGGGGGAACCTCTTCTTCAACCACCAACAGCTGCTCGACGTCTGTGGGGAATAATTAAATACATTCATATGTCTTAGAAATCTCATATTACACTCTCTATTATTCAAGAGGTTTATCACTGTAAAGGACTTGAATTGGTTGTAAATGAAAGAAGCATGACCCCTAAATAAAAATGATGCATGCTGCCATTAATTGTCCTTTTATTTTAAAAGAAAGTAATAAAGCATTGGATTGCAGAAAAGGATGAACCAGTCATCCCATCAGGGACGTTCCAGTGAAGCAAACGCACCCTGAAGCTGGAGAGCAGAACGTCTGTGCAAGCAAAACTAAATCTGAATACATATACACAGTTTGAGCACAAATCCAAGTGCAAGCCGGGACTATTTGAGTGCGGACAGGGTTTTGAGGGAGAACCTGAAAAATGTTTTATTATATTTCCATTTTATTCAATTTCATTAAAACTCCATGTCATAACCAAAACTGTATACTATTTGCTAAAATATGTATTGTTCATGTGGTGTTGTAGTTTACGAAATAGTCACTCTGCTCCAATTTTCTGCACTCAGGGATAGTACATATCGAAGACAAGAGTTATTGACCCCTTTGGCCACAAGAGGGAGTGTACCCTGAAGTGAGCGCTTCTGTCAGCAGTAAACAAATGCAGGACACATACAGCAGGCTTTTGTACATTTCCATTTATCACTACAGATCATTAGAAAAGAGCAAAGGATCCAGTACTGCCTGCTGCAGAGGCAACTTCCACAGCAAGCGGTGGCAGCTGAGCTTGCCACAGGAAGTGCCACTGTGAGCTGCTGCTGCCACAACTTGAGCCACATTAGCAGCTCATTGGTAGGATAAGGATCAGGATGTTTATTATCATCGTAAAAAGATACAACGAAATTAAGTTGCTGGACGTCTGTGGAGAAAAATAAAATAAATGTATACGTCTTAGAAGTCTCATAAAAAAACTATTATTCAAGAGGTTTATCATTGAAAATGTGGTGAATTAGTTGTAAATGAGAGAAGCATAGCCCATAATAAAAAATGCGGCATGCTGCTGCTGTCATTAATTATCCTTTTATTTTAAAAGAAAGCAATATAATAAATCCTTGGATTGTCAGGGACGTTCCAGAGAAGCAAACACACCCTGAAGCTGGAGAGCAGAACATCTGTGCAAGCAATACTAAATATGAGTACATGTACACAGTTTGAGCACAAATCCAAGTGCAAGCCGGGACTATTTGAGTGTGAGGACAGGGTTTTGAGGGAGAACCTGACATTTTTTTTTGAAAATGACAAGAACACAGAAAGAGGAAGAAAAACTGTGAAAAGTAACAATATTCACCTCTGATATGTAGTACAGTAAGAAGTACAATATGTACCTTTTAGATGTAGTACAGTAAGAAGTACAATATGTACCTCTGAGATGTATCGTAGTAAAACGTATGCAAGTTTTTAAATACTTCAGTACAGTACCTGTAATTCTACTTCAGTACATGATGTGAATACTTCCTCCAGAACTGGTTCCATCAGTTTAAAGTGAGAATGAAACAGAGAGAACCAACCTGCTCTTTGTATCCGGACTTCCGGGTTGAAAACAGCGTCCAGTAGTTTCCGTTGTCGCTCGTTCTCCTCTTTTGAACTAGAAAGTTCCTCCTCGTACTCTGCTATCGTTCTTTCAAACAGCCCAAATATCTCTTCAGCAGCCGCAGTTAGTCGCTGGTTGACTAAAGATCTCAGCATTTGGACTTTAGACATTTTCACACAACGACAGAAACTTGTTCTCCACACAAACTCCGTCAAAAAGCCCGTTTCCTCTCCATTAAACTCGGACTAGCGCTGTGTTGCTGACTTCCGTCCCCGTCGGTCTGTTTCCAGCATGCTAAGATAACTTCAATATCTTTGTAGGCTACCGGGAGATGAGTCAGAGGAACAACATCCAGAAACAAAGGTGAACATCTAAAAGTCCATTCAGACAGGTTTATCCAGACATACAGAGACTCTGATGGATCAGTACTGAAGGAGCTACCTGACACGTTATCAACACAACAAAGAGACTCTGCTGTTTCTACTGACGGTAGGCGCCATGTTGCTGATGGAGGAACATCCGGGTCAGCTGCAGCTCGGTGGGTCACCTTCAAAATAAAAGCCTTTAGAAGCTTCTATGTGGATTTCATGGCAGACTTGGTGCATAGAGTACTTTTTATCAAAATAATATTTCATCATTGTCATCTTAAGTTAGTGGTTGTTCACTTGGAAATTAAAGCTTAAACTAAAGAAAAATGAAAGAAAACAAATAAACTAAACTTATTTTCTAAACAAAAAATTCATATTTTCTCAATCATACCGAGGTCTTTTGGAGTGCAGGGATCACTCCAAAAGACCTTTTTTGACTCTGTCGTGGCATCAGCTATCTTTTATGGAGTAATCTTCAGTAATGAAAGAGACGCAGAGCCAGACAGTGATTTGTTTGTGGCATAACACGCGTCCGAACCAGTTCTCCCGTTTGCCCCCAGTGACTTTAATACATAAATTGGATATTTGTTAAGTTCACCACAATAATGTTATTGGAAGTATTTAAATAAAGTAAATTTCAAAATAAAGTTGAACCTGGTTGCTCAACACAGGCCTAGAGTTTTCAGCTTCATAGATCAAATTATTCACACCGTTACTGAGTTGAATTTCCCATCCAATTTCAATGGGTCCTGTTTATATTCAAGGGTTTACGATCTACGTGTAGAAAAAAAGTTTATCCTACAGTTAATTAGAATCTATATCGTTGTGCGGTTATAATCGCTGTTACACTCAAGAGAGGTGTGCGTGTTCAGGTTTACCTGAAACTTATTTCAGTGTTGTGCTTAGACTAACCGTGCAGTCCCTCAAAGTAAAGTAACATAGTGGTGGTATAACAGTACGACATGATAGGGTAAAAATTGTAAAAAAAAAAAAAAAAAAAAGAGGCTGGTACGTTAGATATATTATGAAGTGAAATGTAGTATTAGCAACACAATATTCAGTATAGTACAGCAGTATTGCATTGTAATTTTCAATTTGCAGCTCAACTGGTCTTTAATCTGCCTAAATTCACCCTCACTACTCTGCTCCTCTGCTCTCTTCGCTGGTGGCTGCTCGCATCCGTTTCAAAACATTGGTACTTGCGTACCATGCTGCGAACAGATCGGGTCCAGTCTACATCCAGGACCTGGTCAAACCTTACACCCCAGTCCGTTCACTCTGCTCTGCATCTGCCAATCGGCTTGTAGCTCCGTCACTGAGCTAACCGCTCAACAAAATCACACAATTTGCTGTCCTGGCTCCTAAGTGTTGGAATGAGCTCCCCAATGACATCAAGACAGCAGAAAGTCTCTACATCTTCCACCACAAACTAACAACACATCTCTTCCAACTATACCTGGAATAAAAAAATAAAATAAATCTGTGTACATACATATATCGTAGTACTTTAGTAGCACTTAAATGGCACTTACTTATAGGACTTGGTAGTTTGGCTTTCTTGAGGAATTGTACTTTCTTGATTCTTGTTGTTCTGGGTTTGAACTCTCATGGTTGAATCACTTATTGTAAGTCGCTTTGGATAAAAGCGTCTGCTAAATCAAATGTAATGTAATGTAATTCAATAATACTGAACGAGTGCCGTTCGCTTGCCACTGTCCTGACGCCTGCCACATGCTTGACACTGCAGTTCCACAAGGAGGATCTCGGCCTTGCTGGTGTTTTGTTTGTTTTGTGGGAACGATTGTAAGTCTATTGTCTGATCCACACTCCGGAGCAGAAGGTGGCAATAATGTACCAATAAAGGAATTTTTATTTTATTGTCATCAAAAATGTTGCTCTTGAAACATTCTCAATGGGGTGGGGCATGCCACCTTACAGACATAGAAAGCTTCATTTTTGGACCTCTGTATTTCTAAAAACCCTGTTCATGGCCATGGTTGGGTGTTGGAAAATTGTTTTTTAAGCTTTAATTTCCAAGTCAACAACCACTAACTTAAGATGACAATGATGAAATATTATTTTGATAAAATGCGCTCTAATACATTACATTTCATTTAGCAGACGCTTTTAACTAAAGCGACTTACAATAAGTGCATTCAATAATAATGTTAGCACCACAGTGGATAGAGGACATAATACCATTGAGGGCAATCATTTGTTCAGACTCCAGTTCATCATTAGCCAGCTGACAGAACAGCCATTCAGTCCGTAGACCAGGGCCCAATCTCAATCTCCACCCTTACGGATTCACGTACTTTGAGGCGCGCTCCCGCGAAGTCCGTGAGGGTTTAGTTCTGTCCCATTGTCAAATCGTTGAATGCTTGAGGGCTCTCTGGCAGACATTTTGAGCCCTTTATGAACCCTTACCGTAAGTCAGCATTAGATGCTGACTTTGTCCAAGAGAATTACCCACAATTCATAGCAATGTGACGTTAAACACGCCGTTACCAATGGACGCATGGAGCCGTAAAAAAATAAAAGCTTAACAACATTAAGGATTAAAGATGGGACACGAAAATACATGAAATCAGAGGAATGCAAGCAGAGATTGTATCAATCAATTTACACCATTTCAAGCTCTTACAGGCTCTTACACTCAACCACTTAACAGGTGACGTCAGTGAGTCCCTGAGGGTTCAGGGTTTGAGGGTTTAGGGGGGACATTGGGATTGGGCCCATATATCCTTATGGAAATATGACACGCATTATACATAATTCAAATGATGGGTCTGACAGTAGTGTTCCTGTGGCTACCAGCACATATTGGTGTCATAGGAAATTAATCGGCAGATAAAGCTGCAAAAAAGATAACTGCACAAATGTTGCAGTCAACTTCAGTAAATCAGAAACCAAAAGCATTATTAAAAAGAGGTTGAAGGAAAGGTGGCAGAAGCAATGGGAGGGGGACAGAAAAGGACGATGGTTTTACAGAGTTCAGAGGAAAGTGGGAGAAATTAGATGTGCAGGAAGGAACAGGAGAGATGAAACGGTCATATCAAGACTTAGATTTGGACACACTGGGCTTTACAGTAGGCTACAAAAAGTAGTAAAACATGATACAGTCTAATGAGAGAATTGTGGGCAAGAGGAAACAACAGAACATGTTATTGTACACTGTCAGAAATATGAGCAAAAAACAAGACGGTTAATTGGAAACTTCGGCAAGGAAAAAGTACATTTTGATACAACAGATATTCTGCAAAAGAACTCAAGAAGTAATTGCTATCAAGTACTATTTCAGTATCTTTGACTTACTGTAGTGGCCATTTTTCAGATAAATTTAAAAACAAACGTAAATCAAAGGGCCACTGACGCACCATGCATGATTCTGTTTTTTCTTATAATTTATTTGACAAACAAAACAAAACCAAAGAACAAAGAAACTCATAAAGCTGCTTCTCCTGCACTGGTAAAAAAAACATGAGCCCACCCAGGTGCATTCTGGTCCTACACCAGCCTGCTCCCAATTATAAACCCAGGTGCCCACAGCGTCAACCAATTAGTAAACAAAAAAAACTATCAAAAGAAAAAACTATCCTAATACATCCAAAGAAATCAAAATAAACAAGCAAACACCCAGACTAACCAAACAATACTACTTGTGAACAAAAACAACCAAATACCAACATCAATAAAATAGCTCCAACAGGTATACTGTATATATTACAAGAGGAAAAACAGGGACACTTGGTGGTTAAAGTAAAATGGTGCGTGGGACTGAGTGACTGAACAGAGACAATAGACATTTTAACATTAAACAAATGAAAACATACTTGCAGAAGTCTGTGTACAACACATTCATTGCTTTCTGGTATTTTTCTGCAATTATGCCCCTAAACAGGCAAAATAGGACAATTTACACAAGGAGATGAATGCCAAAATCTATGCAGTATCTCTATAATCTATCCATCTGTGGTGATATGACACAGGACGTCGGCAAAATTTGTATTTTTTACATTTTATTACATTTCATTTAGCTGACGCTTTTATCCAAAGCGACTTACAATTCATCATACACTGATGACAGGGGCTACCATGCAAGGTGCCACCTGCCCATCAGGATTCTAACTAACACCGTAGGCACAGTTAAGGGAGCAACTTGGGGTTAAGTGTTTTGCCCAAGGACACATCGACGTGGACTAGTGGAGCCGGGAATCGAACCCCTGATCCTCTGATTGAGGGACCCCTGCCGTACCACTGAGACACAGTCGCGTATTTTGACAGTAGAAATAACACTATAAAGCTTTGTTGGGATCTGGCAGGAACAGGTTTGGTTATTAGCAAGTATAAAGGTTACAAGGTCTTAATTTGAAATTTAGATTGTTGTCCCAATTTGCTACATAGGAAAGAAAACAAACAACAACAAAATATATAATACACATGGAGGGTGAATGACTAATTAAGGAGTCCCAGAGCCAGAGGGAAGAAGCTGTTTTGAAATCTGGTGGTTGGGAAGCTGATACTTCTGTATCTCTTTCCACGGCAGCATGGTGAACAGGTTGAACGATTAAATTATTGATATTATTAAAATGATTAACATATATTCATAATAACGGGGCACCACTGTGGATAAAGTGTCAAAATTGGTGTTTACGAAAATGTCAATAGTTAAGGTAGTATTCCACATTTAGAGTGAACAGTGAAGGTTTGAATCCGAGCACTGAATATCACAACAAGCTCGCATCACAACACATATGCACAAAATAATCACAGAAACTGCTCTTTAAAACTAGAACAGTTTATTTATCTTTAAAAATAACATATTCAATAACGTTGTAAAAATAATAATATAATCTAAAAAAAATCTATTATACAATTACAAGCATAAAACCTAAAAGCAACAGGCAATCACGTGATGAAGGGACTGAAATCGGTGGATAGCGCCCTCCCAGTTGGAAGCGAGTCACTGCCCCAAGCAAGGGAGTATCTCAGGCTCTTGTTTACAAGCGAGGGAGTGGAACTAATGTCAACTTGATCAAAACCTGAACAACTAAAGGGAGTTTTTTCCTGTGTGACTTATCATGTGCACCTTTAGTTCTGCATTGCACACACATGTTTTATCACAAACTGAGCAGCTGTAAGGTTTCCCTCCTGTGTAAATTCCCATGTGTTTCTGCAAAGCTGAACGCTGTGAAAAGGATTTATTACAGCCTGAGCAGCTGAAAGGTTTCTCATCTGTGGATTCTCATGTGTTTCTTCAGATGTCCACTTTGAGTGAAACTTTTCTCACACTCTGAGCAGCTGAAAGGTTTCTCACCTGTGTGGATTCTCATGTGTGTCTTCAGACCTCTACTTTCAGTGAAACCTCTACCACACACTGAGCAGCTGAAAGGTTTTTCACCTGTGTGGATTCTCATGTGTGTCTTCAGATTTCCACTTAGATAGAAACTTTTCTCACACTCTGAGCAGCTGAAAGGTTTCTCTCCTGTGTGGCATATCATGTGTACTTTCAGACTTCCCCTTTGAGTGAAACCTTTCTCACACACTGAGCAGCTGAAAGGTTTCACTCCAGTGTGTGTTAACATGTGTCTCTTTATAGTTCTACTATATTTAAAAGTTTTCTTACAGACTGAACAGCTGAAAGGTTTCTCACCTGTATGAATTCTCATGTGTTTCTTCAGCTGTCCCCTTTGAGTGAAACCGTTCTCACACACTGAGCAGCTGAAAGGTTTCTCACCTGTACTACATTTTGAATCACTGACAGAAACATCCTCATTATTCAGAGAGTTTAAACCTGACTGAGGTTCTCTGGTCTCCTTCCAATCATCACAGTCATCAGTCTCAGGTTCAGAAGAGTCTCCAGTCTTCTCAACAGTACCTGGTTCTGGTCCTCCACAATCCTCTCCATCAGCATCTGTTTCCATCTGTTCAGTTTGTCTTTGATGAAGCTGTGAGGACTGAGCTTCCTCTTCATCATCTTCACTCTTCAAAGGAGTGAATGAGAACTTGATATCAGCCTCCTCCAGGCCTTGAAGCTGCTCTCCCTCCTGACTGGTCCAGAGTTCCTCCTGTTCCTCTTTAATGTGTGGGGGCTCTGGGTCCTCTGGGTCCTCCTGGTCCTCCTGGTCCTCCTGGTCCTCCTGGTCCAGACTGGAGCTCCAGTCCTGCTGCTCAGGGGGAACCGCTTCTTTAACCACCAACAGCTGCCGGACATCTGTGGAAAATAATAAAATACATTCATAAGTCTTAGAAATATCATATTAAACTCTATTATTCAAGAGGTTAATCATCAAAAAAGTGGTGAATTAAATGTAAATGAGAGAAGCATGACCCCTAAATAAAAATGGTGCTGCTGTCATTACTTGAAAGCAATATAATAAAGCCTTGGATTGCAGAAAAGGATGAACCAGTCATCCCGTCAGGGACGTTCCAGTGAAGCAAACGCACCCTGAAGCTGGAGAGCAGAAAATCTGTGCAGGCAAAACTAAATCTGAGTACATGTACACAGTTGGAGCACAAATCTAAGCACAAGCCGGGACTATTTGAGTGTGAGGACAGGGTTTTGAGGGAGAACCTGAAAAAAATATTAAGTGAAATCAGTAAGTCCTGATTTGAAAGGACAAGAAAACAGAAAGAGGAAGGAAAAACTGTCATCTGAAAAGTAACAATATTCGCCTCTGAGGTGTAGTACAGTAAAAAGTACAGTATGTACCTCTAAGATGTAGAGATGGGCAAACGATACCAGCGCTCTGAAGCTTGTGTCAGTCTACTGAACCGGCGTGTGTCGACTCTACGTGTCGGAGCTTGTATCAAATGACAACTGTCACGTGACTGATGACGTCCGGAGCTTTGAACATCACTGGTGCTTCACGGAGCGTTTCATTGGTTTGACATGTTTGACAGTTTGAACGTTTTGGCGCATAGCTATGCTACAGATGATGCCTCAGTGTAAGTCAACAATGTGGGTTTTGAGAGAGGAGATTGATAGAGTGAAATAATTTGTTCAAAGGCTGGGGAAATCGTCAGCCAGAAAAGGAGCCGACTGAAGCCCAGCACCGTGGAGAAAATATTATTTCTAAATAACAATCTGTGAAAAATACAATGTTGCACAAAACACTGCCACTTTCACCATGCCCATGTTCATAAGCACTTTCCACTGCCACTTCAATGAAATGTTGCCTCACTAATATAAGCTATAAAGGACAAATACTATATATAAATCTGTTGACATAAAACTTAAGAGCTATAATCATATACCAAAATGTACTGTATTGAACTTGTCTGTGTATAGTCTAGTGGGTAACACACACACTTGTTAAACTTTTCCGTTCTGTTTGGAGAGGTTCGGATCCCATCATGAATACGTCGTTTCATATTATTGACCAGCATTTAGTTTTATTGCAATGTAAAAAAACGACAGAAGCAACATCGATAACAGTTGTCTATAACATCAAATCCGTGAATGAACACGCAGCTTTAATTAACTTTTACTGCAGAAATTTGAGAATGAAACATTGAGGTGTTGTGCTCGTGCTTCGGTCACACTGTAACGTAAGACTGGTTGCTTGGGGTGCCAGTTTGGTCTGCGCCTAACAATATTTTCGTCCGGTTTGTGAGTCAATATTTAGTGTTAGTCAACCGCACAAAGGGCTCAAGTATAGAGAACGATAAACACCAACACACTACTCATATCTTGAACCCTCCAAGGTACATTTCCAAAAGCAAAACATTTAGTAAAGGCCACCAAACAATTAAACACCACAACAGATAGTTCTCAATGTATATGCATTTGTATTAACAATTCATGTGCAGGCAAGACAATACACAGTGCTTTTCATACAATCCCCCAAAAACCGGTCCGTATTTTCCATTTCACTCAATCCATACACAAAATCATATTCCTTCCAGCTCAGTCAGTTTTGTGCAGTTCAACACCAGAAGGGAGAAAAAATAACACTGCGAAACAAAAAGGGTCTCTCACGGCTTTTACCGGAGTGTCTGATAGTCAGGTGCGTCCACTCCAAGAAGTCCAGTCCGTGCCTTACTTTATACCTGATATATGTTTGGATGGCTTCTCTCCCATCGACTTTAAAAAATTGTCTTCAACAATTTCTACTTCTAAATCTTCTACCTGTCTCTTGGACCCCGTCCCGACAAGGCTGCTTAAAGAAGTTTTACCTTTGATTGGCACCTCTCTGCTGGATATTATCAATATGCCTTTACAAACAGGCCATGTACCACAGTCTTTTAAATTAGCTGTGACCAAGCCTCTTCTCAAGAAGCCCACTCTTGATCCAGGGATGTTTGCTAACTACAGACCGATATCTAACCTTCCCTTCCTCTCTAAGATCCTTGAGAAAGTAGTCACAAATCAGTTATGTGACTTTCTACAGAACAATAGTTTATTTAGGGATTTTCAGTCAGGATTTAGAAAACACCACAGCACAGAGACAGCACTGGTGAAAATGACTAATGACCTTCTAATTGCATCAGATAAAGGACTTGTCTCTGTTCTTGTCTTGTTAGACCTTAGTGCTGCGTTCGACACCATTGACCATCACATCCTATTACAGAGACTAGAAAATTTGATTGGCATTAAAGGAACCGCACTAAGCTGGTTTAAATCCTATTTATCAGATCGATCTCAGTTTGTATATGTAAACGATGAAACCTCGACTACCACCAACATCAGTCACGGAGTTCCACAAGGTTCTGTGCTTGGACCAATCTTATTCACCTTATATATGCTCCCTTTGGGCAATATTATCAGAAGACACTCCATAGACTTCCATTGTTATGCTGATGATACTCAATTATATCTATCGATCAAGCCAGACGAAACCAACCAGCTTGCTAAACTTCAAGCATGTCTCAAAGATATAAAAACATGGATGACCTGCAACTTCCTGTTAAACTCAGACAAAACTGAATTTATTTTAGTAGGCCCAGAACACCTCCCAAATCAACTATCTAATGATGTGGTTTCTCTTGATGGCATTGCCCTGGCATCCAGCACCACCGTAAAGAATCTCGGAGTTGTCTTTGATCAGGACTTATCCTTTAACTCTCACGTAAAAAACAAATCTCAAGGACTGCCTTTTTTCACCTACGTAACATTTCAAAAATAAGACACATCCTGTCTCAAAGTGATGCAGAAAAATTTGTTACGCATTTGTTACTTCTAGACTAGACTACTGCAAGTCCTTATTATCAGGTTGCTCTAATAAGTCTCTTAAATCTCTTCAGTTGATACAGAATGCTGCAGCTTGTGTACTAACAAAAACTAAGAAAAGAGATCATATCACTCCTGTATTAGCTTCTCTTCACTGGCTCCCTGTAAAATCCAGAATCAAATTTAAAATCCTTCTCCTCACCTACAAAGCCTTAATTGCTGAGGCACCATCATATCTTAAGGATCTCATAGTACCATATTACCCCACTAGAGAGCTCATGGTACCATATTACTCCACTAGAGAGCTCATAGTACCATATTACCCCACTAGAGAGCTGCGCTCACTGAATGCAGGGCTACTTGTGGTTCCTAGAGTCTTAAAAAGTAGGATGGGAGCCAGAGCCTTCAGTTATCAAGCTCCTCTTCTATGGAACCAGCTTCCACTTTCAGTCCGGGGGCAAACACAGTGACCACATTTAAGAGTAGACTCAAGACGTTCCTCTTTGATAGCGCTTATAGTTAGGGCTGGCTCAGGTTTGCCCTGGTCCAGCTCCTAGATATGCTGCTATAGGCCTAGACTGCCGGGGGACATCTTAGGATACACTGAGCTCCTCTATCCTTTTCTCTCTCTCCTTCTGTATGAATTCATGTTCTATCAATGCACATTACTAACTCTACTTCTTCCCCCGGAGTCTTTGTGCTTTCTCGCCTTGCAGGTTTTCACGGATGGTAGTTGCATCTGGACCCTGGTCCTGCCTCCTGCCGTGACCCTACTGACGCACATTCTTCTCTATTTTCCTTCTGTATGAATTCATGCACCATTAATGCACATTACTAACTCTGCTCCATCCCCGAAGTCTTTGTGCCTTCTTGCCTCGCAGGTTTCTGTGGATCGTGGTTAAATCTGGACCCTGGTCCTGCGTCCTGCTGTGGTCCTCCCCGTCACCTACTGCTATTATTACATGAATCATTTCTGTCATGTGAATTGAACGTGTTGTAACTCTGTTATGCTGTTCATTCTGTACACATTGCCATCTATTTTTGTACTTTGTCCATCCTGGGAGAGGGATCCTCCTTCTGTTGCTCTCCTGAAGGTTTCTTCCATTTTTCTCCCCGTTGAAAGGTTTTTTTGGGGGGGGGGGGGGCCGGGGGGTTTCCTGATCCGATGAGAAGTCCCGGGACAGAGGATGTCGTTGTGTACAGATTGTAAAGCCCTCTGAGGCAAATTTGTAATTTGTGATTTTGGGCTCTACAAAATTAAATTGAATTGAAGGAAGGCGCTAATTACCGCGGCCGTAGGAAGTTTTACTCCAAGTTCTGAATACGCTTCAGGATATCATTGCCTGGAGGATTCACGACAAGCAACAACCCGATCTCTTGGTAATGTGGACTTTAAAAGGACAAAACAAAGAAGACGGATGCAAACCTTCGGTTCGACCGTAAGATCCGTTCACTATCTCGTCGACCCGCATTTGATAAAATCCATACTATGATCATAGAACTGATTTACAGCAGCTGACCTGTCATAACTACAATGGGTGTTCCCAGGAAATGTGGCTCCGCCCACTCAGCTTGGCAGCTTCTTGACGGGTGCCGAACGAGTGCCGCTCGCTTGCCACAGTCCTGACACCTGACTGGCGCTTGCCACTGCGATGCCAGTGCCACAACAAGGATCTCGGCCTTGCTGCCGCAGTTCCGCTTTTGTCACCACTTTACGACGGGTGAAGAGCGGATTGGTTCCCAAGCGGATGTGTGTCTGTGATAGGGCCGGGGGGTGTCATGAATTAACATAATAATCTCCCTTGGTAGTGATAGCAGACCAACACTATTAAACAGATGCTTTAATTCCAGTATGCCACCAGATGTCACTGTTCTTCTTCAAAGTGAAACCCCGAAGCTTTTTTGGTAAAATTAGAAAGAAAGCCTCAATGCTTCACAAGGCTTCACCTGCCCAACCCTACAAAGATGTAAAACAGTAAAAAGTACAATATGTACCTCCAAGATGTATTGCAGTAAAAAGTACAATATGTACCTCTGAAGTGTAGTACAGTTTTTAAATACTTCAGTACAGTACCTGTAATTCTACTTCAGTACATGATGTGAATACTTCCTCCAGAACTGGTTCCATCAGTTTAAAGTGAGAATGAAACAGAGAGAACCAACCTGCTCTTAGTATCCGGACTTCCGGGTTGAAAACAGTGTCCAGTAGTTTCCGTTGTCGCTCGTTCTCCTCTTTTGAACTAGAAAGTTCCTCCTCGTATTCTGCTATCGTTCTTTCAAACAGCCCAAATATCTCTTCAGCAGCCGCAGTTAGTCGCTGGTTGACTAAAGATCTCAGCATTTGGACTTTAGACATTTTCACACAACGACAGAAACTTGTTCTCCACACAAACTCCGTCAAAAAGCCCGTTTCCTCTCCATTAAACTCGGACTAGCGCTGTGTTGCTGACTTCCGTCCCTTCTATGTTGATTTCATGGTAGACTTGGTGCATTGAGCGCATTTTATCAAAATATTATATCATCAATGTCATCTTAAGTTAGTGGTTGTTCACTTGGAAAATAAAGCTTCAAAACAATTTACCAACACAGATCTAACCATGGTCATGAACAGGTTTTTCAGAAAGTAAGGTAATGCGAATGCGTTAGCGTTGTGTGGCGTCGTGTCTGCTTCTCCGCTCCCCTTTTTTTGCAAATTAAATTTTTTATCCAGTTTTAGCCACATACTAATCTAAGCTTTTCAGATCCTTGTTGTTTTAATCCATATGTCTTAACAAGGCGTATGATGTCAGCCAACACGTACTAGACTCTTTAAGTTCCCAGACCAGACAACCTCAATGAATTCATCACTGACAACAACCTTGATATCCTCTGTCTCACTGAAACTTGGCAAAAACACCAGCACTACTACACATAGTGTAAAGTGTAAACAAGAGACATAGTAAAAAAGAAACAAGATCGAAACAAGTATTATAAATAAGCAAATAAGCAATTAAAAATAGTAAATAATCCACAGTAACTGAAATAGTAATTATACAGACAGAATAACAATTATAGTTATTATTGCACAGTGTTTTTATATTGCACAGGTTTTAAGTGTTTTGTGGCCTACTGGGAGCAGAGCTGGTTGTGCAGCAGGAAGGACCTGTGGTTCCTTTCCTTCACACACCGGGGTGAAGCAGCCGGTGGCTGAAGGAGCTGTACAGAGCTGCAGAGTGTCCTGCATGGGGTGGGAGGTGATATTCACCAGGGATGATAGCTTAGCCATCTTCCTCCTGTCTCCCCCCACTTCCACCGTATCCAGAGGACACTGCTGGCCTTCTTGATGAGTTTGTTCAGTCTTTTCCTATCAGCTGTCGAGATGCTGCTGCTCCAGCAGACCACTCCATAAAAGATGGCTGATGCCACCACAGAGTCAAAAAAATTATCCCTGCACTCCAAAAGACCTCAGTATGATTGAGAAAATATGAATTTTTAAGTTTATTTTAGAAAATAAGTTTAGTTTAGTTTATTTATTTTCTTTAATTTGTATTTAGTTTAAGCTTTAATTTCCAAGTGAACAACCACTAACTCAAGAAGACTTTGATGAAATATTATTTTGATAAAATGCACTCTATGCACCAAGTCTGCCATGAAATCAACATAGAAGCTTCTAAGGGCTTTTATTTTGAAGGTGACCCACCGAGCTGCAGCTGACCCGGATGTTCCTCCATCAGCAACATGGCGCCTACCGTCAGTAGAAACAGCAGAGTCTCTTTGTTGTGTTGATAACGTGTCAGGTAGCTCCTTCAGTACTGATCCATCAGAGTCTCTGTATGTCTGGATAAACCTGTCTGAATGGACTTTTAGATGTTCACCTTTGTTTCTGGATGTTGTTCCTCTGACTCATCTCCCGGTAGCCTACAAAGATATTGAAGTTATCTTAGCATGCTGGAAACAGACCGACGGGGACGGAAGTCAGCAACACAGCGCTAGTCCGAGTTTAATGGAGAGGAAACGGGCTTTTTGACGGAGTTTGTGTGGAGAACAAGTTTCTGTCGTTGTGTGAAAATGTCTAAAGTCCAAATGCTGAGATCTTTAGTCAACCAGCGACTAACTGCGGCTGCTGAAGAGATATTTGGGCTGTTTGAAAGAACGATAGCAGAGTACGAGGAGGAACTTTCTAGTTCAAAAGAGGAGAACGAGCGACAACGGAAACTACTGGACGCTGTTTTCAACCCGGAAGTCCGGATACAAAGAGCAGGTTGGTTCTCTCTGTTTCATTCTCACTTTAAACTGATGGAACCAGTTCTGGAGGAAGTATTCACATCATGTACTTGTTGGACACAACGGACATCCATATGCATCATTTTTAAAGAACGTCTTTACTTCTCTGAAAGCACAGAAATACACGCACATCAACGCAACCGCATGCTTTAGCTATGTTGGCCTGTATGAGCTTTACTCATTGTAACCAAATATTAACCTCCTAAAACATTTCAGTTTATATTGCAGATGAACATATGCCAGGTGAATAAACAAAACATTTAACAATCAATAAAAATAATAAATGAGAATATGGGTAGTGTCCATGTCCAGTTCTTATTATTGTGTCCAACATTACTGTGGGCCCCACACTCTCCCCTCCAAAATGAATGTCGACCCGACATTACAGATTTCCCAGAGTACTTCAGTCTTCAACTGGTGAGTTACGGCAGTAGGCTCTATGGGAGTCAGTCTTTCGAGATACTTTCTGCATAACAACAGTCTTTGACATGGCATTCATCTCCCGCTTATGTCACGTGTTAGCTGCAGGCACCACTGGCCAGGTGATATCTACGGTGCTATTCCGCTACTCATGCGGCTATGTATCCTGGACTGAAAGGTTTTGACCTTACTTCTACCCCATAACCCATCACACAGACCCACATGCAATACTGTATGTTTCACATAAATACCAGTATTATTCCTCAATGTAAGTGGTCTGAGTTCTTGTACTCTCCTTATTGACACTCATGACTTAGATACTCTGATGTATCAACTTCCCCATTTTCCAAGTTCTAGGCGAAACACTTATGAGCACTTGTCTCACGTTAAACTATCACAACCAACAAACCAAACATGTAACTACGAACTTGTTTTTTTTCTTTACTTGTGTCTGTGTATGACTGATGGTTTACCTCATCTGTTGTATGTGAGTGTTTTGGGTGGATTTCTTTGTCGTAAAGGATATTTTCTGGTGGAAGCTGATGGCAACTCAGGATCACTCTCGTCTGCTTCATCAGACGACGACACCTGTCCAGCTTTGACCTCATCTGCTTCATCAGATTACTCCTCCTGCTCAAATTCCTCTGTTTCACCATGCTCCACCTCTGGTTCCTTCTTGCCTTCATCATTCTCTACTGGATCCTCGTCTTCCTCGCCGGTTTTCTCCAGTTCTCTGACAGCTGCTTGTGGCTGGAATTCCTCTGCCTTCTTTCTCAGCTGGCTCCTAACGTGTACAAGTGGTTCTGCTGGTCGTGTGGTGATGCATCTCCAGTTACTTCCATCCTCTGAACTACTGTCAGAGTCTCTGTCTTTCTGTTTTTGCTTCCTTTTCTTTGTTATACCTGTGTTTGACTTCCTCCTTTTCATTTTCTCTTTCTCTTGTTTATCCTCTTCCATGGGCAGAAAGTCACAGGGCAGTAACAGGTTTCTGTGCAGTACTCTGGTCTTTCCTGGGCCTCTCTCAGGCTGTACAACGTAGACAGGACTGGCCTTGTGTTTTCTCTCGGTTATCGCATGGATTTTCTCTTCCCAATATGACTTGAGCTTCCTGGGTCCCCCTCTGTCCTTGAAGTTCCGCAGCAGTACTCTACACCCTCGCTGTAGCTCCACTCCATAAGCTTTTCAGTCATACTGTTTCTTAGCTCTACTTTTCTCCCTCTGGACTGTCTGTGATGCTATCCTGTATGCCTCCTGCATCCACCTTCTCCACTTACTTGCATATTCACTGTGAGAAGCGCCCTGGTCAGTTCCAATTGCAGTGTCTGTGTGACAGTTGTCATCACCTCAGGCTACATTTCCTGTGTGCATGTGTGGATGTCCTGCTCCGTGTCAAGCAGCATCCGCGAAAAGCCGTCAGCTGATTGTCTTTTCCAGGCTGATATTTGTTTGAGAACCTAAATTCTGCTAATTTCGCAATCCACCTGTGTGTTGTGGCATTCAGCTTTGCTGTTGTCAATATGTAGGTTAAGGGATTGTTGTCAGTGTAGACAACAAAAGAAGGTGCATAGTACAAGTACTCCCTAAACCTTTCACAGATTGCCCACTTAATGGCTAAAAACTCTAGCTTTCCAGAGTGGAGGTGGTAGTTAGTTTCTGGAGCAGTTAGTGTTCTTGACCCATAACCAATGACAACCAACTTGCCTTGCTGCCTCTGGTATAGTACTGCACCAAGCACCTGCTGAGAGGCATCACAGTGCAACACAAACGGCTTCTCAAAGTCTGGGTAACCTAGGAGTGGTGGACGCAGCAGGTGCTCTAGAAGCTGGCAGAGCTTCTAGCGCTTCCTGATTTTGTTCTGTCTAGATGATAGGCTAGCTTGAGGGTAGCTGATCTGACCTCTTACGTTTCCCCTTGCTCCTATTTGCACTTGATCCTTGAACTCAACTACCTGCCGTTTTCTCAGCGTTTTGTACAGCGGCTCGGCTAAGCGTGAAAAGTTTGGGATGTATGGTCAGTAGTTGGTAAGAAATCCTAACATTTTCCTCAAGTCACCTACAGTCTCAGGTTTGCGGTCTTTTGGTGCCATCTTTTGACACAATCTTCCCTAAGAATCTCACTGGGTCTTTACTTCACACTTTTTAGCTGTCAGTTTTACTCCATGTGCTTGATAACGACGCAGTACCTCTCTCAAATCTTGAAGATTTTCTTCAAAGGATTTGCTGTGGATGAGATTGTCATCCAAGTATGGCTGTGATGTATCATCTCTGAGACCTGTAAGGCATTCCTCCATACTGTGCTGGAATTCTGCTGGAGCCGAGGACAGGCCGAAGGGGTTCCTTACCCACTCATATAAGCCCTACGGTGTAATAAAAGTGGTAAGAGGTCGGCTACTCTCCTCCAGGAAACCCTGCTGGTAAGCCTTGCCCTGGTCCAGCACAGAGAACCACGCACTTCCACTCAGACTGTTTAGCATGTCTTGTACTCTGGGAATGGGATGACAATCAGGAATGGATTTTTGATTCAGCTCCCTGTAATCCATGCACAGACTTCCATCTTTCTTACGCACACACACTATTGGTGAGGAGTATGGGGACCATGATTTTGTAATTCATTCTCTATTCAGTAGATCCCCCAAAATACTCCTTCACCTCCTTGTGAAGTGGTTTGGGTACAGAGATCTAGGTGCGCCTTACAGGAGTTGTGTCACTCAGTCTGATTTTCAACTGCAGAGATGGGATACATCCCAAATCGTTGTCATCCTTTTGAAAATGCAGCACGTTCTTCCAGAAGCATTTGTCTCACTTTTTCCTGCTGATCTGCAGTCAGGTGTTCTACTGACACTGGAGGGTCCCATAAATCTTGTTGAATTGTGTACTTTTTTGTGTTGTTCTTGGTAATTTTCAAGAATTTTGGCTGTTTTGACCGTGTTTCCATGACAAGCTGTTCTGACTTTGGGATCACTAGCAGTAGCTGCTCTTACATCCACTGAATATATAGCTTTGACTTGTTACAGCTATATAACAGGGGTGCGAGGGGTGAGAGTAATGTCATGGTTGCTTCCATTAGTGACAGGGATAGCCACTCTTGACCAATTTCCTTTCTGCAGGCAGATGACGGTGTCAGTAATGTTCAACCCCTCTGGCCACTTTGGGATCTCCTCAGCTTAAAAAAGGACTTCCTGTTTTGTGGAAAGGGGACCTGTCCTTACACTACACTTTACCTCTCTGGTCTGGCCTGCTGGAATCACCATCTTTAGCCTCCCGACTTCCACCACTCCTTCCCTGTCGTTCTGGTCATGGCTCTGCACCAGATGGATCAACACATCTGCTTTTTTTTTTTTTTTTTTTTTTACAGTAAATGGAGAAAGCTTCTTTTACCACAGCAGGTGTAATTTCTGGATGCTGCTCCATTTCACTCATTATCAGATGCTCGATTACATTGTAGCCAATAATCGGTGGGTCTGCTACTCCTGGCTCGTTAGAAACAAGCACTTGCACGAGTAGCTCTGGCTGAGGACCCTTAATTGATGCCAACTTGAACTTCAGCTCAACCCAGCCAGCAAAAATGATGGGTGTTTGATTTGCCGCTTTGCCAACAACAGTCTCATCCTCACCCAAGAGTTCATTCATGCTGCGTAGACGGATATGTGGAAGATAGCATTTTCTCCAGTTTTCGTTGATAATTGTGACCTTGCTCAACTTTTCCCAACATTGTCCTTAGGAAATGCATTGCAATTTTCTCATCTTCATCATGAATGTCATTATCCATAGATTCTGTTATTAGTCTGATTAACGCTTGTCTTGTTATGACATTTCCACTTGGGATTTTAGCTCCATGACACCTCTTTGATTTGACCCCTGAGCTGACTTAAGTGCCTGTATGAGCTTTACTCATTGTAACCAAATATTAACCTCCCAAACCATTTCAGTTTCTATTGCAGATGAACATATACGAGGTGAATAAACAAAACAATTAACAATCAATACAAATAATAGATAAATGAGAATACATGAGAATATGGGGGGTGTCCATGTCCAGTTCTTATTGTGTCCAATACTGTGGGCCCCATATACTGAAATAAAATGACAGGTACTGTACTTAAGTATTTAAAAACTTTCATACTTTTTCCTACGATACATCTCAAAGGGAAATATTGTACTTTCTACTGTACTACATCTCAAAGGGAAATATTGTACTTTTTTACTGTACTACACCTCAGAGGTACATATTGTACTTTTCAGGTGACAGTTTTTCTTCCTCTTTCAGTCAAGTTTTTCTGATATTTATTCCAGAATGACTTATTGATTTCACTTCAGTTCTTTTCAGTCTCTCCCTCAAAACCCTGTCCTCACACTCAAATAGTCCTGGCTTGCTCTTGGATTTGTGCTCAAACTGTGTACATGTACTCAGATTTAGTTTTGCTTGCACAGATGTTCTGCTCTCCAGCTTCAGGGTGCGTTTGCTTCACTGGAACGTCCCTGACGGGATGACTGGTTCATCCTCTTCTGCAATCCAAGGCTTTATTATATTGCTTTCTTTTAAAATAAAAGGACAATTAATGACAGCAGCAGCATGCAGCCTTTTTATTTAGGGGTCATGCTTCTTTCATTTATAACTAATTCACCACTTTTTCAATGATAAACGTTATTGATTTTTCTCAGGGGCTCCTCCATCAGGCTTCCCTGTGTAGGCATTTTTATCTAGGGGTCATGCTTCTTTCATTTACAACCAATTAAGCACCTTTACAGTAATAAACCTCTTGAGTAATAGAGTTTAATATGAGATTTCTAAGACGTATGAATGTATTTTATTATTCTCCACAGACGTCCAGCAGCTGTTGGTGGTTAAAGAAGAGGTTCCCCCTGAGCAGCAGGACTGGAGCTCCAGTCTGGACCAGGAGGACCCAGAGCCCCCTCACATTAAAGAGGAACAGGAGGAACTCTGGACCAGTCAGGAGGGAGAACAGCTTCAAGGCCTGGAGGAGGCTGGTATCAAGTTCTCATTCAGTCCTGTGAAGAGTGAAGATGATGAAGAGGAAGCTCAGTCCTCACAGCGTCATCAAAGACAAACTGAACAGATAGAAACAGAAGCTGATGGAGAGGATGTCCGATCCAGATCAGATCCAGATAGTCCTTTACAACCAGATGCTGATCAGACTTCACAATCCTCTGAATGTGAGACTGTTGACAGTAGAGATTGGGAGGAGACTCAGGAAGCTCAGTCAGATTTAAATCCTCTGCAAAACAGTGAAGTACCTGTAAGTGATGTGAACTGTAATACTGGAAAAACATCAATCAGCTCCTCTGAATGTGCTGGAAGCTTTGGCCACAAGGGACATCTGGAGAAACACACTGAATCCAAAACAGGAGTGAAACCATTCCAATGCTCGGTTTGTGGCAAAAGATTTTTATTCCATTGTATTCTGAACAATCACATGACTGTTCACACAGGAGAGAAACCATTTAGTTGTTCAGTATGTAGTAAAAAATTTAAAAGAAAGCAAACCATGAACTATCACATGATCATCCACACAGGCGAGAAACCATTTAGTTGTTCAGTTTGTGGTAAAACATTTGCACAAAAGGGACACCTAAACAATCACATGGCTATCCACAAAGGCGAGAAACCATTTAGTTGTTCAGTTTGTAGTAAAAAATTCACACGAGAGCCAAATATGAAACGACATTTGACTGTCCACACAGGGGAGAAATCATTTCGTTGTTCAGTTTGTGGTAAAACATTTGCACAAAAGGGACACCTAAACAATCACATGGCTGTCCACAAAGGGGAGAAACCATTTAGTTGTTCAGTTTGTAGTAAAAAGTTCACACGAGAGCCAAATATGAAACGACATTTGACTATCCACAAAGGGGAGAAATCATTTAGTTGTTCAGTTTGTAGTAAAGAATTCGCACGAGAGAAAAATATGAAACGACATTTGATTGTCCACACGGGAGAAACAAATTAGTCGTTCAGTTTTCGATAAAAGATTGTCTCGTCTGTAAGTGTATTTGTGACAGCATCAGAAATAAATGAGACATGGTTAAACACTTAAAAACTGTCAGGCTGATACAGACTCCAAAATAAGTTTATTAAACTAAGATGAAGTTACACATCAATTTAAATTCTGTTGGTATTTGTTTCTATGATATTGTTTCATGTGTTATGTATTGTAATATATATATATATATATATATATATATATATATTAATTTTAAATGATCAAAGTATTTCATGTCCCCTATGCAGCACTATGGTTTGAGCCGAATATCATAGGTGATGAAACTGAGGCAAATATTTAACCTTCTTTCTCTTCAGCAACGTTTTCTCTTCAGTTTAAATTCATTACTTCCTTAATTCTGTTTTACTGTGGAAACTGCAATTTTGTTCCATAATTGAAGAATATAATTGGGGTTAATTATCCACATCCTTCTTTCTTATTCAACATCATCCTCTACTGATCTCATCTCTTTGAGATTTAGGGATTCTGTCCTTTGTTTTAGGACGTCAATATTTTACCTTTTGTTTACAAAACTTTCTTTCTCTGATTTACTACTTTTGTAACAACTGTTCAAGTAATCCGTTCTAATTGTTTTCATGATGGCTCACAAACAGTTGAAAAGTTCAGCCAATGTTTTCACCAAAATAACTTCAGTTCAATGTTGTACTTCAATATTTGCCACAGTGTTTGTAAGATTGCTTATGATTTTGTTTGTCTATGTTTGGATAAGAAAATCACATGAAACACAGAAACTTTACCTACGTATTTCACGTATTCATAGTGTGTCAGTGGCCCTTTGATTTGAAAAGTTTAGCATAGGATGTGGCTAAAACTGGATAAAAATGTAAATTTGTGAAAAAAGGGGAGCGTAGAAGCAGACACGACGCCACACAACGCTAACGCATGCGCATTACCTCTAGAATTGGAGGGAAAAAAACAAACACAGGCTTTGTGTAATACATTATTTGGCCTGTATGAGAAAAATAGGACCCCTGATACATATGTGGAGCATGAGATTTGAAAAAAAAAAAACAAGGCTTTCAAAAACACTCTTTGTGTGGCTCAAGCTCCCGAGGTCCATGAGGGTTCCATGTGTCTCCAGTCCCCTGGTGCCCCCCCCCCCCCGGATTGTCGATGATGCTTCTGCCTATACAGTCCGACGCCTCTTTAATGTACGTCGCAGGGGAAGGGGACTGCAATACCCTGTGGACTGGGAGAGTTATGGTCCAGGGGAGCCTGATGAGCCCTGTGTGAGTGTTTGATTTATTTTTTATGTCTACTTGTTGTATGAATGCTGTGTGCCTGGTTTGTTTTCTCAATCGCTTTATCTCTGGGTGACAGCTTTCCATAGGAGGAGTTGTACAACTTTGAGCAATTTCCTCTGTGGACTCCTGCTGAGAGCACAGCTGTGGAGGATCTTCATGAGGAGTTTATATAGGTTGTGAGGTGGTAGCATGCAGCATTAGCCCTCGTTTTGAGTTTTTTTGTAATTTGAGCCTCTCTATTGTTTGAGTCCTCAGTTTGTATTGTCTTGTATCTCAGAATTCCTTTGTAAAGATTTTCCACTTCCCATCTTCTGTGTCTCTGAGTCTGCATTTGGGTCCCTCCACCTACCTCGTGTAACATTTTTGCTTTACTTTATGTGATATTTAAAGCACATTTATAGTATTCAAATTCAAAATGATGCAAACAAAGGTAAAGTGTATTAATTTTAGCAAATTATTTTGTTTTTATTATGTGTAAATTTGCTTTGACGTGAATATTTTAATAAAACACTGTCACCATTCATTTTGCTAATGTTTTGCTAATTTTATGTATTTTCAGAATCATTCATTGCAACATTTAACCTGATTCTCATGTTTTACTGCTAACAGATCATTTATACTACTGCCCAGTGACATCGTTTTTAAGTTATTGTTATCCAAATGTTGCGCTCCAAACATCCTAAAAAGCAGATAATAAGATCAGGGAAAATCAGAAATTTTCCAAATGGGGGGCATGCCCCCTGACAGACATAGAAAGCTCAGTTTTTGGATCGCTGTATTTCTAAAAAAAACTGTTCATGGCCATGGTTGGATCTGTGTTGGGAAATAGTTTTGAAGTTTAATTTCCAAGTGAACAACCACTAACTTAAGATGACAATGATGAAATATTATTTTGATAAAATGCGCTCTATGCACCAAGTCTGCCATGAAATCCACATAGAAGCGTCTAAAGGCTTTTATTCTGAAGGTGACCCACCGAGCTGCAGCTGACCCGGATGTTCCTCCATCAGCAACATGGCGCCTACCGTCAGTAGAAACAGCAGAGTCTCTTTGTTGTGTTGATAACGTGTCAGGTAGCTCCTTCAGTACTGATCCATCAGAGTCTCTGTATGTCTGGATAAACCTGTCTGAATGGACTTTTAGATGTTCACCTTTGTTTCTGGATGTTGTTCCTCTGACTCATCTCCCGGTAGCCTACAAAGATATTGAAGTTATCTTAGCATGCTGGAAACAGACCGACGGGGACGGAAGTCAGCAACACAGCGCTAGTCCGAGTTTAATGGAGAGGAAACGGGCTTTTTGACGGAGTTTGTGTGGAGAACAAGTTTCTGTCGTTGTGTGAAAATGTCTAAAGTCCAAATGCTGAGATCTTTAGTCAACCAGCGACTAACTGCGGCTGCTGAAGAGATATTTGGGCTGTTTGAAAGAACGATAGCAGAGTACGAGGAGGAACTTTCTAGTTCAAAAGAGGAGAACGAGCGACAACGGAAACTACTGGACGCTGTTTTCAACCCGGAAGTCCGGATACTAAGAGCAGGTTGGTTCTCTCTGTTTCATTCTCACTTTAAACTGATGGAACCAGTTCTGGAGGAGGTATTCACATCATGTACTGAAGTAGAATTACAGGTACTGTACTGTAGTATTTACAAACTTTCATACTTTTTACTATGATACACCTCAGAGGTACATATTGTACGTCTCGCTGTGTGACCACAAAGGCCCTTGTCACTTAGCAAGCAGTTTGGAGCTGGAAGAGGGAAGTAAGACAAGTACTTTATCTCCCGGTGTAAATCGTCTCAGCCTCGCCCCTCTGTTGTACAGGCGTTGTTGACGTTCCTGGGCCCTGAGCTAATTCTCCCGTGAACATTGCCCCAGTGTGTGGAGTTTTGCTCTCAGGTCCAGGACGTATTGAATTTCATTTCTGCTTGGGCTTGGACCCTCCTCCCAGTTTTATTTAACTAGGTCCAGTACCCCACGTGGTTTTCTGCCAAGCAGCAGCTCAAAGGGAGAAAATCCTGTGGAGGCCTGGGGCACCTCCCGCACTGCAAACAGAGGGTCAAGCCATTTATCCCAATTGCCAACATCATCGTGTATGAACTTACGGATCATGGACTTCAAGGTTTGGTTTGTGGATGATACACACTGGTCCGAATTGCCTTTATGCCCAATAATCCGTACAGTTCCCTTAGTGTGCGGGACATGAACGAGGTGCCCTGGTCAGTCAGAATCTCTTTTTGGGATTCCAACTCAGGAGATGACCTGAAACAGTAGTTGAGCAACACTCTTTGCAGAGACATTGCGCAGCGGCACCGCTTCGGGATATTGCATTGCGTAGTGCACGAGGACTAACAGAAAGCGATATCACCGTGCACTCCGTTGAAATGGCCCGATGAGGTCCATGCCATTGCGCTCAAATGGTACCTCAACTAGTGGCAATAGGTGCTACGGTGCTCTTTGGATGGCCGGTTGGTTCACTAGTTGGCATTCAGGGCAAAAGGCACTCCAACGGAGCACATCTCCCCGAATCCCAGGCCAATAGAATCGGGCCATTTTCCGGTCTATTGTTTTGTCATACCCCATGTGACCAGCCATTGGGTTCTAGTGAGACGCCCGGAAAATCATTTCCCGACGGCTTCCCAGCACCAACAATTGGGAGATTTCTTCTCCTGTCTGAGTGTCACGACTCAAACTATACAGTTAATCCTTAACCAATGAAAAGTGTGGATATGTCAGTGGTGTGTCGGGGTGTACCACATGACCATACATATTCATAACTTGGTCAAAGGAAAAGCATCAAGTATTGTTGCGAGACTACTCAAGTGGAAAGTCTTCCATGGAGTGTATTTCGGTTCCCCCTTCCTGTCAACAGTGTCAGACAACTACGCATCACCACTGCTCACAGCACACATACCAAATGTCCCTGACGGTCGTGATCGCACACCCACACGTTGCCCCGCCAATCTATGGAACACAGGCCAATCTATGCCTAAAATCAGTGGGTGTGCAAGGTGGGAGCATAACCGCAGCCCTAATTCTATGCGTTTTGCCCTTGTGTTTAATTTCCGCTGGAACAGGATATCTGTTAACATCCCCATGTACACACCTTATCTCCACCCATTTAACCTCCACCAAAGCCCCGGGGCGAACCAGGTTTCGGTGACCGACCAATGAGCTGCAATTGCAGCTCAAGTTGTGGCAGCGGCAGCTAACAGTGGCACTTCCTGTGGCAAGCTCAGCTGCCACAACTTGCTGTGGCAGTTGCCTCTGCAGCAGGCAGTACTCGGTCCTTTTGTTATTTTCTAATGATCTGTAGCGATAAATACAAATACACAAACGCCTGCTGTATGTGTCCTGCATTTGTTTACTGCTGACAGAAGCGCTCACTTCAGGGTACACTCCCTCTTGTGGCCAAAGGGGTCAATAACTCTTGTCTTCAATATGTACTATCCCTGAGTGCAGAAAACTGGAGCACAGTGACTATTTTGTAAACTACAACACCACATGAACAATACATATTTTAGCAAACAGTATACAGTTTTGGTTATGACATGGAGCTTTAATGAAATTAAATTAATTCAAATGGAAATATAATTTAAATTTAATCAGGTTCTCCCATTAAAACCCTGTCCTCACACTCAAATAGTCCCGGCTTGCACTTGGATTTGTGCTCAAACTGTGTACATGTACTCAGATTTAGTTTTGCCTGCGCAGATTTTCTGCTCTCCAGCTTCAGGGTGCGTTTGCTTCACTGGAACGTCCCTGACGGGATGACTGGTTCATCCTTTTCTGCAATCCAACACTTCATTATATTGCTTTTTTTTTTTTTAATAAAAGGACAATTTATGACAGTAGCAGCATGCAGCATTTTTGTCTTGGGGCCATGCTTCTCTCATTTACAACTAATTCACCGTTTTTTCAGTCTTAAACCTCTTGAAGAATAGAGAGTTAAATATGAGATTTCGAAGTCGTATGACTGTATTTTATTATTCTCCACAGACATCCAGCAGCTGTTGGTGGTTAAAGAAGAGGTTCCCTCTGAGCAGCAGGACTG
This sequence comes from Ophiodon elongatus, assembly GCA_016806645.1. NCBI lineage: Eukaryota > Metazoa > Chordata > Actinopteri > Perciformes > Hexagrammidae > Ophiodon > Ophiodon elongatus. The sequence goes on from JACSYO010001433.1 coordinate 56,344, forward strand.
GAGCTCCAGTCTGGACCAGGAGGACCCAGAGCCCCCTCACATTAAAGAGGAACAGGAGGAACTCTGGACCAGTCAGGAGGGAGAGCAGCTTCAAGGGCTGGAGGAGGCTGATATCAAGTTCTCATTCACTCCTGTGAAGAGTGAAGATGATGAAGAGGAACCTCAGTCCTCACAGCGTCATCAAAGACAAACTGAACAGATGGAAACAGAAGCTGATGGAGAGGACTGTGGAGGACCAGAACCAGACAGGAAGTCAGATCCAGATAAACATCCAGATACTGGTAACGAGACTCGAGACTCTTCTGGACCCGAGACTGATGACAGTGATGATTGGAAACAGAACAAAGAACCTCAGTCCGGTTCAAACTCTCAGAAAAATGTGCTTGATGAGAGATGTTTTGCTGACAAGCACTCGTGCATCTGCTCCGAATGTGGGAAAAGATTCGGCAACCGGACGAATCTGAAGGTTCACATGTTAATTCACTCGGGACTGAAACCATTTTTTTGCACACTTTGCAATGAAAGATTTGCTCAGAAGAAGAAATTAATTCGTCACATGAAGCGTCACCTACCGGGAAAAACTCTGTTCAGTTTGTAATAAACGTTTTAGATACAGTGGAGATGTTGAGAGACATATGGGAAGTCACACCGGAGAGACAGTCGGGACAGAAACGCAACACGATAACATTCACGGAGGAGCAGACCCTTTAACGAAAAGCTGAAACAGTTGACGTGAAGTGACGCAGGCAAACTGCCATTTAATACTCTGAGCAGCACTTTTTTTAATGTGCAAAGTGTTTATTAAGTTGGATATCGAACAAACCAAATGTACAGTATGTTCCATGTGAAATGTAATTTTTATTTCAATAAACATTTGGACTTGTATAATTATGTAAAACTTAATTTGCATATACATTTACAACATTCCTGTTTACATTCAGTCAATTCATTTGGAACTACTGTCTAATTTATTGTATTTAATATTTTGTTGTATAAGTATTGTTTTCGGGAGCCTGAGATTATCGTTAATGCTTCTTTGTAATCGTGCAGATGATAAATAAAGAACTTGATGAATCTTTTAGTGATGTTGATTCTTCTCCCACTCTAAACACCTCATTACGTTTATGGCCTTTTTTAATGTGACCCCTCCATGTTACTGCAGCTATTTCTAATTTTACTTTATTTTAATCTTTACTTGCGGTTGAGTCGAATTCTCGTGTTACATTTTGTACCGTTTTGAATGTGTTGAAACAACAGACGTTACTTTAATTCAGAAGTAGAGATTTTCTCGACAGACGACTGCTGTTAACTTTCAGGAGAAACTTGAGCTCATGAACTAAAAAAGAGTTTCCATCTTGTAATTCCTGTTGAACGGAGTCCTAAAAACTTTATTTTCAATGTATGTGTTTTTGTTAAAAAAAAAATAAGCTGTTTGCACGATTCACTTTTTTTTAGTTCTTTACTTTGTGCAGCACTTCTGAACAAGATGGCATTAATGATAATTACAAGTATTAACATTATAATATTAAAATACACATAGCAGAAGAAGAGCTGCTGTAAGTTTTACTAACCACCAGATGTCACTGTGCTGCTGAATTCATGTCCTGATCAGAGTCAGTTCAGTTCACCTGATCTTACACCTGTGTTTGTCTTTTTTAGGGGAGACAGCAGGTCAACAGTAGACACCACTTTAGAAATGTTTTACACCATCTGAAGAACCTGGAGATTATTTTAGATGCAGCTCAGCAGTGTGTGTCAAGTTGTTCTCGTCTTAAATCTGTGTTTTTTTAGGAGCCTATTTGAGGGCTAAGAACATTATGATGGAAGTAAATGATGAGCAATCTCGTGCTCTATTATGTCTCATGAGTCACTGCAGCAATTTTATGATTGCAAAGTATTCTTCATTAAATATGAAATATACTCCATTATATTTTAGGAAATACAGTAGTCCCATGTGCTCATACCTCTTAATAAGGTATAATGCTAAAAAAATTATTGTTTTAGCCAAACGGTTTGACTAATTCTAAAAATGTCCTCACTTTTATGCTTAAACAAGCCCAATGTGTGATTTGTTCAGATTTAATCAGATGGGGAAAAACACACGAGGGTGGGCCAGCAACTGACGATGAAGAATATAGTTGAAGATTGAAAAAAAAAATATATATATATATATCTCAAATACATGGTTGTAAACTCACGATCTGATCCAGTAATAATGTGTTTGATGATTTAAATGTTAGAATACAGTACATTTTAGACCTACATTTGATTCATTCAGTGGGCTTCATTTGAGCAACTGAAACAAGTGTCGTAAATTTAAACACAGTCGCTGAACTGTTGTTAAAAAGACTACAGCCAGTCTATTTAAAAAAAAAAAAATAGTCAGAGATATTTATTCATTGATCCTACGTGTCCCAGGCTTCCAACATATATCTATATATACTTATATATATATAGATATGTATATATATAGATAGATATGTATATATCTATCTATATATATATATATATAGATAGATATATAGATATTACAATTTACACTATATGTGCTTTACAAACTAAAAACAATAAAATAAAATATGACATGTTTTTTTTCTCAGCTGTGGGTGATTGTGAAAAAAGACACCTGCTGTTCAAAGAAAAATAAAATGAAACAGCGCGTAATAAACAGGATAATATTCAACCTCCGTTTTATAAAGAGGAACTAAAACAGCGTGTTAGAAGGAGGCGACAGAAGGTAAATAAAAACCTGCCAGCGATCAGCTCAGGTTGCCTTGGTAACCAGCATCTTCTTCTTCTTGTGTCAGTTTTTATTTGACATTTTGAGGTAATTGCAGCTGTTTTCTGAAGAAAAATATATATATTTACCAGTTACAGTGTTCAGTGTTTCCACAACGAGAAGAGTTGAAGTACTTTTATTTTGAAGCCTGACCCCCTCCACCCGGAAGTACAAAGCAGAGAGGCGCGCCGTGAGCTGAACCAGTCGGGTTCCGTGTTTATTGATCCGATCGGAGCGGAGGAGCGATGGATGAACCGCTGGAGGTCGTTTTAAACCCCGCAGGTTGGTCTCTGTTTGATTTCTCCTCTCGCTGGAAACACGCTCACGTTTCGGGGAGTTTGTGCGCTGAACCTCCCGCTAGTCTGTTGGCCGCAGCTCGCGTTGTTCCCCCAAACAGACAAACGTGGAATAATAGACAAACAAACCGTGGAACAAGGACTATGTGCAGAAAGATATCAACATCACTTACTAGACATCAGTGGCTTTATCCTGTAAAAGGATGATTTAATGAGCAATTATATATTTAACTAAAGCCATAGAGGTGAAGATGTGTAATGTTGTCCTGATTAAAATGGGGAGTTATGTAAAATTGGAAAGATATTCACAGATTCGGATTTCCCGGATCAATAACGCGTTAGCGAAGCGGTGTTAAAACATAAAGGACACCTCTCTGTAACCATGGTGATGTAGACAACAAAGCTACAACCTTAATAAACCTTCATTTTACCAAAACGGGTCGTTCTCCTGCTGGATGAATAACATTGGTCTCAATGTGTCTGTGAGCCGAGTGCTTTTGATCAATTATGATTAATTATAGTGAATATTTATTGGAAGAAATATTCAATAACTTCACTATTGTAAAGTGTAGCATGACCAAAATCCCTTTACACATCAATGGGCTGCTGCTTGTTATACTACAGCTGTTATTTTGGTAAAAACATGCTTTTGATTCATTATAGTGAATTTGTATTGGAAATAATATTCAATAACTTCACGGTCATAAAGTGTAGAATGATAAAGATCCTTTCACACGTCAATAGGCTTATCTTGGTTGTACTAAAACAGTTATTTTGATCAAATATGCTTTTGCATAATTTTAAATAACTTAATTCCAATGCAGAGTAGCATCATCAAATTCTGTTCAAAATTTGTCATAATTAATCAAAAGCAATTTTTTAACAAAATAACTGCATCTAGTACAACAAAGATGAGCCCATTGATGTGTAAAGGGATTTTGGTCATGCTACACTTTACAATAGTGAAGTTATTGAATATTTCTTCCAATAGAAATTCACCATAATTAATCAAAAGCATACTTTTGTATAATAGTTGTTGTCGTACAACAAGGAGGAGCCCATTGACGTATGAGAGGATTTTGGTCACTCTACACTTCATGACAGTGAAGTTATTGAATATTTCTTCCAATAACAATTCACCATATTTAATGGTAATTGATCAAAAGCACATTGCATCTAAATAACAGCTGTAGTATAACATGGATGAGCCCATTGGATATGGGATAGGATACCTCTCAGTGTCACCTTTCATTAGAGCCAAGATTTAGAGACTAGTAGCCTTTTTAGCCTAGGTATGTGACCATGGGTATGTTACCAAGGGCCCTTTGAAGTCTCCAAATGGCATTTTTGGAAAAAACATGTGTAAAATATTCATTTTCTGTGGTATTGTTATCAAATTTGAACTTGGACTAGGTAAGGCTTCATGCTGTGGTGCCATTGTGTTTTCCAGCTCATAAGTCCCAGCTATTGTCATCTGCAGGCTTCTGTTTGCAAAAAATATTCAGGCGGAAATAAAAACCTTCTACTTCAATGTGTTCAAACTTCCATAACTCAATGCCAGTAGCACTTTCAGTGATTCTTCTGTTGGGGAAAACACTTCAGAGTGTTGCCTTTCAAAAGAGACCAAAACCATGCATGTACTCCAAATGGTTCAAGAACAGCTTTCAATTTACTTTGGGTATACCTTGGATAGGTGTTTTCAGCAAATTTTACAGGAACGGTAAGAGGCTAATCAAAAGCGCGTTTCATCTAAATACCAGCTGCAGTATAACAAGGAGGAGCCCATTGATGTATGAAAGGATTTAAATCATGCTACACTTCATAACAGTGAAGTTTTTGAATATGTTTGTAGTCTGTATTTCCAGCATTGCACTTTGCAGACGGTCCCTGAGCACTCGTCTCACAGCCTCATTGAGACCAATGTTCTTCATCCAGCAGGAGAACGACCCGTCTTGGTAAAATGAAGGTTAATTAAGGTTGTAGCTTGTTGTCTACATCACTATGGTTACAGAGAGGTGTCCTTTGTGTTTTAATACCGTTTCACTAACAAGTTATTGATCCGGGAAGTCCGAATCTGTGAATATCTTTCCAACTTTACCTAACTCAATTTGGCTGTATGAATTTAATTTAATTAATTATTTGCTTAATTAAAGGGAATTTAATAAATTCTACTTCTTTCACTCTTTCGCTCCCACAACTTTATAGTGGAGGCTGTAACTATAATAAGTACCTAATAAGTATTTTGTAACGATAGCAAAACAACCAGTAATTCATTATATAATTTTTTTCCATTGTGTGATTCTTTTTATAAAACGGACATTGTTTATGGACTCGTCAAGCAAAATAGAAAATATGACTTCCTGGTTAATGAGTTTCAAAAATCCAAGTATATGAAAGTGAAACTTTGTTTTAGTGTATTTCATAACAAATGTCTTCTTTAAAAGCCATTAAAGTCATGAAATATAAGAATGCAATGAAACCTTTGAGCATAACATAATAATCTGATTTGCAAACAAAACCTAAAACTTAAATCCTACATTTTAATTATTTTTCTGTATGCACCTGCTCCTATTGCTCTAATCTATCTTTGCATCCTGCTTTGGTGAATGCATGACTCGCCCTACTCTGCCTCTGATTGGCTCGTACTCTGTGCCTCCATTGGTTGGATTGGTTGATTTAGGCATGAGGAGTGCGATTGGTTCAGAATATCAGGGTAAGCCAATCAGAGGCGGAGTAGGGCATTTTACTGTGTTCTCTCTTTAATATCAAATTTAAGTTAAATAAATACATCAATTAATTTACTTTTATGCTGATGAGGGTGAAGTATTTGGCCTCTCCCTCCTTTTGATCTTTTTACCTAAGTAGGACTTTTAATTTGTTACATTTTGGAAACATTTATAATTTTTCTTTTTTCTTTTTTATAAAAACAAAAAATACATATTCGTGCCCCTAGGGGTGTTGCGATATACTAGTATTGATATTTAAAGATGAAATATTGAAATTAAATATATCATATTAATAATACATATATGATATATCAGGTTTGGATATGCTGTAATACACAAATCGGACTGAGGTTGAGGATCGACGTACCAAAATGTTTAAATATTTAATAATGGTGGAGTATTTCCCTCTGTACGCGTTACAGCTAGAAAAAGATAGATAGCTTTACGCTAGCGTCGTTAGCATGGAGGTCGAGTGGCTGCTCGAAGGCCAGAACAGGAGACAAACATGATAAACAACACATTACCATTGTTAGAGCCGAGAGATAAGCCCCTCCCACAGGACTATCTAATTAACCAGCTCTCCGTTCAAAGGGTCCGGATTTCCGTAGATGTTTGGAGATCTGTTTAAATGGTGGTCGAGGAAACTCGTCTGGCTTCACTCAATGCCGTCCCTCCTGACGTCTACCATGCTTCCACTCACAACTACACTCGACCTGGAGGCCCTCTTGGGCTGATTACAGCTATCAGTCACATCAGTTAATGGCAGCTTTCCTCTGATGGACCTAGGCTCTTGGTGAGGTGCCAGGATATGTTTTAATAGCTAGGATTTAAGCTCTAAGGGCCTGTTAGTGGACGAGGAACTAGAATAACTGTTCAGAACTATATTGTTGTCAGGCACACAGTAGTACTTAGGTTTTTAGAGCCATGAATACACTTCACTACTTCTCTATGATAAACTCTCAGGACAACTTGCTTTAAATGCAGTTTAGATATTTATTGCAGGATTATTAGCAGGGGCATAGCAACAGCTCAATTGGTTACTTCTTTGACTACATTACTTTCTAATCATAACATAAATCTCTTACTGAGCCGAGACTGGGTGAGAGTTCCTTTTTGTAAAGTAAATCCTTTGAGGGGTAGGAGGAGACGCCTTCGCCTGGCCTAGCGTAAAGAAGTCCCTACTGCGATCCTCTTGACGCCGCACAAAGTCACAGAAAAACGGTGTCCTTCTTCACCCTGTTTAGGCAGGGGCGGATGAGAATCTCCGTCAGCCAATGCCTGCCCACGATCGGGGTCCTCTGAGCCGTGAGCAGAGACGAAGGTCTCCAATGCTCGTCCTGGACGATGTCCTATTGTCTTCAGCAGAGTACCGGACGGTGTCCCTCGTCGATTCCCAACTCAATGTCCCGGGTCTTCTCTATTTATTGTCCAGTTGTGCCATTGGTGCCATTGGTTGAAGTTGCTCATGATTTGATTAGTTGCTTTAGATTCACACACCCACATTATGACCTCAACAGGATACACTTCCTTTGTTAGTCAAAGAGGAACTTGATTTCTTCACTCTTGCCACACAACCTGGTCCTTACTGAGCTGGTCGTATGAGGAAACAATTCAACAGTTTCCAAACTTTTAGTCAACAGAATCAATATTACAATCACCTTTAGGTTATTAGATCACTTTGTATTAAGTCACAATACATAAATGCAAAATCAGCTTTTAGGTTTTTATTCTATAAGCTCTGTGCTCTTTTGCCTGATCTTTTTAGTCCAGTCTTTAGGCGGCGATGGTCACTCCTGGTACTCCAGGTCGAACAAACAAGACTTTCACCCAGGAGGCCGCTGTCCGTGTCCCGTGTGAAAACACATCAATGTTGAATTATTTTGTCATAGTTTTGTGAAGTAACTTAAGTATCTTCAGTGATCATTCAGAGGGATTATTTGACTCTATAACACAGATAAAGCAGCTGATTAACTTTTCAACAGTTGTGTGTTTTTTATATTTTGTCAAGCCCATTTATATTGACGAGGGTAGTCGGATATAGACGTCCACAAGGTCTTTTGAGAAACAACGATTACAACATTTTTTGTGTCTTCACACTTTTTTACCAAATATTACAACAGTTCACATTTTAATAATAAGATGCTACCTCAAGGCAATGGTATTGATATTTCATTTCAAGTAACCTAGGTGGGCTTTACATTAAAATGCATAAAATTGCATACAATAATAAAAACAATGTGCTCTATTTGTCCCATTGGGGAATTGTTATTTCATTCTGTTGTTGTTGTTTTGTTCTTGATTTACACACATATGCACAGGCATCGAATGTGGAGAGATATCAGAATGATGCGTCTTCACAGCTCAGCGTGACCCAAGCAGATCAGGGTTTGGTGCCTTAATCAAGGGTGAAATGAAAACGCACTGTGAAAGGATTAAAGTTGTGATACGAAAACACGGACAACTCCCAGACCAGACAATGCCGGCAAATCATCTTGTAGCTCCACCCTAAAGCATCCCCTGCTTTATAGTCTATTTGACTCTCAATGGTCCATACTTTACGGAATGAACATCATGCTGTATATAAGAAGACTTGAAACTAGAGATTGAGACATAAACTCATGTTTACAATGTTTACTGAGGGAATAAATCAAGAGAGAAGTAGAGTCATTTTCTATAGACTTCTATACAACCAGAGGAGTCGCCCCCTGGTGGTCAGAAGAGAGAATGCAGCTTTAACACATGAAGCTTTGACTTCTATACAACCAGAGGAGTCGCCCCCTGGTGGTCAGGAGAGAGAATGCAGCTTTAACACATGAAGCTTTGACTTCTATACAAACAGAGGAGTCGCCCCCTAGTGGTCAGGAGAGAGAATGCAGCTTTAAGACATGAAGCTTTGGCTTCACTTTTAAGAACTGAAGGTTGCCACTCGTTAAATACAGATACTGGTCAGTGGTCCTACTCTTCAAAGTTTGACGCTCTACGTACCCCTCTAGCGTCAGTTTTAGACGTGTCCAGGACGGGGTGTTCGTTTCCACTCATATACATCTTTTAAAAATAAACTTCACAGGAAGTTAGGTTTAGGGAACAAAACTGCCTAGATAGGGTGAGGAGAACAGTGTGGTTGATGTTAATCTGATCGAAAAACGACTCTTGACTAGTGAGAAACTGACAAGTCACGTGACAAAACTCCAACGTTTACTTTTAGTTCCACACTGGACACAAATAGCTGTTTGCTGAACGAACGTCCTGTGATTGTTTGCACGAGATAACAAACACTCGCAGTTAATGGCTGTTTGTTTGTCTTTCAGCTTTTACTTCAGATATCCAGAAATGGATTGTTATTAAAGAAGAGCAGCAGGACTGGAGCTCAAGTCTGGACCAGGAGGACCCAGAACCCCCACACATTAAAGAGGAACAGGAGGAACTCTGGACCAGTCAGGAGGGAGAGCAGCTTCAAGGGCTGGAAGAGGCTGATATCAAGTTCTCATTCACTCCTGTGAAGAGTGAAGATGATGAAGAGGAAGCTCAGTACTCACAGCTTCATCAAAGACAAACTCAGGAGAACAGAGAGGCGGAGCATTTAAAAACAGAAGCTGATGGAGAGGAAATCAGATCCAGATCAGATCCAGATAGTCCTTTACAACCAGCTTCTGATGAGACTTTACAATCCTCTGAATGTGAGACTGATGACAGTAGAGATTGGGAGGAGACTCAGGAATCTCAGTCAGATTTAAACCCTCTGCAAAACAGTGAAGTACCTGTAAGTGATGTGAACTGTAATACTGGAAAAACAGCAATCCGCTCGTTTGAAAGTGCTGGAAGCTTTGGCCACAAGGGACATCTGGAGAAATACACAGAATCCAAAACAGGAGTGAAACCATTTAAATGCTCGCTTTGTGGCAAAAGATTCGTATGCCATAGTGCTCTGAAAAGACACATGACTGTCCACACAGGGGAGAGACCATTTAGTTGTTCAGTTTGTGATAAAACATTCAAACGAGAGCCAAATCTGAATCAACATTTGAATGGCCACACAGGGGAGAAACCATTTAGTTGTACAGTTTGTGGAAAAACATTTGCACAAAAGGGACACCTGAACTATCACATGACTAGCCACACAGGGGAGAAACCATTTAGTTGTTCAGTTTGTGGTAAAAAATTCCCAGTAGAGCAAACTCTGAAACGACACTTAACTATCCACACAGGGGAGAGACCATTTAGTTGTTCAGTTTGTGGTAAAACATTCAAACGAGAGCCAAATCTGAATCAACATTTGATTGGCCACATAGGGGAGAAACCATTTAGTTGTTCAGTTTGTGGAAAAACATTTGCACAAAAGGGACACCTGAACTATCACATGACTGGCCACACAGGGGAGAAACCATTTAGTTGTTCAGTTTGTGGTAAAAAATTCCCAGTAGAGCAAACTCTGAAACGACACTTAACTGTTCACACAGGAGAGAGACCATTTAGTTGTTCAGTTTGTGGTAAAACCTTTGCACGAAAGGGAAGTCTGAACTATCACATGACTGTCCACACAGGGGAGAAACAATTTAGTTGTTCAGTTTGTGATGAACTATTCCCAAGAGAGAAAAGTTTGAAACATCACATGACTGTCCACACAGGGGAGAAACCATTTAGTTGTTCCTTGTGTGGTAAAAAATTCACACGAGCAGAAACTCTGAAACGACACTTAACTGTTCACACAGGGGAGAAACCATTCAGTTGTTCAGTGTGTGGTAAAAAATTCACACTAGAGCAAACTCTGAAACAACACTTAACTGTTCACACAGAGGAGAAAGCATTCAGTTGTTCAGTTTGTGGTAAAACATTCACACGAGCACAAAGTCTGAAACGACATTTAAATGTCCACACTGGAAAAACAAATTAGTCGTTCATTTTTCGATAAAAGATGATCTCGTCTTTGTAATTGCAAAAATCACAAGTGTATTCATGAGACCATCAGAAATGAATAAGACATGGTTAAACACTTGAAAACTGTCAGGCTGATACAGACTCTAAAATAAGTTTATTTAACTCCGATTAAGCTACACATCAATTTCAATTCTGTTGGTATTTGTTTCTATGATATTATCTAATGTTTCATGTGTTATTTATTGTCATGTATATATTAATTAAAATTGTTTTAAATTGTCAAATTATTTCATGCCCCTAATGCAGCACTATGGTTTGAGCTGAATTATCAAAGGTGATGAAACAAATATTTAACCTTCTTTCTCTTCAGCAACGTTTTCTCTCCAGTTTAAATTCATGACTTTCTTGATTTTAGTTTCACTGTAAAAACTGCAATATTTTTCCATAACTGAAGAATGACTGAATTGAGAAAATGTCTGACAGCCAACCAACTCCTGTTTATAGCAAGAATCTGAAGTTGGCGTTCACGAGTGTCTGAGTATTACGTTAATGCAGCAAGCTAGTTGGAATATTATTTAGGCTCGTCACTGGTCTGGTGAAAGGGAACCGACAACACTCTTCATGAGGGATCCCCCCCGATACCTGGTTCTAAAGGGGAACCATAAGAAAGTAGTCAATAGCCGGAGTATTGATAAGTTCTGGAGTTATCGGTTCTGCTATCGGTACTTTATTAGTTCAGTAACTCAGTTCAAACCTCCTCTCTCTGTATCTTTGTCTCTGGCTCAGTCCAGTGTGAGACTCACATCATGGCAGAGAGGAGACAAAGATCCAAAGTGAGGCTACATTTGACTCCAGTAGATGCTGAGAACTCTGGTTGTCTCAAACTCAATAAAAGCCTCACAAGTAAAAGGAGGAAACAGCAGCAGTTTATCTCAACATGTTACCAACAAGCAGAACATCAATCTGTTAGTGGAGCACTAGGTAACGTTAGTGATGTCATACGGAGTTTGATCACAAGATAAGGGATACAAAAAAGATAAATGGTCGTAAAATCGGTGACTTTGATTAGGGCTGTTTCTGTGCTGTGATGAGATCTGAATCTGGATTACATACAGTTTGTAAGAGCCATTTTTGTCATTGTATTGTTTTGTTCAACCTCCCACCACTTGGGGGCGTAGAGCCGCTGTCAATTAGGCAGAAGGTGAATATAATCAGGAGGAGCACGAGGAACAGGTGTTGCTAGATTGGCAGGAGCACACAGTTTTTGACCGTGTGGAAACGTGTGGAAACCTGTGATAATGAATGTTATGATTTATTTTAGTCTGTTTAAGAAAAGTGTATTATGAGAGAGAACGTGGCAGTCTTCTGTTCAAGGTGTTGGAAAACATACAATTGTAAAAAATAAATTACCTTCATGTTGGAAACTGGACATTGCATCGTTAATCGCACGCGTCTAAATTAAGCAAATAGCAACCGTAGTGGCCTTTTTTTGATAGGCAACGGGGTCGCTACAATATGCAATACATGGTGGGCACACTCAAGGTGAACGAATATAATTTGATACAAAGAATTTAGCAAAATTTAACATGGATTAGTTTTTTAGAATAATTTTCCATTGATGTTATCAGCCTTAAGGCTGATTTATGCCACTTAAACCATGTAAATATGACAAACTCAAAATGGTCAATGCCCATGGTCTTGGAACAGATGGTAAACGATCCCGTATGGGTGTAATGTTTGGGTATTCATACACTTATGACCATATATCATAATGTGTTTGTAGAGGTAATGTCACTGACCTCCGACTCTTTTTCCACTCAACGATATGAGTTTGAATCCCGTCAATTTGATTTTTTTATATATTTTTTCCCTTTTTTTTATTTTTTTACTGTGCTACAGAGTTCTTCTACGTGACACATGTTTGCACAAAACAGGGTCCAAAGATAATTATGTGTTTTGTTATTTTTACCAACTTTATTTCAAAGGAAAGGCAATTTTGTTAACTTCCTGTTTCAACACACAAACAACACGCGACGTTTCAAACTCGAGTGGACTCTTCTCCTCCAAAGACTCTAAACGTCTAGTCCGGCGTGTTTAGACCAGAGACTGTAGTGAGAAGGTTTGAAATTGTGTTGAAGAATTTAACAATCCGGCATTCACGAGGACAGCTACGTGTTCTCATGCTATTTTCAACAGCTGCCGTAACCACGACAACAACAGACGCATTCGGCCGAAAGTCGCCAGTTAACAGGGTCGCCTGTTAAACCGTAACACCGGTTTTCCCGCGTGAGTTCAACTCTTTTAGTCACACAGTTCTTCAGATACAACCGGAAGGAACCAGCAGAGCCCGGATGTGTGGACAAACTTGTTGAAGTGGACTTTGTACGGAGTTTGACCTCAGACTCATCTCTGTGAGCAGAGAATGAAACGAAGCCAGCGTCGCGTGCCAGCAGGAAGTAGACGGAGACGGAAGTCGGCCACACAGAGAGACTAAACTGTGTTTCATCGACCCACAATGTCCACGTGAACCTGTCTGAGTGGACTCTGTGTGGTTTCGCTTCATTGAAAACGTCCGGATTCTCTCCTGCTGTCCTCCGGAGCTCATGACGTCAGCGTGCCAGCAGGAAGTAGATGGACCCGAACGGAACCGAGCCACACAGCGCGGGTCCGAGTGAGGACGCGTTTCTAACGGAGTCTGTCTCAGGACACGTTTCTGTGAGTTAGTGGAAATGTGTAAAGTCCAAATGCTGAGATCTTTAGTCAACCAGCGACTAACTGCGGCTGCTGAAGAGATATTTGGGCTGTTTGAAAGAACGATAGCAGAGTACGAGGAGGAACTTTCTAGTTCAAAAGAGGAGAACGAGCGACACCGGAAACTACTGGACGCTGTTTTCAACCCGGAAGTCCGGATACTAAGAGCAGGTTGGTTCTCTCTGTTTCATTCTCACTTTAAACTGATGGAACCAGTTCTGGAGGAAGTATTCACATCATGTACTGAAGTAGAATTACAGGTACTGTACTAAAGTATTTAAAAACGTTCATACTTTTTACTCTAATACATATTGTACTTTTTACTGTACTACACCTCAGATGTGAATATTGTTACTTTTCACAGTTTTTCTTCCTCTTTATGTGTTCTTGTCATTTGAAATCATAACTTATTGATTTCACTTCAGATTTCTTTCAGTCTCTCCCTCAAAACCCTGTCCTCACACTCAAATAGTCCTGGCTTGCTCTTGGATTTGTGCTCAAACTGTGTACTTGTACTCAGATTTAGTTTTGCTTGCACAGATGTTCTGCTCTCCAGCTTCAGGGTGCGTTTGCTTCACTGGAACGTCCCTGATGGGATGACTGGTTCATCCTTTTCTGCAATCCAAGGCTTTATTATATTGCTTTCTTTTAAAATAAAAGGACAATTAATGACAGCAGCAGCATTTTTATTTCGGGGTCATGCTTCTTTCATTTACAATTAATTAACCACTTTTTCAGTGATAAACCTCTTGAATAATAGAGTTTAATATGAGATTTCTAACACGTGTGTATGTATTTTATTATTCTCCACAGACGTCCAGCAGCTGTTGGTGGTTAAAGAAGAGGTTCCTCATGAGCAGCAGGTCTGGAGCTCCAGTCTGGACCAGGAGGACCCAGAGCCCCCTCACATTAAAGAGGAACAGGAGGAACTCTGGACCAGTCAGGAGGGAGAGCAGCTTCAAGGCCTGGAGGAGGCTGATATCAAGTTCTCATTCACTCCTGTGAAGAGTGAAGATGATGAAGAGGAAGCTCAGTCCTCACAGCTTCATCAAAGACAAACTGAGGAGAACAGAGAGGCGGAGGATTTGAAAACAGAAGCTGATGGAGAGGAAGTCAGATCCAGATCAGATCCAGATAGTCCTTTACAACCAGCTGATGATGAGACTTCACAATCCTCTGAATGTGAGACTGTTGACAGTAGAGATTGTGAGGAGACTCAGGAACCTCAGTCAGATTTAAATCCTCTGCAAAACAGTGAAGTACCTGTAAGTGATGTGAACTGTAATACTGGAAAAACATCAATCAGCTCCTCTGAATGTGCTGGAAGCTTTGGCCACAAGGGACATCTGGAGAAACACACTGAATCCAAAACAGGAGTGAAACCACATCAATGCTATGTTTGTGGCAAAATATTTGTATTCCATAGTGTTCTGAAAAAACACATGACTGTCCACACAGGGGAGAAACCATTCAGTTGTTCAGTTTGTGGTAAAAAATTCACACAAGCACAACATCTGAAAAAACATTTCAATTTCCACATTGGAATTGGAAATTAGTCGTTCAGTTTTCGATCAAAGATTCTCTCATCTCTGTAATTTCAAAAATCACAAGTGTATTGATGAGAGCATCAGAAATAAATGAGACATGGTGAAACACTTAAAAACTGTCAGGCTGATACAGACTCCAAAATAAGTTTATTCAACTAAGTTGAAGCTACACATCAATTTAAATTCTGTTGTTATTTGTTTCTATGATATTATCTCATGTTTCATGTGTTGTGTATTGTTATGTATATATTTATTTAAATTATTTAAATTATCAAAGTATTTCATGTCCCCTATGCAGCAGTATGGTTTGAGCTGAATTATCATAGGTGATGAAATTGAGGCAAATATTTAACCTTCTTTCTCTTCAGCAACATTTACTCTCTGTAGTTTAAATTCATTACTTCCTTGATGTTGTTTTACTGTAGAAACTGCAATTTTGTTCCATGACTGAATTGAGAAAATAATTGTGGTTAATTATCTACATCCTTCTTTCTTATTTAACATCATCCTCTACTGATCTCATCTCTTTGAGGCTTATGGATTCTGTCCTTTGTTTTAGGATGTGAATATTTTACCTTTTGTTTACCGAACTTTCTCTCTTTGATTTACTACTATTGTAACAACTGTTCAGGTTATCTGTTCTTATTCTTTTCATGGTGGCTCACAAACAGTTGAAAGTTCAGCCAATGTTTTCACCAAAATATCTTCAGTTCAATGTTGTACTTCAATATTTACCACAGTGTCTGTAACTAAGCTGCAGCAGCCTGTTTTTCTTTTTAACCAGATTAAGAGAGGCAGCGATTGCTCTGAAATTAAATCATAACCAATCTGTGATTGGAGGAGAACGAGGAGAAGTTATAACAAGACTAAGAAATGTTCTTTCTGGTCTGAACAGTTGTCGGATTGTCCACACAGGGGTGAAACCATTTAGTTGTTCAACTTGTGGTAAAACATTTGAACAAAAAGGAAACCTGACAAAGCACATGACCGTCCAAACAGGGGAGTAGCCTCTTAGTTTTAAATATAATTTAAAAAAGATTCAATCATCTCTGTGTTTCCTAAAATCACAAGTGTATTGTCAAGAGCATCAGTAATAGACCATCAGTCTGATACAGACTCCAAAATAAGTTTATTCAGCTGAGATGAAGCTACACATCAATTTAGTTCTGTTGGTATTTGTCTATTCGATATTGCAGAATTTTTCTGTTTATAGCAAGAATCTGAAGTTGGCGTTAATGAACTTCAGAGTTTGTGTATTACATTAATGCAGAAAGCTAGTTGGAATATGTTTAGGCTGCTCACTGGTCTGGTAAAAAAAGAACCAGAGATATTCTTCATCCTAGGGACTGAAGTCAAAGGAACTGGGCGCGGAGGTCAGTGGGTCACTTGGATGAAGTAAAAAATAAATTTTCAAAATGCATGACTTTACATTTCTACTCTATATTTTTCAGAGAGAAAGATTGTGTTCTTAGAAACCTCAGAAATAACTTGTGTGGACAATTTAATAGAAAATTAAAGAAGGAGAGCCATAACACGCAAAATCCTTAAAACAACTAAGAAGAATACCTGGAGACAGTTTTGTTCTTCTCTTGGAAGAGAGAGAGATATGTAGGTCATGTATGGAATATGATGAAAAAGATGAGTGGATGAAGGATAACCAGTAAAATACCAGTTCTAGTAGATGGAGGTAATTTAACAAAATCAGATATGGAAAAAGCCAACCTTATAGGAAGAGTATTATCCACAGTGGAAATCACCTGACTGACACATACACAAAGGAAAGAAGAAGTCCTCAAAGTTAAAGAAAAGGTGTATGAATAAGTTTAACCCGAAGTGAGGGTTTTAATCTTCTTTGACATTGAGAAAGCGTATGATTCCATGTGGAGAAATGGACTGCTAATTAAAATGAAGAAGCTCTTGCTTATTTGCTTATATATAATACTTGTTTCGATCTTGTTTCTTTTTTTACTATGTCTCTTGTTTGCACTTTACCCTATCCTGCTGTAAATCCTGTACATTTCCCCGCTGTGGGACTAATAGTTATTATATTATCTTATCTATATCTTCTTAATGATATCCAGTGGCGGTGGTTTGGTTGAGTGTGTAATAGTCCTAGTGTTTTTGCAAAGTTTCAGTGAGACAGAGGATATTGATAATATAAATCCTTATATTGTGTGTATTCTTATTATTACTGTCTGTGAAAGAGGTTAAAGGTTACCCGAGTCCAGAGTTGTGTCTGGCAAAAGACACTTTGCCTGTTCTCAAGGATAGATACACGCCTTGGATCACAACACTCATGCATGTTATTAGTATATTTACAGTAGAGAAGCAGACAGGCCGTTGCACGTGCCTGTCTGGTGAGGATGGGTGGGATTATTCTCCCCTTTTCAGCTCAGAGCCAACCAGTGGTCAGGATGGTCCGATACAAACCTGTGACGAAATCTGTGTATGAAAGGGCCGAACTTCCGTCTCTTCGTGGTATTCATTCCTCTCAACCTGCGTGTTGACAGAGGGACTCCCTGCTTTTGCAATTGCAGCGCTGGTAAACTTTGCATGTGACCACAGAATAAATCTGGTACCAGCACGAGAGAAGTTGTTGGCTGAATTCTTCCGGAGGCTCCACCAGTGATCCAAATCAGTACGCGCTAACAATATCAAGGTTGTTGTCAGTGATGAATTCATTGGGGATTAGGCTTTTGTTGCTTAGTGACCGGGTGTTGAACACAGCAAGTTTCAAGGAGTGTTTTGTGATTGGTTGAGAGAATTCAGGTAGAGTCCTGAGGTTGGCTGAGTTCACGTTCTGTATGTTGTGATGCCGTAAAAAGGGAGTGGGCGTGCGCCGGTGCTGATTCCATAGAGACGAGATTGAGTTGACAGAAGTGGGTTTGCAGATGATGAACTTGCACTGGGAGCCGATGTGAACATAACTGGGACGAATGTAAGAGAGGTTGTTTCTGGCTCCAACGCTACATCTGAAAGCGAGCTGGTAGTAGTCTCGGCAGGTTGTCCGGTCTGGGGAGCATTAAACTTAAAAGGTCTGGTACGTGTTGTATGACATCATACGCCTTAAGACATGTGGATTAAAACAGCCAGGATCTGAAAAGTTTAGATTACGATGTGGCTAAAACTGGATAAAAATGCAAATTTTTGAAAAAAGGGGAGCGGAGAAGCAAACACAACGCTAACGCATGCGCATTAAAAACAAAAGGTACGAGAAAAATAGGACCGCAATACCCTGTGGACTGGGAGGGTTATGGTCCAGAGGAGAGCAACTGCATCCGGAGAAGCCTGATGGAACGCCTGGAGGCGTCCGTCGGAGGGGGGTACTGTCACGGTTCCACTCCCGTGAGCCCTGTGTGAGTGTTGGTTTTATTTATTTTTTAAGTCTACAAATCCAAAATGATGCAAAGAAAAATAAAGTGTATTAATTTTAGCAAATTATTTTGATGTTATTATGTGTGTAAATTTGCTTTGACATGAACATTTTAATAAAACACTGTCAACATTAATTTTGCTGATGTTTTGATAATTTTATGTATTTTCAGAATCATTCATTGCAACATTTAACCTGATTCTCATGTTTTACTGCTAACAGATCATTTATACTACTACCCAGTGACATGGTTTTTAAGTTATTGTTATCCAAATGTTGCGCTCCAAACATCTTAAAAGCAGATAATAAGATCAGGGAAAATCTGAAATTTTCCAAATAGGGGTCATGCCACCTGACAGACATAGACATGTGTTGGGAAATTGTTTTGAAGTTTAATTTCCAAGTGAACAACCACTAACTTAAGATGACAATGATGAAATATTATTTTTGATAAAATGCGCTCTATGCACCAAGTCTGCCATGAAATCCACATAGAAGCGTCTAAGGGCTTTTATTTTGAAGGTGACCCACCGAGCTGCAGCTGACCCGGATGTTCCTCCATCAGCAACATGGCGCCTACCGTCAGTAGAAACAGCAGAGTCTCTTTGTTGTGTTGATAACGTGTCAGGTAGCTCCTTCAGTACTGATCCATCAGAGTCTCTGTATGTCTGGATAAACCTGTCTGAATGGACTTTTAGATGTTCACCTTTGTTTCTGGATGTTGTTCCTCTGACTCATCTCCCGGTAGCCTACAAAGATATTGAAGTTATCTTAGCATGCTGGAAACAGACCGACGGGGACGGAAGTCAGCAACACAGCGCTAGTCCGAGTTTAATGGAGAGGAAACGGGCTTTTTGACGGAGTTTGTGTGGAGAACAAGTTTCTGTCGTTGTGTGAAAATGTCTAAAGTCCAAATGCTGAGATCTTTAGTCAACCAGCGACTAACTGCGGCTGCTGAAGAGATATTTGGGCTGTTTGAAAGAACGATAGCAGAGTACGAGGAGGAACTTTCTAGTTCAAAAGAGGAGAACGAGCGACAACGGAAACTACTGGACGCCGATATAAACCCCCATGTCCGGATACAAAGAGCAGGTTGGTTCTCTCACTGTTCAAACACTTTAAACTAGTGATGGCGAGATGAAGCTTCCTGAAGCTTTGAAGCTTTGAAGCTTTCCATCCAATTGGTTCACTCATGGTGAAGCTTCATGGTGCTTCATTTGCTCTACTGCGCCATCAAGTGGACAATAAATATAAAACAGGCAGAGTGATGATAATGACACCATGGCTTTGGTTTGTGAAGAATTGAATAAATGAATGAATGATGTTTGTGATGCCAATACATAAATTATGAACTTATTAATATAGTGTCTGTCTTTATGATACAATGACGGGGTCAAAAGGAAAGTGGAAACTAATTGGGGAGAGGGTTGTGATGTGACTGTGCTTATGTTACTAGGGACAACATTTTATTCATTTTTTTTTTTTAAAATAACTTTTACACAGTGCTGGGCTTCAGGCGGTTTCTCTTTTTTTTAGACAATTTCCATTGCAAAAAAAAAAGAAGCTTAAATATATTACAAACAAACGCGCAATAAAGTCCCAACATGTGAGGGGGGATCCACTGCGTTTCGCTGCCCCTTATGTTTCGAATTGCACGCCAAACCGGCGAACTATTTTCTGAATCAGTCACGTGGTACGCCGTCCCGCGAGGCTTCGAACGTCACCACATACGTCACCAACACGAGCCTCGATACGCGCTTCACAAAAATCTTCCTGGATTACTCGACACGAAAGGACACATCACTACTGTTCACACTGACGTCAGTCCAACATGGGTCAACTTTGAGGGCCTTTGTCTCCTGAAAGGTTAATTCTGGTCAATCAAACCACGTTATCACAGGTTAGAAGGTTTGGTGTTTAGTGCATGTTTGTAATCCCCCCCCAAAATTAATATCAGAATACCAAAGTTTATAACCGAATACCTTCACAACAAACGAATAATCGAATAGTTGAATATTTGGGTCCAGTCCTGTAAGTGACCCTAGATCATTACTGAACCACAACGGTGCTTTTAGGCTCTGAATATTTTACATATTTAACATATTCATTCTGACAATTAAAAAAAGAAAATGTATTTATTATTGGAGCATGAATTATTTTTTAAAATCTGACAATACATATTGTTGAGATGTTGTTCAATTTAACTTAATTTATTTGATTTGACAGTTGTTGACTACTGCTAGGCTACTTTAATATATATGGTACTAAATCATAGCGCAAGTTAGTGATGTTCTGGACCTTTGCAGGAGGACATTCTCTCAGTCGCACTCAAATATCAAATATATATAAAAAGCCCTAACCCTAACTGACATGTAGGATTATTGGATAAAGTACTTGAGTACACTAGAAATATGCTACAGGGCCACAGTCATTCAGACAAGTTAGCCGTTTATGAGCTTTCTTAACCAGGATGGAGATGTGTGATGACCACGTCAAGTTGCTGGTGATTCTGATTCCCAGGAACTTAAAACTGTTCTTTCGTTCCACCTCCGCTCCATTGATGTAGACAGGGTTGTGTGTCTTTGCCTCCTTTTTTCTAAAATCAACAATCAGTTCCTTGGTTTTTCAGGCGTTGGGCAGCAGGTTGATCTCTGAGCGCCACTCTTCAAGGTTGTAGATGTCCTATCTATAAGAAGTGTTATTGTTCGTAATCAGGCTGATGGCGTTAGTGTCATCCGCAAACTTCCCAACAGAGTTCTCCTCACGTTTGGGGAAGCATTCGAGAGTGTACAGCGTGAACAGGAGGGTGCTGAGCATGCAGACCTGGGGGGTGGGGGGGGGGGGGGGCCCCGGTGTTCAACACTAGAATGAAGGAGGTTTGGCTGACAATCCGAACTGACTGGGGTCTGTTTGTCTAATAACCAGTTGCCAAGTGAGCCCAGAGTGCTAAATTTACCAATCAGTTTCATGGGGGAGATTGTGTTGAAGGCTGAGCAGAAATCAACAAATGACATTCTGATGTAGGTGTTGTTATTTTCTAGATGAGTGAGAGCTGAGTGGAGAGCAGTGCAGACGGGATCCTCTGTGGATTTGTTGGCAAACTGGTGAAGGTCCAGGCTGGCTGGGATGTTGTTTTTGATATGCTGGAGAACCTGTTTCTCAAAGCACTTAATCAAAATGGGGGTGAGTGCGACAGGGCGACAGTCATGTAGACTGGACACTACAGCATTATTAGGTACAGGAATGATGGTGGCTGTCTTGAAGCTGGTGGGAACCGTGACATGTTGAAAATGTCAGTGATGACATCAGTTAGCTGGTTGGCACCTTTCTCTATACATGACCAGGGATGTTATCAGGCCCAGCTCATATTCACTCTCATCAGGGTTTTCCTCACATCCGCTGTGGATACTGAGAGTGGCTGGTTCTCTGGAGGCGAGGCAGACTTGACAGCTGACTCTTTGTAGAGTAGATCAAAGGGAGCATAAAAGGTGTTCAGCTCATCTGGCAACGTGGCCTCACACATGATGTTTTTATAGCCTGGGACATTTTGGATCACCTGCCACATATCTTTAGTGTTGTTGGTGTTGAGGTATCTTACTAGTCTCTCTTGATGCCTCCTCTTTGCCTTCATTCATCCAGGCGTTCTGGTTATTGTCTTTGTGATCACCACATCATCAACACATTTGATGATGATGTCACTGTTGATGTATATTCCTTTTGTAGTGTAGCTGTAGCTTCAGGGAAATATGATCTGATTTTCCAAAGTAGGGGCTGGGGAAGACTTTGTAGCTGTCAGGTATACTTGTGACATGTTCCAGCGTATTATTTCCTCTGACTGACATGCTGGTGGAATTGAGGTAAAACAGATCTTAGTTTAAAAAAATAAAATAAAATCACTAGCTAAAATAAAAATTACCATCCAGTGGTTTTGGCATGTGTCTGCTGATGACCTCATATAATTTCTGTAGTGCGTCTTGCGTTCTGTCGGAGCTGTATGCAATTATGAGGTCCACAAACCTGACACTCTCCTCCCCCCGACTGCGCCTTAAAATCCTGTCCATGAAAATCACAAACAGGATTAGTTACAAAGGATGGCCGAATCCAACACGCACTAGAAACGTGCTTGACTTTGTGCCGAGTATCCGGACACAACTCTGTTTGGTCATACAAGGACCGTATGGCTCGTAGCAATGACCTAGGTACCCTGTATTCCTGCAGTACCCCACAGGACTCTCCAAGGGACATGGTCATAGGTCTTCTCCAAGTCCACAAAACACATGTAGACTGGATGGACAAGCTCCCATGACCCCTCCAACAAACGTGCAAAGGTAAAGAGCTGGTCCACTGTTCCACAGCTAGGATGGAATCCACATTGCTCCTCCTGAATCTGAGCATCGACAATCGGTTGGAGCCTCTTTTCCCAACACCTTGGAATAAACTTCCCCAGTGAGGCTGAGCAGTGTGATGCCCCGATAATTGGAGTACACTCTCTGGCCCCCCTTTTTAAAAATGGGAACCACCACGGTCTGCTACTCCACAGGCACTTTCCCCAACCTCCATGCAACACTGAAAGGTTGTGACAGCCAAGACGGCCCAACAATGTCCAGAGTCTTTAGCCTCTCAGGGCAAATCTCATCCACCCCTGGCGCCTTGCTGCTGAGGAGTTTTTTGACAAACTCAACAACCTCTGCCAGGAATATGGATGAGTCTTCCCCCGAGTCATCAAACTCTACTTCCTCCAAGGGGGACGTGTTGGTTGAGTTCAGGAGTTCCTCAGTGTTCTTTCCATCGCTCAGCAATTTCCCCTGTCTGGGTCTGCAGTTCTCCTCCCCTGCTGAGCACATCCTGAGCCAAGCCCTGCTTTCCCTTTCTAGGTTGTCTCATGGTTTGCCAGATCTTCCTTGAGGCCAACCGAAAGTCCTTCTACATGGTCTCCCCATACACCTCCCACACCTGGGTTTTTGCCTCGGCAACCGCAGCAGTTCTGGCCAACCGGTACCTGTCCGCTGTTTCCAGAGACCCCTGGGCCATCAATGCCCAGAAGGCCTCCTTCTTCAGCTTGACGACTTCCTTCTCTCTTCATCCGAGTGTCCAAGACATACGGACACGTGTCTGACGATACAATCGCAAAGTCGATCATAGAACTTTGGCCCAGGGTGTTCTGGTACCAAGTACACTTATGAATCACCCTGTATTCGAACATGGTGTTTGTTATGGCCTAGCACAGAAGTCCAACAACAAAACATCACTTAGGTTTAGATCAGGCAGGCCGTTGCTCCCAATAACCCCCCTCAGGTTTCTCCGTTTAAGTCCCCCAGCAGAACTATAGAGTCCCCAGTTGGCGCCCTTTCCAGAATGCCACCTAGGGACGCCAAGAAGGCCGGGTGCTCTGAGCTGCTGTTCCGTGCATAAGCACAAACAACAGTCAGAGACTTAATCTCAACGACTCGCAGTCCCATAGAGGCGACTCTCTTGTTCCGTGGGAAAAACTCCAACACAGCGGCGCTCATCAGTATCCCCACTACCTTCCAGCGCCTCTCCCCATGGGAAGCTCCGGAAAAGAATAGAGTCCAGCCCCTCTTCAGAGTTTGGTTCCAGAACCAGTACTATGTGCAAAGTTGAGCCCAATTATATTTAGTTGGTACTGCTCCACCTCCCGCACCAGCTCCGGTTCCTTCCCCGACAGATAGGTGACATTCCACGTCCCCAGAGCTAGTCTGCAAGGCCTGGGGTCAGCACGCCTAGGTCCCCACCTTTGCCTGCCACCCGGTGACGTGGTTCCATGAAGTTTTTCCGGGCCAGGCCCAACCAAGCCCCCACCAGACCCTCACCGGCAACCATCCCCTCTTAGGTCAGGCTCCAGAAGGGCGGCCCGGTTTCCCTTTTCCTATTTTTTTTCTGTTGATCCAAATGATGACTCGAACTGTGATACAAACGAAACCAAATTATGTCAAACATTGCACCATAGCAAAGGGGTCACTCTTCAAATATGCTCTAACATCTTTGAGATAACCATCCATACCGTAATTCCCAAGTCAAGGTACAAAAGAATGAACTAGCTAAGTGGATAAAGTTAATGATGATAATGATTATTTTAGTCAATTCGCTATAATAGAAAAAAATCTCAGTAACGTCTCTGTGTGTGTTTTCTGTTTTCCTGCAGACGTCCAGCAGCTGTTGGTGGTTAAAGAAGAGGTTCTTCCTGAGCAGCAGGAGTGGAGCTCCAGTCAGGACCAGGAGGACCCAGAGCCCCCTCACATTAAAGAGGAACAGGAGGAACTCTTGACCAGTCAGGAGGGAGAGCAGCTTCAAGGGCTGGAGGAGTCAGATATCAAGTTCCCATTCACTCATGTCACTGTGAAGAGTGAAGAAGAAGATGATGAAGAGGAAGCTCAGTCCTCACAGTTTCATCAAAGACAAACTGACCAGATGGAATCAGATGCTGATGGAGAGGATTGTGGAGGACCAGAACCAGACAGGAACTCAGATCCAGACACAGATTTACAAACACATACTTACGACAAGACTGGAGACTCTTCTGAACCGGAGACTGAACACAGTGATGATTGGAATGAGACCAAAGAACCTCAGTCAGGTTTAAACTCTTTAAAACACGATGAAGTCCTTGTTAGTGATTCAAGATGTAGTACAAGTGAGAAACCATTTAGCTGCTCTGTGTGTGGGAAAACATTTGGCTTCAGGGGGAATCTCAAGAGTCACATCAAATGTCATACAGGAGAAAAACCCTTCAGCTGCTCAGTTTGTGAGAAGTCTTATACACAGAGTAGGCATTTACAGAGACACATGAGAACTCACACAGGAGAGAAACCTTTCAGTTGCTCAGTGTGTGGTAGAGGTTTCATTGAAAGTGGAGATCTGAAGAGACACGTAAGAACTCATACAGGCGAGAAACCGTTCAGCTGCTCAGTGTGTGGTAAAGGTTTCAGTAGTAGTGGAGATCTGAAGAGACACATGAGAATTCATACAGGAGAGAAACCTTTCAGCTGCTCAGTGTGCGGTAAAGCTTGCATGATTAGTGGAGAGCTGAAGAGACACATGGTAACTCACACAGGAGAGAAACCTTTCAGCTGCTCAGTGTGCGGTAAAGGTTTCATTGTAAGTCGGGAGCTGAAGAGACACATGAGAACTCACACAGGAGAAAAGCCTGTCAGCTGCTCAGTGTGTGGTAAAAGTTTCAGTGAGAGTCTAGAGCTAAATAGACACAAGATAACTCACATAGGAGAAAAACCATTTAGCTGCTCTGATTGTGGGAAAACATTTG
The DNA here is from genome assembly GCA_016806645.1 of Ophiodon elongatus. Lineage (NCBI taxonomy): Eukaryota > Metazoa > Chordata > Actinopteri > Perciformes > Hexagrammidae > Ophiodon > Ophiodon elongatus. Next base: position 81,973 of record JACSYO010001433.1, read on the forward strand.
GCAAGAGTGGAGCGCTGAAAAGACACATGATAACTCACACAGGAGAGAAACCTTTCAGTTGCCCAATGTGTGGTAAAGGTTTCATTGAAAATGGACATCTGAAGAGACACATGAAAATCCACACAGGAGAGAAACCTTTCAGTTGTTCCGTGTGTGAGAAAGGTTTCATTGACGGTGGCGATCTGAAGAAGCACATGAGAACCCACACAGGAGAAAAGCCTTACTGCTGCTCAGTTTGTAAGACATCTTTTACACATAGTAGAAGTTTACAGTCGCACATGATAATCCACACGGGAGAGAAACCTTTCAGTTGCTCAGTTTGTGATAAAAGATTTGTGCGCAAGGCAGATCTAACGGTACACATGAAAACTCATACAGAAGAAAGCCCCCTTTAGTGCTGTTCGTGTTAATGGTTTTATCCGAAAGGTAAATCTGTCACAGAGGGGAGGAACCATTTAGTTGCAGCTTGTAGTAAAAAGTTTCCAGAAAGAGCAACACAACATGTGGCAATCCACACAGGAGAAAGGATTCAGTTGCAGTGTTTGTGTCACATCCACTGACTTTCCTCTGTCCACTTGTTGGAAGAGAGCTCTCGCTCTCTTTTGCGTGTTGGTGTGCACCATTTCCACGCTGGCGTACGTCTGTAAAGTGCCGAGTAGTTGGAGTTTGCACACCATTTAAAAGGCGTCTCAGGTACCGACTCAATTCATGCGGCGGAAGCGGCGTGCACAGTCACCTCGACCACAAGGCCGATACAAACACAACAGAATATTTTGGTATGTTCCTAATTTCACAAACGTTTAAATTGAAGTTTAAACTTAATGTTGTTGTCTAGTGTAAAAGTAAAAAAGCACTCAAAATTGAGGACAATTTAATCTATATGGTTTTGGGATGGGTATCGTTAGGATTTTATGGATACCAGTACTCTCATCATCCTCTTTTATCGGTTCTTTTTGATTATATTGTGAGAAAAAGAGAATTTATTATGAAAAGAATCAACATTTTTTTTTTTATTCTTGTATGTAAACAAATAATCTTTCTTGAGCAGCAAAACAAAAAGTTCCAAAATCTTTAAACTTAATTCTCAGCTCATCAATGATATAAGGGATTATCTTTTATTGATGATCCCTTATCTTGTGATCAAACTCCGTATGACATCACTACCGTTACCCGATGTGTGACATCACTACCGTTACCCGATGATGACATCACTACCGTTACCCGATGTGTGACATCACTACCGTTACCCGATGTGCGACATCACTACCGTTACCCGATGTGTGACATCACTACCGTTACCCGATGTGCGACATCACTACCGTTACCCGATGTGCGACATCACTAACGTTACCTGATGACATCACTAACGTTACCCGATGTGTGACATCACTAACGTTACCCGATGTGTGACATCACTACCGTTACCTGATGTGCGACATCACTACCGTTACCCGATGTGCGACATCACTAACGTTACCTGATGACATCACTAACGTTACCCGATGTGTGACATCACTAACGTTACCCGATGTGTGACATCACTACCGTTACCTGATGTGCGACATCACTACCGTTACCTGATGACATCACTAACAGGTGATGTTTTGCTTGTTGGTCTCATGTTGTGATGAACTGATGATGTTTCCTCTTTTTTACTCGTGAGGCTTTTATTGAGTTTGAGACGACCAGAGTTCTAACATCTACTGGAGTCACCTGTAGAAACACTTTGGATCTTTGTCTCCTCTCTGCCATCATGTGAGTCTCACGCTGGACTGAGCCAGAGACAAAGAGACAGAGAGACAAAGATACAGAGAGAGAAGGTCTTAATCCAGAACTAATAAAGTACTGATAGCAGAACCGATAACTCCATATTTAGAACCAGTTCCTGAGACTCGGGTACCTCCGGCTCTGGGATCCATCTCCCGTCATGCCTCTGCGTTATGAAACCATTATGTACCATTTGTAACGTAGCATGCAACTGCTTTTATTTTCCATACATGAGTGATGCATTAGACTGTAGTTTGTTTATCTGGTGATAAGTTCATGTTTTGACAGATCTGATCTGATTTCATATGATAAGGTCATGTACTTTTAAAGGCTTATATATTCTGTATGTTGATCTGTTGGGAGCATACATAGTGTGTGTGAATACCCTCCCCCACACTGACCCTTTTAATCATTTATATACTCTTGTACATTAAACTGTCTAGTAATAACATGAAGGTGAACTTTATCTTCTGACAAAACAATTTGTCAGCAACAAAAACAGATGAAATATTAGATTTAGACCTGAACTTCTTTCGTTCGTTTGAAACTTAAAGGAGAAGGGAAACCAACCACCTTCATGTTTTGAATTTGGTTTGTTGTTTGCTCAGAGCTCTGAAAATGTAAAAAAATATAAATTATAATAGAACTATTTTGAACTGAGAGGATTTTAATAAAGGCAACACAAGAACTGAAAGATCTTCCTCATTCATTCCATATGTTTCTTTATTCTCTTCTCCAGTGGTTCTCAAATGAGGGTATGCCAGATTTTTTTTAAATATATTTAAAATTAGCATCCATTCAAAATCCTTTAAAAATAGTTATTTAATAAATATTCAATAAAATATAAGTGTAAGTTCATAAACTGAATTTTATATATTGATGGCCAAATCTGCAAAATGATCCAGGAAAAGTGGGGAATAATCCTATCTGCACTTTGTATATTTTTTTGTTTATTATTATTTTCTATTATTGGGTATCCTTAACAAATAGCATTCTGAAAGAAAACTTTTGTATTTTCAAAAAAGTGCATTTTTCAGAAAGGTTTTGCTCTTCGGCCATCGATATTTTATATTAAATCAGACACTGATGGCACAGCGCTGTCTATTACATCTTTTTTTCTACCCAAAATGCTTTGCACTGGTTAGGGGGTACATCACTGTAAAAAGGTAGAGAACCACTACTCTGCACCATATTGTCAGCTGATCTGTGTTGTGGTTGAAAGCTTCAGAAACAACTTATTTGGTCCTTGTGTTGAGAAATGTTTCTCTGTGAACAAGATGGCGCCCACCGTCAGCAGAAACATCGCAGGCTGAGAGGACTGTCATGCTTTTAGGTTGTAGAAAGTCCTCTTCACTAATATATGTTATTTTGTATGAAAGGGTTTGTAAAAAAAAGTTGTTTTGTCCACGAAGAACAAAACGCTGTGCACCGGTGAGACCAGACGGACAAGGGAAAGGGCAGAAAGAGAAAAAGATCCTCTTAGTAACAGTAGAATAAGAACAGAAGGAGTCACCAGTCATTGGTACAATTAATCTAAATTAATTAATTTAAAAATGAATAAGTTCCTGTTTCTGTGTCAAGGGCACAAAGGTGCCTGTAAAAAGATGGAATACTAACATGTTAATATTAACAGCTATTCTTAAAACATCACAATGGAAGTAGAAGGTTAGTATCGGGTTAGCAGTATTGGAATTGGATCAATGAATATGAGATGGACAAAATATGGACGAACAAATCACAGTGTAAAACTATTCAATATACCACTGAGGAGACTGCATTTGGGCTCTAAAATATTTAGAGCCCAAATGTTGTGTTTCAAGAATGTACTCGGGTCATTTATGCAAATTAAAAAAAAAGAAGGGTATTTGGGCGGAAATAGTTGCAAACGTATTCTCCCCTAGCAGGTAACACTGAGGGGACTTTGACTAAACAAGTTTTATTCAAGTAATTCTTCTTCTTCTTTTGGGGCAAAAAACTATTACAGATGTAAATAATACATTTAGTGTCAGAATTATACTCTTTTGTCTCTAAAACAGTCATCATTGTAGGAAAGAAAAAACATCAACAGACCAGGTGACCCCAAACTTTTGAACGGCAGTGTACATATATACATGTGTATATTTATGTATATTTATGTATATATATACTAGTGATGGCGAGATGAAGCTTCCTGAAGCTTTGAAGTTCCATCCAATTGGTTCACTCATGGTGAAGCTTCATGGTGCTTCATTGGCTCTACTGCGCCATCAAGTGGACAATAAATATAAAACAGGCAGAGTGATTATAATGACACCATGGCTTTGGTTTGTGAAGCTTGACTTGAATAAATGAATGAATGATGTTTGTGATGCCAATACATAAATTATTAATTTATTAGTCAAAAGGAAAGTGGAACCAAATTGGGGAGATGGTTGTGATGTGGCTGTGCTTATGTTACTAGGAACAACATTTTATTCTTTTTTATTTAAAAACAACAACTTTTACACAGTGCTGGGCTTCAGGTGGTTTCTTTTTTTTTAGAGAATTTCCATCGCAAAAAAAGAAGCTTGAATATATTACAAACAAAAAAAGCAATAAAGTCCCAACATGTGAGGGGGGATCCACTGCGTTTCGCTGCCCCTTATATTTCGAATCGCACGCCAAACCCACGAACCATTTCCTGAATCAGTCACATGGTACACCGTCCCGCGAGGCTTCGAACGTCACCACATACGTCACCACATACGTCACCAACACGAGCCTCGATACGCGCTTCACAAAAATCTTCCTGGATTACTCGACACACGCTGCGAAGCCTCGACACGAAAGGACACATCACTAATATATATATATATATATATATGTAAATTTCCCCATGCGGGACTGATAAAGGAATATCTTATCTTATGTATATATATATACGTGTATATATGTATATATATACACATATATATGTGTATATATATATTATATTATATATTATGTATTAAATGTTATATAATAATAATTATTGTCTTTAAATGACAAAACTGTCCTAAAGCCCTGATGTTACACACTCCACTACAGTAGAGAGCGGTAACGTCGCCATTGACGTAAAGAAGAAGAAGTCGCAGTATTAATAGTAGTAGTAGAAGAAGAAGTGATACCGGAAGCAATTCACCAAGGCACATGTGAGTCTGGTCGAAGAGGTTTCCCCGCGTGAGTCCAACAGTTCTTCAGATGTGTGGACGAACTTGTTGAAGTGGACTTTGTACGGAGTTTGACCTCAGACTCATCTCTGTGAGCAGAGAATGAAACGTGCCAGCAGGAAGTAGACGGACCCGAACGGAACCGAGCCACACAGCTCGGGTCCGAGTGAGGACGCGTTTCTAACGGAGTCTGTCTCAGGACACGTTTCTGTGAGTTAGTGGAAATGTGTAAAGTCCAAATGCTGAGATCTTTAGTCAACCAGCGACTAACTGCGGCTGCTGAAGAGATATTTGGGCTGTTTGAAAGAACGATAGCAGAGTACGAGGAGGAACTTTCTAGTTCAAAAGAGGAGAACGAGCGACAACGGAAACTACTGGACGCTGTTTTCAACCCGGAAGTCCGGATACAGCAGGTTGGTTCTCTCTGTTTCATTCTCACTTTAAACTGATGTGAATACTTCCTCCAGAACTGGTTCCATCATGTACTGAAGTAGAATTACAGGTACTGTATTGAAGTATTTAAAAACGTTCATACTTTTTACTACGATACATCTCAGAGGTAAATATTGTACTTGCTACTGTAGTACATCTCAGAGGTATGTATTGTACTTTTTACTGTACTACACCTCAGAGGTGAATATTGTTACTTTTCAGATGACAAGGGCTGTCGAAAGGACTTCAATATGTCTGTTTTAAAATGTTCTGCTTGTGAACTCATTTATTCTCAACGCCGTCTTCCAGAAGCTGAATTCTAACCCGAACTTTCAGTTCTGCAAGTGAAGCCGATGTGGAATTGTCTTAAAACCTGCATTCTCTCGAGTGACTTTAATGTATTACTCAAGATGGAGGTGTGAGGACGAGTGTGTTGAGTCCTTCCTGTGTCTCAGGAGGTCGTCCACTAATCTGAAGATTAGCTGATGGTTGGTGCATGTTGACATGTATATGAAAGTCCATTTACCATGTCTGTTTTTGATTGTTTCATTGTTTTTGCAGGACTGGAGCTCCAATCTGGACGAGGAGGACCCAGAGCCCCCTCACATTAAAGAGGAACAGGAGGAACTCTGGATCAGTCAGGAGGGAGAGCAGCTTCAAGGCCTGGAGGGGGCTGATATCAAGTTCTTATTCACTACTGGGAAAAGTGAAGAAGATGATGAAGAGGACTGTGGAGGAACCAGATGAGAACTCAGATCCAGATAGTCCTTTACAACCAGCTGCTGATGAGACTTCACAATCCTCTGAATGTGAGACTGTTGACAGTAGAGATTGTGAGGAGACTCAGGAACCTCAGTCAGATTTAAACCCTCTACAAAACAGTGATGTGAATTGTAATACTGGAAATACATCAATCAGCTCGTCTAAATGTGCTGGAAGCTTTGACCCCAAGGTACATCTGGAGAAACACACTGAATCCAAAACAGGGGCGAAACTATTCAAATGCTCGGTTTGTGACAAAAGATTCCTGAAAAGGTCGGGTTTGATCGCACACTTAAGAATTCATACAGGTGTAAAACCTTTCACTTGCTTAGTTTGTAAAAAAAACTTTAAAAGCAAAGGGGAGGTTGAGACGCACGAAAGAATCCACACGGGGGAGAAACCCTTCAGTTGCGCCGTCTGCGGTAAAAGATTCACACAACAAAGTAATGAGAAAACACTCAAACGTCCACACGGGGGAGAAACCATTTAGTTGTTTTAGCTTGTAATAAAACATTTGCCCAACAAAGTAATCTGAGAAAACACTTGATTGTCCACACGGGGGAGAAACCATTTAGTTGTCCAGTTTGTGGTAAAAAAATGTACGCAACGAAGCAATCTGAGAAAACACTTGCTTGTCCACACGGGGGAGAAACCATTTAGTTGTTCAGTTTGTAATAAAAGATTCACACAACAAGGCAATCTGAGAAGACACCTGTGTCTCGGCGAGGGGGAGAAAACATTTACTTGCAGCGTTTGCAAAACATGATTCCTTCGGCTCGTTCTTTTAAAAAAACACAAGTGTGTGCAGCAGAAATAAGTGAAGCTGCAGGACGCTTGTTGAGCCAATTGGTTTTCAGTACTGAGGGCAAGACTTGGTTCAACACTGATTGGCTAGAAGCTGTCAGACTCCAAAGTAAGCCATTTTAAATTCTGCTTTTATTTCTCTTTACTTTGTTTTGTTATTTTGGCACTGATTTTTGGTTTTCCATTTTTTGCAATTTCTTTTTTATGTCTCAATGCATCTTTTGTACAGTACTATGGTTTAAGATGTTTTAAAATGTGATTTATAAATAAAATGGCTTGACTTGCCTTTTTAAAGGACGGTTTGATATTTTTCGTGAGAGTGAATACTTGCGTACTACGGTAGGCATGTTATCGGTGTTACTGGTGGCGTATTTTAGCTGCTCTTGCTCAACCTAATTAATTTAGTTATATTCCTCATTGCAGCAGCTAATTATCTGCTATACATTTATACTGTTCTCCAGCACTCGTCACTCTCTTCTCCTTTTATAGACTGTCCCTCTAATTCCCACAGTTGCTAACACTGTATTCACTTATGCTAGCTACCGTACTTTGGCTTAGCCGTTAGCCATGGGTTCTGTTGCTAACCTCTCCCAGGGTGATTGACAGGTCGCTACCAAAGACGTATACGGCGTCTCTACGTCACGCCTCCTCAGTCCAGATATGGTCACTTCCTGTTCACTGGTTGCAAAATGGCATCGGCCGTAATCCAAGATGGCGACGACCAAATCGCCAAACTCAAGGCTTCAAAATGGCAGTCCACAATCCAATGGGTGAGATTCAAGCGTTTCTTCGTCACAATTCCACATCAGCTGATGTCCGTTAGACCGTTGTTGCGGAAAGTATAACCGAGGCCGAAGGATAAGCGTTGGTGGTGCAAAGGATCATCAAATTCACGGTTCGGATTGTATCACAAATCGGATCGGCACAAAATAAAAAAGGGAGCAAATATAACTCGAAGATCCCTGATCACGTTTTTTGCCGAACATTCATGATCCATAATGTTGTTTGAATATGGCAGCTGGTCTTCAACGCTCCAGACTATTTTTATTTATTTTTTGCCACAGTCCCAAAAATCCTTTCCAAAACTCTGAAGTCAGTAAACCGTCAAAAATTCTAACTGTTTTAATTTGTTATAGTAATTTATTGTTTTTTTTCTTTATTCGTAAAAACCCAATTCAAATCATGAGGAAATAAAAGATTGTATTTTCTAGTCAGTAGTTTTAATGATGTATAATAATCTGCTTGGAGCATGTTAGGAAGTTAAACAGCTCATAATGTATCTCTTATATCTGTTTTACCATATATGTTGCCATTGATCCCACTTTGGATGTAGCAGATCTCATATCTATAAATCTGTTGGTCTTTTTTGTGCTTCCATTAGAACATAAACATCCAAATCCCAGCAGAGGCTGTCAGCCCCACAACCACTTAAGTTAATTACATTAAAATTGAAAGCAAATGGAAGATGAGTTATACAGAATAATCAAAATCAACACCATCCCCGCAACAGGTCAACAAATAAGGATAATTAAATATGGACTTTTAAATATCAGATCGCCGTCATCTTAACCGTACTAAATTATTATAATATCAGATAATTAATATTGATTAATTTTGTCTTTCTGAAACCTGGGTTTTCTGTTGGTGTAAAAGGTGTTGTGCTTGGACCAATTCTATTCACCTTTATATTCTTTCTTTAGGCAATAATATCAGAAAACACTCGTTGTGATGCAGATGATACCCAATTATATGTATTGATCTTTCTAGTTTCTCTAGATGGCATTGCCCGGGCATCCAGCACCATCGTAAAGAATCTCAGTCATCTTTCATCAGGATATGTCCTTAACTCCCACATAAAACAGACATCAAGCTGGTAAATTATCTGGCTGGCTAGTTAGCTTGCTAGCTTCCTAAACACACCAGGATTTCATGCTACAGTTACAGAACATAAAAAGCACCATGAACTGCTGGGCTCGGTCTACATTACTTCTAACATGTAACCGCACCTTACTGTTTTTAAACTTGCCGTTTATGATGGGATTTACCCTTTTAATTAGCTTGTGCTAATCACTAGTGTGCTGAATATGATTATTGATAGGTAGTCTGTTATGAAGACAAAATACAGCATAAACTTTTTTTGAAAGGGTTACGGCTACTCTTCACTAATGCTCCTCTAGCTGGTTTCAACCAGTTGAGAGCAGTCGCTCTGCATATTTATAACACAGTATTTACAAATACTTTGACCTTAAACATCAAGACTAGGAGCTGAATCCACCAACAACACTACTAATTACACATAAACATTTGTTTTCAGCTGAAAGAAAGTGGTTTGGGGGTTTTAGTTTCTCTTTAGAGAGTCCGGTCTGGACCTGTTCGTTGAGTCATTCCTCCGTATCGTCGTCCTGGAACTAGTAAGTAGCTTTATTTCAGATGTTTTACCCCAACAACAAACCTCTTATCTCAATATGCTACTCTTAATTTAGGGTCACACATAATACATGTAGATAATGTATCATTGGTTAGCATAATATACAAATACAAAGTGACAAAATCTAACAACAATCATCAACAAAACTCTTGAACCTTCAGACTTTTAATGGCAAATCAAAATCTCATTGTGTGTTATTTCAAAGACAAAGTCAGTTGTTTAGTTGTTCAAACTTTAAATCCATTTATAAAATATTAATGTCTATTTACTAAAACATAAAATCCAGCTTTGCCTCTCCACGATGCTTAAAATATGACACTTTTAATTTTATGTTTACGGTTGTGAAACCAAGTTAAATGAGTAAGTTAAATGATTTCCCCAGATGTCCACCAGGTGGCCTCACAGAACCACGTGAAAGTTTTTCTGAGGACATTCCAGTTTGTTTTTGTTGCATTTAATAGTTTCTGTTCAATAAAAACATTTCCACAAAAATGAGGATTAACGAGACACAACAAACCCTTTAAAAAGTCCTTGACGTGCCGAATAAATAAAGATGATTTGTTCATTAATAAGGCCCTGGCTTGACAAAGTAAAACTATGATATTGTAGGTTTATGGGTTAAAGGACACACTCAGGGAAAGCTGCTTTACTCTCTTTGTCTTTACTGAACAAAGTAAAAACATTAGAAGACAAAATGAGACTTTGAAACTTGTGAGTGAGTAAAATATGAGTTTGAATTTTGCCTGCAATGCATCATTTGCATTGCAGGCAAAATTCAAACTCATATTTTCATTGAAAATCACATGAACGCACCGTCGTTCATAGCGATGACGTGTGTGTGTGTGCGTGTGCGTGTGCGTGCGTGTGTGTGTGTGCGTGTGTGTGTGCGTGTGTGTGTGCGTGCGTGCGTGTGTGTGTGTGTGTGTGTGTGTGTGTGTGTGTGTGTGTGTGTGTGTGTGTGTGTGTGTGTGTGGGTGTGTTCACCTGCTCTCGCTGTCCCTCTACAAGCAGCAGGTACTGCCGCATTTCGCTCCCCGTCTCCGCTGGAAGAAGACTCGACCCGCTCGGGGACAATGGATCTGTTCTTCTTTAAGACGCTGCTGCCTCTGCTCTCTTTCCTCGGTAAGAAGAAGAAGTAAATGCTCTCAGCGTGAAGACAAACTGCATTATGAGCAGCGTTTTGTATTTTTCGTGTTTTTATTGTATTTCCTTTATTCACCTTCTCGCTGCGTTTCCATCGTGCGTAAAAATATGGCGCCCTGGGTGCAGCTTATTTGAATTCATGCTAAAATAATGTAAAGTAATATATTTTATTCCCTGTAACGAAAAGAATGATTGTATGATTCAAGTAGTATATGGTATGACCAGCATTCGTTCTTTTCATATTCAACAGGAAATCCCAAATCGGAAAATCATAATTGTGTTATTCATCAACTAATCCAACACCCGAAAAAAAAGAAGCTTGTTTTTCTTACTTTTAGATTTGATGCTCAAGTAAAAAAAAAAAAAGGAAATAAAAAAAGAAGATACTCGAATGTATTTAGATGTTTTTAATGTGATTTGTGTGAGCAGGAATAAAAAGGCTCAACTTGTAACTGTGACTCACTGGATGCGGGTACTGGGGAGGAACGGGCACCGCTCCAGAACCCACCCGAGAAACCGCCATTTTCTGCAGATTTCTTAGTTTTAAAGTAATTAATTGATGTTTGTCAGTTCATCTGATGATACACAGCAAACAAATAACGGCCAATCTTTAATTCGGCCAACTTGATTCTTCCAAAATGTAAACGACTGTATTAAAAAAAGGGGGCTCACGTTGCTGCCTACAGTCTAACTCACTGTATCCTGGTAACATTTGACTTCCTGTATTCAAGATAAAAAAATAAAAAAGGATGCACAGATCTAACCTTCCTTCCCCCCTCTCCTTCAGGGTGCTGTGCGGGACAGACCATCCTGCAGGCCAAGGAGATTGATGCGGTTTTGGGCAAAAATGTGACTTTTAAGACCAAGATTAAAATTCCCGACTACAAATTCATAGTCTGGAATTTCAACGACGGCAGTACGGTCAATGTGCTCACCAAGACCAAGGACACCCTGGAAGTGCACGACCGCTACACGGGAAGGGTGACGCTCAACACGACCGACGGGTCCCTGACCGTCGGGCCGCTGACGCCCGAGGACAGCGGGGATTACGACATCGTCGTCCTCACCAAGGAAACCCTGACTGCAGCCATAAAGCTCCGAGTTCTGGGTAAGTCACCTCCACCTGTTCCACCTGCTGTGGTGCATGTTATGTGAAAGGGTCATTTGGAAATATCCAAGGAAAAACAAACAAACAACAAAAAAAATGCTAAATCCATGTAGAATTGCACAGTGCAATTAAAGCATTGTTTCAAACATTTAAATTACAGAATTACAAAAAACGATTTTTTTTTTTAAGTGTGCACTCTATTACTGCAAACTGCTCCCTGGACTAATATATATATATATATATATAAGAATAATACATATATATATAAGAATAATATATATATATATATATTATTCTTATATATATATGTATTATTCTTATATATATATATATATATATACAGTATATATGTATGTATATATAAAAAGAAAAATATATATATATATATATATGTTAAAAATATATATATATATACATGTGTATATATAAAAAGAATAATATATATATATATATATTTAAAATATACATATACAGTGTATATATATATATATATTTATATAGATAGATAGATAGATAGATCCAGATGAAAGTGTTTCAATTCACGTTTTTGGGGTTAATCTTCTCCCTCAAACGATTTCACGTACAATCGTGAGACTTTCTAACGCAATCTGGTGCGCTCCGAAGGCGGAAGCCACACCTGTTGACCCGGCGTGGAGCGCAGGTAACCCAGGAACCACACAACGTAGCCCCCGTCCGGGGACTATATTCCTCGGCGGAGGAACATTAGTATAGTCCACAACTGTTATTATCTGCACGGTGATGTTTAGTTAACATGGAGCCATTCGTGCTTCCTGTGGGCCTTGTTTCTCCTCCTGGTAGAGAAGTCTCCTTCAGGGCGTGGCTCTTCCTCATTCTGCAGCTTTAAAACACAGGGAATATAAATGCTGTTGTTTTGTTTGTTAAAAACACTTTTTGTTGCACAAAAGTGTTTTTGCAGTGTTTATGCTGCATCTTTTTAAAATGTCCTTATTGCTAGTGCTAACGTTAGAGCTCAGCACGCACCATGAACGCACAGTTAAAAGAACAGTTTAAATAATTGAAGACGAGTCTTGCCATCTGAGAAGCTGGTGTTTGATACCTGAATGAATGAAGGTTGATCAATCAACAGCTGACTGCCTGTTTACAGTAAATGAAGCAGTCAGCCGACTTGACGCCACCGTCCGGGCTCACGTCAACAACCTGATGTCAGTTTCAATCTTTGTTTATCAAAGGAAGGTCAGTGAGGCGCGCAGGTTTTTTCCCAGCATTCCTTTGGGCTCCCATTCATTCATTTCCACACACGGCGTCACCAGTAGAAACGCACTTTTGTTTGACAAAAACTCGAAAACAAAACCACCAATGTCTCCATGTTTTGTCGTTTTACTCGTTTGCGTCAAAGTGGATTCGACCCTCAACATCGGACAGTTAGAAAAAAAAACACACACACACACACACACACACACACACACACACACACACACACACACACACACACACACGTGTAACGACTGTGTGAAGTTAGTGGATGAACTCCCTGCTGTTGGAACTGGTTACCACTCCTTCCCATTGTTCCAACGCACCGACTGTTGCATAATCGTCAATAATGATAGGAAAAAAAACACACAAAAAAAACAGCCCTGCACATCGAAGACTCGGAGCTCCAGGATGACGAAGAACGAGTCCAGCAGGTCTAGTTGGTGACGTTTCTCTGCCGTCTTCATTCAGATGTGGATTTCCGAGCCCAGTGGAGATGTTGTGGGGAGAAACCGGCCTCGGGGGAGAGCCGGTTTACATTCTCCACCCCCATGTTGCACCACGTGTGAGAGGACTTCTCCAACCGAACCTGTAAAAGAATCCGCCCTGAAATGCGTGGAGGGTTCAGCTGGTGTTTCTGGCTCCGTTGTGTTTTGTTGGTCAGGAATTCTTTTAATTCTGAACAGCTGATCAAATGTAGACAAAATGAGGCGATGGTTTCATTTAACAGAATAAAATAAACTCGGGAACAATAACGGTAAATGTTTGTTCCTGAGAATAAAAGATTCTGTCAGGATCAGGATCAGGATCAGGATCGTTTATTGGCCTAGTACGTTGCACATACAAGGAATATGACGGGGTGAAAGGTGCATAACAATAAATATAGACATAGAATAAAACAGTAAAAAATAATAAAAAACAATAAACATTGCAATAATAATAATAATCGATAAATATGGTAAACAACAAACAGATAACAGTACTTTAAAACAAGTATATACTATAAAATAAAAGTGCCACGTGTATTTTAATAAGAAAAGAGAAGATGTTTCAGGGTGCAGGGGGGGCGTGAGAGTCTCGGCCTTGTGCGTGAACCCGTGTTCCCGTTGGTTCAGCCGCTCCGTCTGGTTTCTCCCCTCAGAGCCGGTGTCTGACGTGGCCATCAAGGCCAACCTGCCCGAGGCCATCGAGCACAACAGCACCTTGGTCCTGACCTGCTCCGCCAAGGGCTCCTTCCTCGAGTTCTCCTGGTTCAAAGGCGCCGCGCCCATCATGGCCACCGACAAGCGGTTCTCCATGAAAACAGTCAGTTTTAATTGTTTTCATTTTATTTTCATTCATGTATCTGTTTTTTTTTTTCTTTCTTCATTCATGCATGGATTCAGATTTTTATTATCTATAATGCAGATTCTCCTCCAGTCATCCAATCATTTCCCAGCTCAATCTATAACTTCAATTCATGGAGAAAAACATTTGCACTGTTTTCTAATAAAAAAAGAAATTAAATAAATAACAAAAAGTTTGTATTAAAAAGAATGTTTGTATTAATTTATTTATAATTTTAAAGCATCATTTCTAAAAGGAATGCGTAGCTGATGTTCTCTGTGACCCTCAGGAGGAGCTGTCCAGTAATCTGACCATCACAGACGTCCTCAGGACCGACATGCTGGACCCCATCTACTGCCAGGCCTCCAACAAGCTGGAGATGGAGAAGAGCGCCGCCTTCAACCTCACCGTCTACTGTGAGTACTGCACCCGCCCGGCGGGGTCACCTGTCTGGTGACTCCGCCCACACGGGAGAGCGACTAAGCAGAAGAGATGATTGGAATTACAAAAATCCATCCACTTTTTAAAAATGTTTTTTATTGTGGTTTATAATACAATTTGAAGTCTTTCGGGTCGCTGGTGTAAATGTAGACTGAAGCTCGACAAATACTGAAGTTTGAAGTTTGAGATTTAAAAAAGCCTGATAACATATCAGCAGTATTACTGCTTACTTACTTTGATATTTCTGTATTTATTGTGACCCAGATACTTACTAAACATTTCTAACAGCGTATAAATGTAAAGGCCTTTACACGCGACTGTGGCTCGGCGATCAAGCGGATCGTCCTGCATTCAGAAGATCGGCGGGTTCGATCCCCGGCTCTACTAGTCCATGACACTTAACCCCAATTTAACCCGCTATACAAGTATAAGTATAAATTACCATTTACAAAGAGGGGGGTGAATAAACACCAACAAAAAAAATGCAAAATACTCTGAATTTCAGATAAAAACTATTCTCACCAGCAGTGACACTTTTTTTTTTGCAAACTTTTCAATCAAAACGTTTGAAAACCAGGAACCTAGTGATCCCGAAGCCACCGAGTTTCCTTTGAGTGAAACGCTCCGGGTGAATCTGGTAAACAGTTACGGTGCATACGTCTCGGGCTTTTATTGTGAAAGGTAAAAAGAGAAAGAATGGATCTGCTCCGATTTGTCAAAGTATAAATAAAGTTAGACGTCTTGGTTTCGGACTCCGGCGCCTCCGCGTTGCGGACACTAACACGTCCGTCACACACAACGTGATTGGTCGATGCCGTCAGTGGACAAACTGTCACGACTCCGGACCTTTAATTAAATGAATCCTCCAGACGGTCCGACAGGTTCTGAGTGAAGCGCTGCTCCGCTCCCGTTGGTCAGACGTGACTCAGTCCTTCACACCCGGCGGATCATTTGTTGGAGACGGTTCCTCCTCTGACTCACGCTGATGCCCGACCTTTGACATTGTGACAGCATCCATTCCTGTTAAGCCTTTAAAGCCGAGCGGCCCCCGTGACTCCTGCAGAGTGTTTGCAGGCCGCTCCCTCTCCGCCTTTGTTGAAACCACACTGTTTACTCAGCGGCCTCCACCTCCACGCCTTCCACATGACTCACCTGAAAGGCGGAGCAACCACACCGACTGCTGCTTCACCTTGTTATTAATTAATCAGAAGCTTTTCCCTTTATTTGGAGAGGAATTTTATTTTATTGGTTTATATATTCATATATGTTTATTCATTGTCTTTATCTTTTTAATTGTATTATTGTATGTGATGTGCGCTTCTCTTCTATATATGTGTGTGTGTGTGTGTGTGTGTGTGTGTGTGTGTGTGTGTGTGTGTGTGTGTGTGTGTGTGTGTGTGTGTATATGTATGTGTATATGTATGTATATATATATATATATATATATATATATATATACTATACACATATATACACACACATATACTGTATATACACATATTTATTTTTATATATATATATATATATATATATAGCAGCATGTATGTGTATATATATGTATATATATATGTATATGTATATGTATATGTATATGTATATATATATATACACACACATATGTGTGTATATATATGTGTGCATGTGCATATATGTATATATATGTACTTTTACAACATTTGGCCTCAGAAGGATTTAAAAAAAATGTAAAACAAATGTAAACAGAGTTTATTTGTTACTCATAAAATTAATATTTCAAGCGTATAAACGTGATATTTCTGAACCAGAAACTTCAATCACTGGATGAAGTAGCTCATAAAAAATGCAGCTGTTATTTCAATGTGTTTGATCCATATTTGATAAACATTTTGTGTCAGATTGAACACGTAAGGACTCGATCGGGACATCCGTTAACGCGGACTGCTGATGAGGTTAGTTGGTAACCGTGACAACCAGCTTTGAACTAACCCGTTTCCATGTGTCTCCACAGACGGACCGGACGAAGTCACCATCACTCCTCTGAAACCGCCCCAGTTCATCAGCTCCAACGCCAACTTCAGCCTGTCGTGTTCGTCCCGCTCCAGCCCGCCCGCCACCTTCTCCTGGTACCACAACCAGAAGCAGATGGAGATCGCGGGTCCGATCCTGACTCTGGAAAACATCAAAGCTCACAAGTTTGGGAGCGAAGACGGAGAATACACATGCATGGCCAAAAACGACAAGACCAAACGCAACGTCAATTCTACGGCCGTGTCCTTCGCCGTGATCGGTGAGTGAGCCTTTCTGACACTTTATGCTTTAGGGGCGGGGCTACCTTGTGATTGACAGGTCTCTATCAGAGCCGTATATTTATATATATATATATATATATAGCGTTTCTAGGTGACTCCTTCCTCAGTCCAGACATGGTCACTTCCTGTTCACTGGTTGCAAAAAAATCCAAGATGGCGACGGCCAAAACGTCAAACTGGAGGCTTCAAATCATCAGTCGAAAAACCAAAATGTGACGTAACGACGACGATGAACGTCCACTTCTTATAAACATCTGTGATCGCACCACAAACCCTGAGGCTGGAAACATTGTGATGTTAGGAGGACGTTCTCCTCTGTTTTCCTCCATAAGCGCTCTGCTAGTAGCAGAACTTCTACTCTTTGAAACATCTGGGCTTTTCGGGCGGAGACGTTTGAAACCACGTTTGAAACCTCAAAATGTGGTTCGCACCCAATTTCCCAAATTAGCATTTCACGTGTTTTCTTGCCGTCCAGACTTTCTAAAATCAATCCAGACGTTCATGGCTTCCAGATGATGGAGGCCACTGACTTTAGTGATCCTCTGACTTTTCCTCCCGCGTCGCCACGAGGTTCACATTCGTGGTGTTTAGTGAAATGACACCTATTGGAAGGATCGTCACGAAATCTGACAGGAAACAAACAAAAACTGTCCTTGAACTATAAACTATAAAATTGAAGAAAAAACGCATGGCTGCAATCTTTAACCGATAATCTGCACTAGTTGATTTCCCCATTAAGACCGAGGCAGACTTGAACAGCCGACTGAAACCATCCTCTCGGTGACTTGCCTTCGAGGCACGAGACCGTTACAGACTCACACCTGTCCTCCGAGCCGCCGGTGGCACTTCCTGCTTCTCTCTCTCTTATCTCTCTCTTCTCTCTCTCTCTCTCTTTCTCTCTCTCTCTCTCTTCTCTCTCTCTCTCTCTCTCTCTCTCTCTCTTTCTTCTCTCTCTCTCTCTCTCTCTCTCTCTCTCTCTCTCTCTCTCTCTTCTGTCTCTCTCTCTTTCTCTTCTCTCTCTTTCTCTCTCTCTCTCTCTCTCTTTCTTCTCTCTCTCTCTCTCTCTTCTGTCTCTCTCTCTTTCTCTCTCACTCTCTTTCTCTTCTCTCTTTGTCTCTCTCTCTCTTCTGTCTCTCTCTCTCTGTCTCTCTCTCTCTCTTTCTGTTCTCTCTCTGTCTCTCTCTCTCTCTCTCTCTCTCTCTTTCTTCTCTCTCTCTCTCTCTCTTCTGTCTCTCTCTCTCTCTCTCTGTCTCTCTCTCTCTTCTGTCTCTCTCTCTCTCTCTCTCTCTCTCTCTCTCTGTGTGTGTGTGTGTGTGTGTGTGTGTGTGTGTGTGTGTGTGTGTGTGTGTGTGTGTGTGTGTGTGTGTGAGAGTGTTTCCCTGCTTTTTGTCAGGAGGCTTTGTGGCTTGTGTGCGTGTGCAATTCACTGCAGCCGACTTCTCCTGTGGGAGAGCACAGACAGTGAAACAATACACTTCTCTTATGATTATCATTCTCCGCCACCGTGTGTGTGTGTGTGTGTGAAACCGGCTGGGTTGGAGGATGGTCTTACATTATTTATTTTTTCCTTGACGATAACTGAGAGGCGCGGGAGGAGTTTGCATGAAAAAAGGAAGTGAGATGATGAGCATTTTATTTTGGTAACTTAAAGGAACGATATTCAACATTCTGATCATCAACACGTCATCAACCAACTATCATCTGTGTGAAGATCTAGAGAATGAAGCCTCTCCCTCTGCGTGTGTTGTCATCAGAGCTTCTCCCTGCCTTGTTGACATAGCTTGGCCAGTCGTACATGTCTTTTTAGTGCATGTTAGTGCATGTTAGTGCACGTGAGCGTGACCCGCTTGTCAGCTCGCGGGCCGCCGCTTAACTGCTCAGCGGTCGCCATGTTGAGAGCTGTGCAGAACCAACCTTGTATGAAGATGATTGAAGGAACAGGAAACTGGAGTACGCTGTGTCCAGTCTTATCATTCTGTGCCTCTGAACGGTCTTTCATGCTTTTAGGTCGTAGAAAATCCACCTTACAAATAGATCCTTCTGATAACTATTCAATTGCATTATGGGAAATGTATGAATCCGTGTTTTTGGGGGCTTGACTTATAGTCAGGATATCTTTGACTCTGTTGCTTCACTTTTGTCCGTTCTTGTTTTAACTGGATCTTCCTTTAGTCCTCAACTTAGAGCTTCTTCTTCTTTCTCTCTCGATGGATTCACACGGTTTCATTTCAATCAATCCGGCTTATTATCTTCCAAACAAAGTACAACGCGGTGTGCCATTTTGCCAACGTTTTTTGAAAGTAGATCTATAAAATCAAAGGTCATCAAAAAGTACGATATGAAAGAGGAATAACCTCTGTCTCATTAATATTCACAGATGCCATGTTAAGTGCTAAAATCAGCGGTCCGACCGCCACCCTCATGGCCGGCAACAGCTCGGCCAACCTCAGCTGCCAGGGCACGGGCGGCACCGTGAAGACCGTCACTTGGCTGAAAGACAACAAACCTCTGCCCGCCGGCGGCCGCGTGCTGTTCTTCGCCAACATGACCTCCGTGGCGATCAGCCCGCTGCAGAAGGAGGACAACGGCGTGTACACGTGCCAGCTCATGAACCCCATCAACACCGTCGAAGCCTCCTACAAGATGATGGTCAACTGTGAGTGTTTGTTTCGCTTCCTTTGTCCCGGCACTGATTTATTTTTATCGCACTTTTATTACCAGAACTCATTCAGAGGTCCATAAAAAATTGAAATACATGACAGTAATACATGGGCGGATATGTGCCCATCTATAAAAATATATGGTAAACAGAAAAGTATGAATTGACTCTGATAAGCTGCATGTGGGATCCTTTTATTGTCAAACAGTAGTGATAATAAGAGGAATTACATCATTATCACATTATTTACATACAATTCCGTCCTCCTCTGTCTCGCCTCCAGACGGTCCTGAACAAGTGGCGGTTACGGCCGATGAGGCCGTAGAGGTGACGGACAAAATTACGCTCATCTGCTCCGCCGCCTCCATCCCTCCCGCCAACTACACCTGGAAGTTCAACGGCACGTTGACCAACATCAAAACGGACAAGTATCTGATCGAGATGGCTCGGTACAAAAACACCGGAACGTACATGTGCGAGGCGCACAACTCCGTCACCGGCAAGAACAGCTCGGCCAGCCACTTCCTGTCCGTCAAAGGTGAGGTCCACGTCCGTAGCCTGGAACCTAGGGCTGTTTGTTTCTCTTTTAAAGGAATACACCGGATGGCTTCGCTCGGATGGCTTTTTTTTTTGGGCTCTCTGTTGTTTTTGTTTGCCTCGCTTTTGCTTTTCTTTGTTTGTCAAAGCACTTTGTAAAACTGCTTTTAAAGGTGCTATAAAAGTAAAGCCGGTATTATCAGCTGCACATTTGTATGAGCGGTACAACGTCGAATTTACTCAAAGAAAAGGGAAAAGACACAATAGAAGTTCATCATTTCTCCTCAGAGTTGCTCGTCGGCTGCAGCTTCGTTCTACTTCTGTGAACTCAGAGTGCTTTGACGGTACATTGAATTCCCAAATGACCTCGGTTACAATCAACCAACAATAAAGACGGCCGAGCTCCGAGCCGGAGAGCTCTCCCAACAGAGGACATCAGTACTATCTGTTCTTTTACGTCATTGCCCAGGCTAAAAGAAACCAGACTGGTTCAACATAGTTTTGCTTACAACGTACCAGTAAAGTTCCACTTGTCAAATACCTCATTTCATGACAGGAAACCTCTAAAATCCTTGTAACGACGTTCGTTCTAATGCTAGCATGCTATATGCTAAATGTCATACGCATTTTAACATCTACTAGCTGTTAACTTTAGTGGTAACATACAAGCTAACAAGCTAATGCTAGCAATCAGGTCAAAGCCCAGCTGATCCTAAGATGACCTCCTACAGAGGATAAACTCTTTTGGTTCCCGTTTTTGCAGGAAAACGTCCACTCATCCAACATTTAAGTTCATGACATCACACCACTCAAACTAAGGAGGGAATCGCTCTATTTGAGGTTGCTGCTAACATGAGCATGCTAAAACTGGCTGAATGCTACATGCATGCTAACATGATAGTTGTAGCGGAAAGTCCAGTAACTATATTTTGGCTTGTATAAAAACATCTATTTTTATATATTCATATATATAAATATATATGTCAATGCATTATATTAACAATAATATATATATATATATATATAATAAATATGATTACAATTTGAGCCTGTAATTACCTGTAACCTCTTCTAGAAATGAATGTGTAACACAGATGACGTGGTAAATCTGCTTTTTAAACAAAAGAACAAGAGAAATTGTTTTCACACCAACGAGCAGCAGCAGCTTCCTGGTTTCGTTCTCAGGATTATCTCATGTTGGAATGGGGCTCTTAGCAGCGATCGCTTCCCTACGAGTTGCTTCTTGCCACCTACAATCAGATTGAGTTGTATATTAATTTCCTTTCCGTGGTTTCTCTTCTGAGACATGAAGTTGTCTTTACACATGGCAGCAGTTTGCACACAATGTAACTGCTGTGTTTGTTGATTTGTAGACGTTTACCAGAATGTACGAACATCCCTCTGCATGCTTTGGATTTAAAGTGCATTTACATTAAAGCATTCCCTCCCAGCAGAGTCTAACCACCTTGTTGTTGTTGTTGTTTTTGTAGAGGAGGGAGCGCTGGATGAAGGTCTCTCAGACGGAGCCATCGCTGGAATCGTCATCGCCGTCCTCGTCGCTCTCGGTGCCGCCATCGGCCTCATCGTTTACTGCAGACAGAAAGTACCGTAAGTACTCTGCTTTCTCTACGGCCTTGATCGGGACGTCCGGTGGATCGGACCACGGGGACAAAGGGAAGCTGTGGTTTCTTTGTGGAGCTCTCTCATAAAGCTGGTTTTGGTTTGCTGGTGAACCCCCTGACTGGAGGTTGCAGGCTGAAAACTAGTTCCCCAGTGGGATCTTGGCTAAAAGTGTGTGTTTTTATGAGCACCATTGTCATATTGTTCGTTTTTGTTAAGTGGTTTCAGAACCGAGAAGCACTTTGTTTCAAACATTCAGAGGCTTTTACACTTTCTAGAAAGTTGTGTTATCTCGGAACGTTTTCAGGTATTTTTCTAAGTTGTGCTCTGGTCTTCCTGTTTTATACTATTTATTTAGGTAGTTAATGATTGCAAAGCACCACCCGGCTCTACGGCTGTTCGCCTGGTGTAAAATAGCAGATTTACCTTCATTGGAACAAAGAGTCTAAACCAAGAAATCAGAAGCGGGAGTTTTCTATCCGTCGTAACTTTTGTCACTGAAAAATGGAGTTTTCTTCATTTCTTTACACAAAAAAGCTTTGTTGGTAATTTCTTTGCTGCTATTCCTCCATGATGTCATGCTTCAGTGTTAAAATATACAGAACAGATGGTGTGTGTGTGCGTGTGCATGTGTGTGTGTGTTATCTGACCCTCTTCATTTAAGTGTGTGTGTGTGTTTCAACACACAATCAGGTAGAGCCGTCAGGACTGAACACGTGTGTGTGTGTGTGTGTGTGTGTGTGTGTGTGTGTGTGTGTGTGTGTGTGTGTGTATGTGAAGCATATCTGTCCTTTTCTTTGTTTGTGTGTCTGTATGAATTTGTCAGCCACCTCATGACCTTCTAGGAAATTCTCCTCATTCCTCTAACGCCTTGACGTCTTGCAACATGTTAGACTGAAGTAATCACACACACCTACATACACACCTACATACATACACACACACACACACACACACACACACACACACACACACACACACACACACACACACACACACACTGTAACACACACACACACACACACACGCACGCGCACACACACACACACACACACACACACAAAAGCTGCCTCGCCCTTCAACCCTTTTGAAACAGTAACTGTCACATCGACACCTATAATTCACTACATACCTTCTGCAATGCTTTTTGTTGTGTTGAAAATGCCTCTAAACAGAATCCAGGGTGTGTTTTAAAAAAGAAATCACCAGCAGTGAAAACAGTGTTTCAGGGACAATTCAACTCCAATGCCTTTGCAGATCTATTGCTAAAAGGGTTTGAGGCTTTTAGAAGTAAGTCTACTTCTGTGCTGGTAAAAATATTCAGATGCAAATTAACAAGGAAAAGGAAGCGTGAGCATTTTTTCTTCTTCTTTTCTTAATGACTTGAACAAGTGAAAAAGTGTGCCACGGAGAGATCATTTCAACTTTTTCCACACAAATCAACTTGTTTAAAGAATCTAATGTAATTTTACTTCATTCTAGTCAGAAATCACCGTTTCACGTTGTCTATTTTGGCCGAGAGTTTATTCTCGACCTTTTTAAACAGCAGCATCAACTACATTTAAACCGCAGCATCAACTACATTTAAACAGCAGCATCAACTACATTTAAACAGCAGCATCAACTACATTTAAACAGCAGCATCAACTACATTTAAACAGCAGCATCAACTACAAGAACCTTTTATGTTTTGTCAAAAGAGAGAGACACGAGACATTGTAGTCAAACTACAATTGGACTTAAAATGTAGACTTGAGTCCCTAAAGACTTCATTTGATACTTGAAAGTTTTGCAGCTGGAAAAATCATGAAACAATAAAACTGTGAGACATCGTACAGTCAAAGCGTTAAGCTCAAAGAGAGAAACACTGGCTTCAGACCCGAGTCCATCCCCATAAACCTCCATGTTAAAGAGAACAACTTTACAGCAGAAATAAACCTGTTTACAGACCGGTGATTATAGATAAGCTTCAATGACGACTATACAGGAAATTTATTTTGATGTAACTCGCTAGTTTAAACGATATCAAGGCTAACAGTTATGCTTAATTAAGTCGTTTGTTCAGCGTTTGGTTTTACAAAAAGAAACTCTGCTCTTTTTAAACCCGTTTTTCGGGAGCCAAAATTAGCATCCGAGTTAATATCACAGTTAACGTGAATTATGGATGCACATTGCTGAACAAGCTAGCACTAGCATTAGCTGCTAACGGTACCCTGCCGGACCCCGCTCCTCTCCAGCTCCACCTTCTCGCCCAAATATGGTCACTTCTGGCCCCCCAAAAAAAACAAGAAGGCGCCCACTTCTTTTGGCCTTGGAAGAAGTTACTTTGAGATAAAACGGGGCTTGTGAAGACATTAGTCTCGACTCGAATGACCCCCGAAACACTTAAAGCGGCAGTTGCAGCCACAGGAAGCGACAGAGCGTTACGATCAGATTACATCCTTTCATATTAGAAGAATGGTGCATCTTTCTGAGCAGAGGCAGTGATGCAATCCTGCACCACATCCTGTCAGACATCAACACGATATGCGGCGCAGCAGGAAGCCGACATCCTGAAACAAATAGCAAACAGATGAGTCGGTGACAGACGCGGCAGCCTCTTGACACACATACACATTCCCCGACTTTGGCAACTTGAAACCGAGAGTTTGCAGCTCAGGGTCACAGGAAACAGGAATCCAAAGGAGTTTACCTTTTCCTCCTTCTTCTCTTCTCCTTCCTCTTTTGATGGGACTCATGCTGAGCTCCCTCCGTTACTCGTAAGTCTTACTGCGATATTGCACTCCAAAAGTTTGCCAAACAACTTCTTATTTATGGCCTGATGAGGTTTGCAAAACAATATATATATATATATATATATATATATATATATATACAAAATAAATCAAGAGAGAAATAGTAATTTTCTCATAGACTTCTATACAATTAGAGGAGTCGCCCCCTGGTGGTCAGGAGTGAGGTTGCCGCCTGGTTTGAACGCACCGTTTCAGCTGCAAATCTACTTTGAGACTTT
Organism: Ophiodon elongatus; assembly: GCA_016806645.1. NCBI lineage: Eukaryota > Metazoa > Chordata > Actinopteri > Perciformes > Hexagrammidae > Ophiodon > Ophiodon elongatus. The sequence goes on from JACSYO010001433.1 coordinate 106,701, forward strand.
TATTGACATTTGAGGATGATATATGTTTCTCACCAAACTAAAGGGTAACTTTTGTGTTTCTAATATTTTTTTAAATATTATTTTGCTGATATTTTCTAATGTAACGTTTCAGCCGGGAGATATTTATTCTCAGCCTTGAAGCCGTTCCGGATGATTTGTTTGTGAAAACAGAGGAAACCCTGTTTGCATAAAATCCCCGCCCCCCCCCGCTTCTATTTCCACTTCTGTCAGTTACCTGATGATCACACGAGGCCACCGAGGTCAGGTGGTCAGGTGTCAGGTAGAGCTGGTTTTCAGTTGTAGAGCACCTCTCGAGGGCCCCGGGGCCCCTACGGGTGATTGACTCATCTGTCCCTTTGACATTTTATCTTCATCGCCGTCATCGTGGCTGTTAGCGGGTGTCAACACTGGTGACGGGAAGCCTTTGTTCTGCCGTGGGCCTCCATGTTGGGTGTTTGTTGTTGGAGGTCCCGGTGACCGCCTCAGGCGATGGTTCGGGATTCACTTCAGACCTTTTAAATGCTCACAGGAGTTTTTGCTTTTGGGTTTCTGAGGCCGTCGGAGCGTAAAGAAAAGAACAGATATGTTCTTTGTGTGTGGAGAACCGGTTCTGGCGGTGCAGGGTTACAGGTGTTTTTGCATTATTTCAGTAGTCAAATCAGCAAACGTGCTGCCACGTTAGGGGCTTACTCTGAACTCTGTGTTGGCGTCCAGCAACAGGTTTTCATTAAAAAAAGAGAAACACAAGAGTGTTAAAACTCAAACCGGTTCTCTCCGGGTCTCAACATCCCACACACCTGTTTTATGGGAGAAGGATTAAGAAATCAAAAGAAAGATCTCTTCCTCTGATAGTCGAACAGGAGCCCGTATCAACTTCAAATAAAGAAAAGGAATTAGCCGATTCAGCAGACAAAGTCTCATCACGCACCGAAACCACCGACCCAAAACAAGCCGATCCGAGTGAGAACCTCCTGGTGGACAGGGGAGGGACTACGGCCCGGACCAGACTCCTCAGAGGGAACCGACTGAAGGACTGAAACTAACAAATATTTGGATAATCAATTAATCTGTCGATTATTACTTCATTCCATCATTATTATTATTATTTTATGTTCTCGTACAATGTTCTTTTACTACATGATGGGGATGCATAGTAATAAACAAAAGGGAAACAATACGTATATATATAATATAAAGTATATATGTAATTTTTATTTCACATATATTTAAGCATCTATTTTATTTTTATTGTCTATTTGACGATTATTTAAATGTGTTTAAAAGCACTTTGCGCTTTGAAAAGTGGTCTATAAATAGTATTATTATTATAAATAATAATGATATTAGTATTAATAATAATAATAATAATTTATTGGATCAGATATTGCTCAAGTTACAGTGGTGGAGATTTAAAGGATTGACTTTCGTCGTGAACTATTCCCAAAACTTCATGAAGTCACAGGGACTGTTCCAACAGAATTGCGTTGCTAGGCAACCGCTCGGTTCCATGTTTACTTCCTGTCGCACCGGGACCCATTTGGAATGTTGACGTTTACAACCGTTAACCGTTATTTATTATTTATTTCAGGCTAATTAGCGTCAGCTGCAGATTTGTGTCCGCACGATTATAGATAAACTTAAAACACACACACATACACACACACACACACACACATACACACACACACACACACACACACACACACACACACACACACACACACTCCCGTTGAACGTGGCCTTATCACAGAGGATTAAGTCTGTGTGAGTTTTGATTATTTAAAAAAAAGAAAAAAGTCTCACTGCATTACCTCACTCTCTGCTGTCAATCACAGCCAGGAAGACTCCGCCTCCTCCTTGCTTGAGGAAAGGGGGGGGGGTGGGGGGGGGGGGTGGCAGGAAGTGTGTGTAGCAGCTTCCTTTTCCAGCATGTCATGTAGAACTTGATTTCGGATCAACGTGTTGTGCTTTCAGTAAAAAGAAAATGTTACAAAATAATGTAAATGTAGAAAACAGTCTCGTGGAACCATTTGTTTTCTGGAGTTGTTTACTTGTTTACTTGTTTACTCGTTTACATGTCTGTCAGGAATGAACCCTCATGGTCTTCATTCAGCCAACGCAGCTGGCTCAGGTGGTTGTAGATGTCGGTGTCTCTGGGGTTTGATCTTTCTCTGGTGACCTTTGACCTCCTCTCAGTGATGCTGTGACCTTTGACCTCCTCTCAGTGATGCTGTGACCTTTGACCTCCTCTCAGTGATGCTGTGAGAGGTTCTGGGTCTGCTGATCTCAGACAGCTGATGTTTTGTGTTGTCGTCTCTGGTCTCGTTGCTATTTGAAGAGGAATCGGCTCTGTGGACAGAACGGTTTAACATGCAGGTGAAAAGCTGGTCGGTCGACTTTGAGTGAAATGTTTTTCATTTTCTGAGTTAAGAATTAAACTTCAAGATGAGATTATTGTTTTTAAATATTAATTCAAGTGTCCTGTGACTTTCCAGCTTCCAAAATCTGGTTTAAAAAGCAGGAAGTCATCATCACATAAAATAATCTCTTAGTCAAACAAACGATTACGATCCTTCCAGGTTTCGTTCATCAAAATAATCTTCACTCATGAACTTTAATGATGAAGTGTAAAGTAAGAAGCTAACGTTGACTAGTGTCCTAGTGAGGACGCTTAGTCGTCTCCTTCAGACTCTCTAAGATTCACCAGCGGGGCGTTCACTGACCTGTTTCATGAATCAGACAACTCAACGTTAGAGTCTCTTCATCTTATTTCTCTTGACTTTATTCCGGACGATGGAACAGGAAGTGTTCGTCTCTGGGTTTTGGACTCTTGTTGGGTTTCTCTTAACCGAACACACTCACAGCTGCCATCTGTCCTAAGACATCAACTATAATTATAAGGCAGGAAAATAAAAGTTCTTTAGCAAAGATGCAAATAACTTTACCAAAGAATAAGGAAAGGTTTGGTTGCAGCTTGCTCCGGTCATGACCAGCTCAAGGAGAAGAACTACAATCCAGTAATTCGCACGGATTGAAACTAGATTCAAATAAGCACAACTTTACGTGGCAGAAATGTTTTATTTCTCAGCTCCTCTCTTCTGTTAATTATTACACGACAGCTCAAAAGGTTAAAGGTTAAAGGTTAAAGGTGGGAAGAGAGAGCAGGCGAACCGGAGGGGAACCACACCACGTCTACGTCCACTCACCGAACACAAACTCTGGATCTCGGAGGAGAAATGACTCGACTTCACCCTGTAATTCATTCTGTGGTTGTTTGGTAATTTGATGCATTGACTCCGGAGATAAAAGCTTCATTCTGAAATAATTACAGGTTTACGTCTGAACAGAGCACGGCTGCTGAGGCACGTGTAGATTGTTGGTAACCAGGATATTAAAAGAAGCTTTGCTGCTACTTTAAAATACTTTTCTTAGTCAGTCAGAGTCTTTCAAACTAATATGACTTAAAAAATCTGCGTTCAGAAAAACAAGCTGGGAAAACCCGCTCACGTCACACCCTCGGTCATAATTACAAGTTACATATTCAGGAATGTTTTCTTTTTTCTTTTCTTTTTTTTGTCCACGTCCTCCATCAGCATGCTCGTCTCAGAGAAGCCGGAGCGGAGGACGACCGTGCCACCCGGCGCCGTTCATCCTCCTGCTCCTCGTTGCTCCACTAGTTCAGCTTTTAAAGGGTTAAACCAGTAATTCACTCCGACGCGTCGACGTTTCACCGGGATTCACCCGCCCGGTGTTTTTATGCAGAAGAAACATTTTACACAGATCTTTAGTGTGAAGTTCTCCGACGACCTCTGACCTCTGCGGCCTTTAGAGAGGCCTTGGTGCGCCTGAGAAGGAGCCGGGTCCTCCTCCCCGGTGAGGGCGAGGCCTGAGAGCGGGAATGTGAGGAATGTCACCGCGTGTCTGAGCTCGTCTTCTCGTCTTCTCGTCTTCTCGTCCTCTCCTCCTCTCCTCCTCTCCTCCTCTCCTCCTCTCCTCCTCTCCCTCCGCCCGAGTCGCTGCTCGGCTGAACGTTAACCCTCCAGCTCCTCCTTTTTAAATAACAAGCCTCAGTAGTTTCTCTGTGGTAGAAGTTTATTTTGTCTGGGCTCTCGTCAAAAGGAAATCAGGGAAGCTTTGTTCAGGAGAAGAAAAGAAGTTTACCACGAGTTAAAGGTAGAACACGCTTTATATTGTAGAGACACCAGAGCAGTTAAAGCAACACTTAGAAATAACTCACAACGAGACCAGGACCTCTGAGACCAGGACCTCTGAGACCAGGACCTCTGAGACCAGGACCTCTGAGACCAGGACCTCTGAGACCAGGGGGAGGCCCGGCTCTGATTGGTCAAACACTTGCTCGCTCGCCGCTTCCTCCGTGAAACGAGGAGGTTCTCCAGCGTCGATGGAGGAACATTTCAGGGCGAACGGAGAACATTTCTCTTCGTTTCAATTCAATTCAATTTATTTTGTATCGTCCCAAAATCACAAATTACAAATTCTCCTCAGACGGCTTTACAATCTGTACACGTACGACATCCTCTGTCCCGGGACCTCATCGGTTCAGGAAAAACTCCCCAAAAAACCTTTAACAGGGAGAAAAAGGGAAGAAACCTCAGGGAGAGCAACAGAGGAGGATCCTCTCCGATGCAACTAGAAATAATGACTTCTGATGACATTAACAGTAAACTTAGACTTTGCCGTTAGCTTCCTGACAAAGAGAGTTATTTTCTGATCGTTTCACAGCGGTTTCGATCTAAAACACAAATAAATACCATCAAACGCTCTCAGCTTCCTCCTCTGATTCACATCACTCACGGTGGCTAACGCTAGGCTAGCACCCTCTGCTGCGTCCGTGACCTCATGACCTTTCTCGAGCTGCGGCACCGGTCCTCTGCGTGTTGGCGTCTTCATAAGAGGCGTCTTTAAGTGACAAAGTGAGCTTATCATGCTATGACTATATTATTCTGTATATTCGTTTTGTGTTCTCCTTAATATTGTTAATATCATATTTATATAAATATGATCATATTCATATAAATATGATCACATTTGACTTGATCATATTTTTTGTATATTTATTTTAAAGAAACTGCAAATAAACTGAACTAAATCAACAACGATGTTGATAGTCAATAAATAATTTTAACATTTTGTCGGGAGGCAAACAAGCTGATTGACTAGAAACAATAAAGAGAGGAAGATCAACAAAGGCTTTGTTTACTTTGTTGTCCAGACGAACAAACATGGCTCCTCTCCGATGGTGTAACCTCTGGAAGTCGTTTAAGACTAAAGGGTCACGTCACCGCGCTCCGTGTCCGACCTCCTTTTCCTTCTTATGATCTCGTTGGACTTCATTTTTATCCAATTAACTCGTTCCTCGCTACTGCTCGTATCAGAATATATATATATATATATATATATATATATATATATATATATATATATATATAAATAAATAAATAAAGTGTTTACGTCTCTGAGGTCGAATACGTTGCAACATAGAAGCTCGCTGTAGGAACGCGTTCCGCGTAGCGACGTCATGCTAACGTGACGTCATGCTAACGTGACGTCATGCTAACGTGACGTCATGCTAACGTGACCTCAGTCCGGTTCCACGTTGCACAAATTAACGTTTCATTAAATAAGACTTAACGTTGTCTGAGCTTCCGCTGGACTTTGAGATATTGCTGTTGGTGTTTCTGCTGCGGTTAATATTCAACGACTTTATGAAGGTCTTGATGGACGTCATTCGATTTATTCTGCGGCTTCTCTTCGGTCCAGATGTCACGTGAACATCTGT
>JACSYO010001433.1:115000-117500 GCA_016806645.1 Ophiodon elongatus
ACAGTTTAGTGGCCAAGATGCTCAGTATACGTAGTAAAATAAATACATAGATGGTGTATGTATACTCTAAATACATACATATATATTTATATACATATATACAAGCACTAAGAACACCTAAAGAGTTACGAGGCTCTTAAAAAGCATCAGGATTAAACTGGGAGCGACTGAAGTGTAACTTTGAATGAAATTGTCAGACAGACGGAACACCTTTTCCTTTAAAGACAAAACAAAACGGGTTTAACATCGACGGGCGCGGCGGAACGAGTACAACCCGCTACGTTGGGGTGGATATCTGTGTGTGGAGCTGAGACGTAGATCAGTGGATGGTGTGTGTGGAGCTGAGACGTAGATCAGTGGATGGTGTGTGTGGAGCTGAGACGTAGATCAGTGGATGTACAATAGAAGAAGACATATATTCTGAAAAAAATGTATCCTCTTATTTTGAAAATCCCTGGTCTCTGCAGCTCTGCTGACGTTTCCTTCCTCTCTTCAGGAGATGCCGGCCCCGAACATCCGACTATTTTCTTTTCCCGTGATCCATCTGCGTCGCCGGGAGGAACGTCTGGTTGGATGCGAAGCCCCGCCCCCCCCCCCCCCTCCCCACCACCATCACCAAACCAGATTTCCCATCGTCCCTCTGGATTCTATCATAGTTTGGATTATCAGCTGGAATCTTCAGTTCTTTTAATTTTTTTACAATTTTGAGCTTTTTTTTCATCTTCACCTTCACCATAAACTCGTCCACCTTCACGGGATCTTCTTCTTCTTCTTCTCCTTCTTCTTCTTCTTCTTCTTCTTCTTCTCCTTCTTCTCCTTCTTCCTCATCTTCCTCTTCCTCCACCTGGCGTTTAACAAACGTCGTCCCTCACCTTTCGTCCAGCTCGCCGCTTCCTGTAGGAAACTAAAAGCTGATGGACAGACGGTTACGATGAGAGACTCTCTTTATCCTCCTGGAAACCCGAGGAGGGAACACACACACACACACACACACACACACACACACACACACACACACACACACACACACACACACACGGAGGCCACACACGAGGACATTGAGGATTCTGGGTTTCAATCTGAAAAAAAATAAGCTTTTGGTGGTTAGATTTATCTCCCTCTCCGTGCCAGGTGGGTGGAGTGAAGGATTTCAAAGTAAAAGCTTCTGATGCTTCTCTGCACTTGGCAGCGTGACAGTTGGATCCTAAATACCTCAGTTTCTCTGGTGCTCATCAGAAGTGGTTTTAACACATTGTGTAACAAACACGTTGCCAGATTTTATTTTGTATTTTTACTGAGGGTACTACTTTCTCTCCCTTCCTCCACATCCAACACTACCGAGCTTCTTCATTTTTAGTTTTTACGTCTTGATGCTCCTCAAGGAGCTTTAAAAGTGTTGCGCAAACACTAACAACACAGAATTCTTCTAATATAAACATTACTTATCGATTTGTTAATGCGTTTTTGTGAACAAAATTACACTTTATTAACTTTCAAATATCAATATTGGCTTAAAAAAAAGAAATCCAATTAGGTGTAAATAGACGATCTTTGCCGTGACTCTGGATTCCTCCACCTTCACCGTCTTTATGATCCAGGATCCTCGTCGGCGGGGAGGGGCTGAATGTTTGAGACAAGACCGGGCACGCGGGGACGAGTCGGGGGGGCGGAGGGGAAGAAGAAGAAGAAAGAAAAAACCACAGAGGAAGAAAAAAGGGCGGGAAGGTGTTTGTGGGCGGCGACATACTTTTGAGTTTCGGAGGGAACGTTTGGTGAGCTTCAGGGCGGTGCCACTGATTTTATTCTGTGTTTTTAAATCTAAAGTGTAGTTTCCGCAGGTAAATAATAAACCAGACTTTCATCTGGAAACGCAAAAGTAAACAAACCACTTTTCTTTTCGTCACCACCACCGAGCCTCGGAGGTTCCTGGTTTGTGCTTCTGCGTGATCTCAGACTCCGACGTGCACTGATCTCCAGTGGGATAAGTATTTATTTTGTTTAGATAAAGAAAAAGGAAACCGTGGTAACTGGAGCTGAAGATCATAGCCGGTCTGCAGATTCACGCGTTCGACATCTCATTCGCTTTTTTTTTTGCTACTTTTCTCTGAAAAGTCTTAAAAACAAGGAGTAGCTTTCCATATTTATTCCACCAGTTTGGAATAAAACACGGCTCAGAATGTATTATTACCAACACATTAGACACAAGCAGCTCTCATTGTAAATAATAGAGATAGAAACACTGTAAACAATTTGTTTGTGAAATTTTTTTGAAAATATACGTGGGGATTTTTTGTTTCTTGTCATGATTTATTTGTTAAAAAAAACCCTTTTTGTTCTCTTGTTTTGCTAATGTTTACAGAAAATGTCTTGCCTCTAAAATCCCTGTAAAAATCATAGCTCCAATGTCCCCAAGGTGGATCCATGTCCAATTCGACATCCGTGTAAAGCCATAAAAGTTGTGGAAATATTTTCCTAATTTTAATTTTGCCCTGTTTCTTGT
>JACSYO010001433.1:120000-137500 GCA_016806645.1 Ophiodon elongatus
ACAAACACACAGAGTACAACACACAGAGTACAAACACACAGAGTACAAACACACAGAGTACAACACAGAGTACAACACACAGAGTACATAGTACAACACACAGAGTACAAACACACAGAGTACAAACACACAGAGTACAAACACACAGAGTACAACACACAGAGTACAACACACAGAGTACAAACACACAGAGTACAACACACAGAGTACAACACACAGAGTACAAACACACAGAGTACCACATAGTACAAACACACAGAGTACAACACACAGAGTACATAGTACAAACACACAGAGTACAACACAGAGTACAACACAGAGTACAACACACAGAGTACAACACACAGAGTACAACACAGAGTACAACACAGAGTACAACACAGAGTACAACACAGAGTACAACACACAGAGTACAACACACAGAGTACAACACACAGAGTACAACACAGAGTACAACACAGAGTAAGCTGCTGTCTGGTTGGTTCCTGGGTCAGGTTAACCTCCTGATAATCTGTTGCCTTCAAAACACCACAGAGATAAAAACAGAACGCACGCACGCGCACACGCGCGCGCGCACACACACACACACACCATAGAAAACACATGCCTTCGTCTTTGTAGTCAAACATGCAGAAGAAGACTTACTAAATAAATCCTCTGTAGGAAACAAGTAGTCCGCTCGGGTGTTATTTACATGAGGATCCTTGAAGCAGAAGCCAGCGCTGCCTGGCTGCAGCAGCACGGGCTGACGTTTACGATCACACTTCCTAAAATGTCACCACAAACCTCCGCCCACAGAAACCTGCCGAGCTCTGTGACAAAGTTTCACATTGTTTCTTTAACACGAACATGAAACTCTTCAAACCAACTTACAAGAAATGTAACTTTGAATGAACGTGCAGCGGTTTTATTTTTAACACACGCACACGCACACGCACACGCACAGAATCGGAGCAGACGCTCGGGAGGTCCAGAGCGGCGGCCATTTTTACGCGTACAGTCGCAACGTCTCCTCGTACGACATCGAGCCAAAGGTTTCCGCTCGTCACGCGGATACGGTCTTTTCAAAATAAACTTCCGTCTTCACAGGAAACTCAGTTAGCTTCAGGCAACGAAACTACCGCGTTAGTTTCAGGAAAAGATCGTCGTTCGGAAATTGAAATAGTCGCGGAAGTTGCCGCAACTAAAATACGCGAGAGACGTGACAAATATTTCCACATTGACTTCTCGTGTCACGGTAAAACGAGCAGCTGGTTGTTGGACATTGGCTCGTTTAGTTCGTAACAGTGAAGCGTTGAAGCCTGGTGGAATGAGCCAGCTAACGAGCTAGCTGATGCTGAACAGCTGACTCCCCGTCTCGCGCGAGAAAGACAAGCTAACGTTAGCTACCTAGCTGGTCTCTTGCTAGCAAGCCGCAACGACACTTCCTCATTTTCTTTTGTACCAATCAAATAACCACGAAAAACAGCCCGGTGTCTGAGTCTTAGCAAAAAGCTAAAACTAGCCAATATTTCCAGAAATATGAGAATGATGTTAAGTTTCAACATCTTGAAACTTAAATAAACATTGTTGTCTCACTTTCCAACATTCATGGCGAGCGGTCAATGAGTTCAGTTTGTAGATGTGTTGTTCAATTGGTGAAACTTTATCTTAATTAGCTTGTATTTTACATACTTTATATTCAACATGTGTTAAGTATTGACGGATCCGGGTCTGTCCATAGAACTGGTTGTGTTGAAAACATCAAACTGGATACATCAAACTCCATTAACCCTTTTAGTTCTGTAATTATGACAGGCCGCCTGGTCCTTTTTGTCTTTTTTGTCAATAAAAGTGACAGAAAATGTCCTTTTTCTAAATTTCTTTGCTCTTTTTTTTCAGGAGAAATTAAACTTTCAAAATATGGCAAGTATTTGTCATTATTTCATGTTATAATAGCTTAACACAGTAAAAAAAAAAAGAAAAAGTAAACAAACACATTTCAATTTTAATAAACAATTGTAATGATTATGAACAAAACTTCTGAGATTACACAAATGAACCTTAAAATAGAGATTATAACCTAACAGAATGTTTTAATGAACGACTGCATGTCTTTTCTGAACTAAATCCTCTTTCTGAGTCGGTGTGAAACGTCAGCGACGTGTTTGAGGTTTACCGCAGTGGAAATTACTTCTGTGGTTTCTATAAACACATAGCGGAGCAACACACACACACACACACACTCACACTCACACACACACACACTCACACTCACACTCACACTCACACTCACACTCACACACTCACACACACACACATATACTTTCATAATCAATCCGTTATACATTCTACTCCATTGATCACATGTCTGTTGCTTCCCAACGGCTCTCAACATGGCGTTGCCTTGGTGACGCCGGTGTTTACGGGACGCTTTTAAAACTTAAGTTCTTTGTTTACGGGGTTTGCATGAAGGCAACAAAGTAGTCCGTGATTATGAGATATGAGATATTACATCATGAGGTGGTTTGAATGTGTTTTTTGCCGGTTACACTCGTCGTCTTCTTCCCCGACCTTTGACCCGCCGAGGTGAATCCACCTGGTTCAACACATCTGTGGATTAAGGGAGTCATCCGGCTCCTGACACCTGTAGCTTCAGTGAGACCAACACAATGGAGTTCCTCTGCACCTGCACACACACACACACACACACACACACACACACACACACACACACACACACACACACACACACACACTCTGCTCATGCAGCGAGCAGGTAGCTTTCAATTTTAGATGCTTTTTGAGCTTTTTATAACCCCGGGCAGGTTTTTTTTGGATGAACTCTGCGTCACCATAGCAACCACGAACAAACAAGCATCTTCACTGTGAGGAACACAGATCCTCTCGAGGCCGACAGCAGCTCTTCAGACTGATAAATCGTATCGTATAAATCAAATCAGTAATCGTATAAATCAAATCAGTAGTAACCATGGCAGCAGCATGTTAACCTCTCGGCGTTATTGTCATCATCCATCTCGACGGGGTTATTTAGAGTATCGTGTTTCTCAAAATGTCAAACTTTTCCTTTTTAAAAGCCTCAACAACAGTTATCTCGTGTTTCCACTGAACGCAAATCCAAAACTCAGTTGGAAGCGAGTCAGCTGCACCTTTTTTTTTTTAAAAGTAAAAAAATGCAAAGCAGGGACCAATGAGAGCCCGGTGAGAGGTGTGCTCATCCAATCAGGAGCGGGAGGAGTCGCTCCCTCATCCGGCTGTAGCTTGAATGAAGCCAGTTTTTCTCAGGTGGGCGTCGCCAGAACCAATGAGAGGAGAGGAAATCGTATCTTTACGAGAAAGGCCCTCATTAAAGGAAAGTCTCCGGCCGGAGAGAGTCGTTAAATAACGACAGTCGCCGCCTCAACCGTGTGTTCCCTTTGCAGTGTGTGTGTGTGTGTGTGTGTGTGTGTGTGTGTGTGTGTGTGTGTGTATGTGTGTGTGTGTGTGTGTGTGTGTGTGTGTGTGTGTGTGTGTGTGTTTTTCAACACGCAATCAGGTAGAGCCGTCAGGACTGAACACGCCTGCAGCATTTAGTCAGGAATGTGTTTTACATCTTGTTGAGTCAACGCTGAACCATGCAGGGTGGGGGGGGGGAGAGGGTGGGGGGTGGGGGGGGGGGGGGGAGGGTGGGGGGGGGGCTTAACCACCTCCGTCTGGTTTCACTTCCTCACTACAAACCCTGAACGGTGGACTGTCGTGGTTTCAAGTGAAATACCTCCCCCGCGATTGTGTGGCTCGTGGTGACGCTTCTTGTTCTCACGGGATGATTCATCATCACGTTGATCCTCTGACTTTCCCTCTAGCGCCATCATCAGGTCAACGTCTGTGTCCCAGACTTTGGTTTACGAACAAACATCTGCAGAACTACTGACACTGTGACACTGCAGGTTATTTATGATGAACATGAATAAACAGACAATCTGAATAAAAATACACTTTATTTAATCCCGGGGGGGAAACTTGCTGCTTTACAGTTGCTCTTACAAATAAGCACAAAACAATATAAGACAATAGAATCAAGCCACCATTTAAAATGTAAATTATGTCCTTAATTCTACAATAAACGACCCACTAGATGTATAAAATATAAGTAAATGAGAAATATGCAAACATAGGACCGTGCAAAATGTAAGTCATATACATAATTCTACAATATATAGCACACTAGATGTATAGAGTATAAGTAAATAAGAAATAAGGTATGAAAAATATACAAAATATAAAAACAAAGGATGGTGTAAAATGTAAATCAAGTGCTTAATTTTACAATAAACAGCACACTAGATGTGTAGAATATAATTAAATAATAAGTAATGACTGAGAAATATAAACAAAAGACCACTTAAAATGTAAATGATGTCCTTATTTCTACAATACACGGCACACTAGACGTATAGAATATTAGTAAATTAGAAATAAGGTGTGAGAAATATAAGAAAAATAGAAATAAAGGACCATGTAATATAAATATATGTAGATATTATATATATGTAAATATATAGCCCACCAGATGTATAAAATATAAGTAATTAAGGAATGAAAGAAATAAGAAATATGTGCAAAAAAATGATAAAGAATAAAATAAAAGTGATTAAGTGTTGAGCTACAACTTCTTTTATCTTCTTACAATTTATTGTGGGTTTTTTTCCATTGGTGCAAATAAATGAAAAGTTGAAATATATGTTTTGATCTTCTTATAAACGAGTAACTCTCTGTTTAAACTAATGAGTTTGACCCTTTACACGGCAGACGGAGATCAGTGTGGGCCTGTAGCAGCAGGTAACACCCTGTGTGTGTGTGTGTGTGTGTGTGTGTGTGTGTGTGTGTGTGTGTGTGTGTGTGTGTGTGTGTGTGTGTGTGTGTGTGTGTGTGATTACAGGCTACAGTAATAACAGCCTTGCTGGGTGGAATGGCAGAATAATAACTCTTTTTTCAGGTATGGAAGTTACCTGAGGACAAAACACAGCCCTGAGCTCATAATCCAGATCCGACAGCTTGTGAGAGAAAATCAGATTAAAACACGAGTTGTTTTCGACAAAAATTCGGTGACTTTTTACCACTTTTGTTTATGATGTACGTTACTAAAACCTTTTGTTGCATTTTTTTTTACATAACATGTTGTAACTTCTTATAACTTTTTTTAATGACATACTATAGAATGAGTTTGGGGTATTTGTTTTTTAAACACATTATTCTGACTTTTTTATGATATACTATACTGTAACTTTTTTTTTATTTCGCTATGACATATAATAAGACTTTTTTGACGTTTTATTTTTAATGACATACTGTCCTATTACTTTTTAAGGCAAAGTATTCTGTGGGTTTAAGACTTATTATTTTAACTTTTTTATGACTTTTTAATGACATTCTAAGCTTTGACCTTTTGTGACTTTTTTCTTAACATACTGCGACTTTCTTTTTTTTTTTTTTTTTTGACATTTTAATGACTTTAAAATGACGTCATTTTATATATTTATATTACAAGTCAACACAAATTGTTAGATATTACTCTGATGCTGCTCATGTTTTCCTTTAAGAGAAGACGTGTAACCACGGTAACGCAGTGTCATTTCGGGGGTTAAAGGTGATGTGATGTAGGTAAGTCACTGGAGGGCAATAAAGTAAATCTTATACAATCACATCTCACACACATGTATATCTCTATATATGAACATGATTAACATAATAAATATGCAGAAACAACTAATTGAGTTAGAATAATAAGTCAATAAAATAAATAATAAGAAAAGTTCGTCCGCCATACATCAATGTAAACAATTAGTGTTGTAATCTATCCAGTACATACATGTATCTGTCTTTGTTGTTGATGTGTGACTTTGTTCCGTTTATTATCTCGATAAATATTTTTTTTAAAAAGCTCGACCAGCTGACTTTCCTAATATTTGTTGTAACTTTATCATGAAGACTGTTTAAATGCCACAGAGGAGACGGAAAGGAGCATCGGTCTGTAAAAAACTCTTTTAAAAACTCTTTCATCCTACAAGATCAGTGGAGAAAACAAAACACAAACAAACAAGAAGGAACTTTATGAAGCAATAATATACTCAAACCTTTGTTTTGAGTTCCATAACCAGCTCTGATACAACTTAGTGTACTGTGTAAATTTATACTAAAGTTTACTTCACCTCTCAATACACTGATCTGTGTGAAAACCAAAATATGAACCACATGAAGACATAACAAGCTGCAGGTTGTGATTTTATTCATATTCATACTATCGAACCTTCAAGTGTTTGCTATTCGATTAGAGTGTTGTGTGATGTGTTTTTTTTCACCTACGTAACATTTCAAAAATTAGACACATCCTGTCTCAAAGCGATGCAGAAAAATTAGTTCACGCATTTGTTACTTCTAGACTGGACTACTGTAACTCCTTATTATCAGGCTGCTCTAATAAGTCTCTTAAATCTCTCCAGTTGATCCAGAATGCTGCAGCTCGTGTACTAACAAAAACTAAGAGAAGAGATCATATTACTCCTGCATTAGCTTCTCTTCACTGGCTCCCTGTAAAATCCAGAGTCAAATTTAAAATCCTTCTCCTCACCTACAAAGCCTTAATTGGTGAGGCACCATCATATCTTAAGGATCTCATAGTACCATATTTCCCCACTAGAGAGCTCATAGTACCATATTACCCCACTAGAGAGCTCATAGTACCATATTACCCCACTAGAGAGCTCATAGTACCATATTACCCCACTAGAGAGCTCATAGTACCATATTACCCCACTAGAGAGCTCATAGTACCATATTACCCCACTAGAGAGCTCATAGTACCATATTTCCCCACTAGAGAGCTCATAGTACCATATTACCCCACTAGAGAGCTTGTTTCCCCACTAGAGAGCTGCGCTCACTGAATGCGGGGCTGCTTGTGGTTCCTAGAGTCTTAAAAAGTAGGATGGGAGCCAGAGCCTTCAGTTATCAAGCTCCTCTTCTATGGAACCAGCTTCCACTTTCAGTCTGGGGGGCAGACACAGTGACCACATTTAAGAGTAGACTTAAGACTTTCCTCTTTGATAGCGCTTATAGTTAGGGCTGGCTCAGGTTTATAGTTAGGGCTGGCTCAGGTTTGTCCTGGTCCATTCTTTCCAGCCCCTTGATATGCTGCTATAGGCCTAGACTGCTGGGGGACAACTTAGGATACACTGAGCTCCTCTATCCTTTTCTCTCTCTCCTTCTGTATGAATTCATGTTCTATAAATGCACATTACTAACTCTACTTCTTCCCTCGGAGTCTTTGTGCTTTCTCGCCTCGCAGGTTTCCACGAATCGTGGTTGCATCTGGACCCTGGTCCTGCCTCCTGGTTCCTTCCGTGGAACTGCTGACGCACATTCTTTTCTATTTTATGTGAATTCAACGTGTTATAACTCTGTTATGCAGTTCATTCTGTACACATGACATCTATTTTCGTACTCTGTCCATCCTGGGAGAGGGATCCTCCTCTGCTGCTCTCCTGAAGGTTTCTTCCATTTTTCTCCCTGTTGATAGGGTTTTTTGGGGGAGTTTTTCCTGAGTCGATGAGAGGTTCTGGGACAGAGGATGTCAGTGTGTACAGATTGTAAAGCCTTCTGAGGAAAATTTGTAATTTGTGATTTTGGGCTATACAAAAATAAATTGAATTGAATTGAATTGAATGTGTTTATGTCAGGAGTAAACCCGATATGTCATGTGTTAAAGCTGCATTCTCTCTCCTGACCACCAGGGGGCGACTTCCTCTGGTTGTATAGAAGTCTATAGAAAATGACTCTACTTCTCTCTTGATTTATTCCCTCAGTAAACATTGTAAACATGAGTTTATGTCTCAATCTCTAGTTTCAAGTCTTCTTCAATACAGCATGATGTTCATTTAGTAAATTATGGTCCATTTAGAGTCAAACAGACCATAAAGCAGGGGATGCTTTAGGGCGGGGCTACAGTGATTGACAGATCTCTACATCACTCCTCCTCAGTCCTAATATGGTCACTTCCTGTTCACTGGTTGCAAAAAAAAAACAAGATGGCGACGACAAAATCGTTGAACTTAAAGCTTCTGAACAGCAGTCCCCAAAAAAAAATGTCCGAGGTCACGATGACTACGTCCACTTCTCGTATACAGTCTGTGGTTTCCCTTCAAGTGACGGCGCCCTCTAGTGGCTCTGGGAATCCTGAGAGTTGGGAGTAAAGAAGGAAGTCAGGTGAACTTTATTGTCAAACAAAGTCGTCGGGTAGACGGGTGGACAAAATGTCCGATATGAGAGGTCACTTCCTGTTTCCAGTTAACATTTAATTTAGCTTATTATTGAAACCATGACAACAAAGCATGTATAATATTCAACATATATACCTGACCCTTCACGACCTTCAGGCCCTTCTTGTGAGTCCAGAGACCCAGCGGGGATTATTTTGTGGTGAACTCGAGAGTTATCAAATAGAAAAAGGTACAAAACCAAACAAAGTTAGTCAGGTAGCCACAGAACAGATGTTCTTATCCAAGTTTACTGTAAAAAAACTAAACCGTCTGTATTAAAATGACCGACGTCATGATCAACTGTCCGGAATTAAAGTGATGATTCATATGGAAAATCCTTTTTCCTGTAAAACGAGTCACGTCACGCTTCATTCACCAGAAAGAGGGGAAGACTTACTGGACGGTTGCATCATGTTCGTCTGCAGGAATAAAGTCTGTGTGAAACCTTCATGTTCCTGTTGAAGCTCCACTCGGGGAGGAAGGGAAACATGTTGATAAAAAACATACTAGGCAGCTTTCTTCTTCTTCGTTATCGACCGTGAAGTCAATCAGAGCCGGTCGACGGAACCAACAAAACACGCAGTTTGTTTCCAGGCTGAACTATTTTCATAAAGTCTAAGAATCAACAGGATCAGAGTAAAGTGTCACTCGGCTGTCTGAGGATCAACTCTAATTTATTTTAATTTAATGTGCTATAAACAATGTCAGGAGCATTTCGGTTGCCTCTCAACGGCTCTCAACATGGCGACCGCTTAGCCGCCGACTAGCAGCTAACAGCGCTAACAGAGCTAACAGAGCTAACAACGCTAACGGAGGTGGAACAGGAGGGTCGGCGCTGCCACGACGACGCCGTCGTCGGCTGTAACCGCCGCATGAGAGCAGAGCGGCGGCTCACATGCACTAACATAAGATTCTAACTATTAGAGACAAGATTAATAATCTCTTGCCCTCAACCAGTACCGATCTATCCTCGGAGGCAGCTATAAACCTGATATATGTATGGACGGCATCTCTCTCATCTCTTCTAAATCTTCTACCTGTCTCTTGGACCCCGTCCCGACGAGGCTGCTTAAAGAAGTTTTACGTTTGATTGGCACCATCTGTCTTTACAAACAGGCCATGTACCACAGTCCTTCATAGTATTACCTTTAGTTAGTACCTCTACTAGATATTATTAATCTGTCTTTACTAACAGGCCATGTACCACAGTCTTTTAAAGTAGCTGTGATCAAGCTTCTTCTCAAGAAGCCCACTCTTGATCCAGAGGTGTTGGCTAACTATAGACCGATCTCTAACCTTCCCTTCCTCTCTAAGATCCTTGAGAAAGTAGTCGCAAATCAGTGACTTTCTACAGAACAATAGTTTATTTGAGGATTTTCAGTCAGGATTTAGAAAACACCACAGCACAGAGACAGCACTGGTGAAAATTACTAATGACCTTCTAATTGCATCAGATAATATTATCAGAAGACACTCCATAGAGTTTCATTGTTATGCTGATGATACTCAATTATATATATCGATCAAGCCAGACGAAACCAACCAGCTTGCTAAACTTCAAGCATGTCTCAAAGATATAAAAACATGGATGACCTGCAACTTCCTGATGTTAAACTCAGACAAAACTGAAGTTATTTTAACGTTAATGTTAATGTACGGGCGGTGCTCTACCTTTAAGTCTTGTTTCTGTGGCTCCGCCCACATTTTATGTCGTCCTTCAGTTTCAGAGCAAGAACGAAAACAAACAACAGCAGTATGTGTGTATCATGTGTGTATGATGTGTGTATGATGTGTGTATGATGTGTGTATGATGTGTGTATGATGTGTGTGTTGAGTGTGTATGATGTGTGTATGATGTGTGTATGATGTGTGTATGATGTGTGTGTATATGTTGTTATGATGTGTGTATGATGTGGTATTATGTGTATCATGTGTGTATCATGTGTGTATGATGTGTGTGTATGGTGTGTGTATCATGTGTTTATCATGTGTGTAATATGTGTGTGTATGTGTGTGTGTATCATGTGTGTATCATGTGTGTATCATGTGTGTATCATGTGTGTATCATGTGTGTATGATGTGTGTATCATGTGTGTATCATGTGTGTATCATGTGTGTATCATGTGTGTATCATGTGTGTATGATGTGTGTATCATGTGTGTATCATGTGTGTATCATGTGTGTATGATGTGTGTATCATGTGTGTATGATGTGTGTATCATGTGTGTATCATGTGTGTATCATGTGTGTATCATGTGTGTATGATGTGTGTATCATGTGTGTATGATGTGTGTATCATGTGTGTATCATGTGTGTATGATGTGTGTATCATGTATGTATCATGTGTGTATCATGTGTGTATCATGTGTGTATCATGTGTGTATCATGTGTGTATGATGTGTGTATCATGTGTGTATCATGTGTGTATGATGTGTGTATCATGTGTGTATCATGTGTGTATGATGTGTGTATCATGTGTGTATCATGTGTGTATGATGTGTGTATCATGTGTGTATGATGTGTGTATCATGTGTGTGTAATGTATGTATATGTGTGTATCATGTGTGTATCATGTGTGTATGATGTGTGTATGATGTGTGTATGATGTGTGTATCATGTGTGTGTAATGTGTGTATGATGTGTGTATCATGTGTGTATGATGTGTGTGTATGATGTGTGTGTATGGTATGTGTGTGTATCATGTGTGTATCATGTGTGTATGATGTGTGTATCATGTGTGTATCATGTGTGTATCATGTGTGTATGATGTGTGTATGATGTGTGTATCATGTGTGTGTAATGTGTGTATGATGTGTGTATCATGTGTGTATCATGTGTGTATCATGTGTGTATGATGTGTGTATGATGTGTGTATCATGTGTGTGTAATGTGTGTATGATGTGTGTATCATGTGTGTATTATGTATTCATTGTCCTCATCACACATTCATGTGTTCTTCCAACAAAAAACTCATCTACGAGTTTGACTTCTTCTTCTTATTTTTATCAGTTGAACAAAGTTTAAAGCTGGAACCCAAAATAAAATACCTACAAGCACCTAAAAATACACAGGTTTTTGTGATATTCACTAAAATGTACCTTTATATATATATATATATATATATATATATATAACTGTCAAGGTTGTAACAAAGGACTGTATCACATGTTATTTCACATGTTTAGTGATTTTATTAGATTAAAGTATTAATGTCACAGACGCTTCTGTTGCATCTCACACTGTTCACCAGGACTTCTGTTCTCACTCTATTTTAAATAAATACTCAATAAGCACAACAACCAGGCGGAGAAACGAGAGCAGTTATGATTCTTTACTTCTCCTTTCTGACCGACGGGTCGTCTGCTCAGCGCTCTCAGCAGAAACGGGAGTCTTTGTCAGCTGTTTCCTTTTTCCCAGCAGGACTGACTTCATCATCATCATCATCATCATCATCATCATCATCATCATCATCATCATCATCATCGTCGTCCGTTGAGCCGAGAGGAAGCTGATTCATACGAATGAAAGCAGAACAAAATCATGTCACATACCGTCAATACTGAGGAAACGTCCTTCAGTTGCTTCACAACTTTATGACGAGTATTTAAAGTAGAAATACATTAAAATACATTAGAACAGTGGCTCCAAAAACCTCATATTTTAAAAAGAAATGTGTTTAAATACCTTGTTGTTACTCACAAAACATGGACGTGAACGGAGCCTCAAGTCTGTAGTAAAACAAACACATTAAATTACATCGTTTTTGATTCATTTTAATAATTATTTCTTCTTTTTACTGTAAACAGGTTGAAATAATCTTCACTTGTTTAAAGAAAACCAGACTTCAAGGACTGAGCGTGTTTTTGTATCTGTCACATATTTATTATGTATTTAATATTTATTGCACATCACTAAAACTCAACGTGTGATGTTTGATGTTCTCTGACGCTGGTGGACGGGGACGTGTTGCCTCAACACAACGACGGAAGCAACAATGTTGCAAACCAAAACAGCAACGACCTAAACTCACACCTTTTCTCTCTGGTGGAGCGATGCTAGCAGTTTCCCCCCGATTCCAGTCTTTGTGCTAAGCTAGGCTAACCACCGGCGATGACACCTGTAGATTCACATCGTGACCGGTTCATATCACAGATGAACCTCTCAAATGTTTCTTTATGCATTCGTTATTATCTAATTATTGTTTTATGGGACTCACTCAGAGGTCACGTTTGTAGAATAAATGAGTGAAATAAACATAATCAGCTGATATTTAACGTCATATTCCGTTTCCTTCGTGTGTGAGTCGTTTCTTTACAGTCGAGCTTGAAAGTATGAATAAAGTTATTGATTAGTTTCATTATTATCTTATTAAAGTCGTAGATGTGTTGCTCAGTCTGATCAGTATTTATGTGAACACACCACTGACCTTCACACTCAGGTCTCTCTCGTGCTGTTCGTCCTCTGGCCTGCAGCGCCCTCTGCTGGTGGTGAGCTGGTGTTACATCATACAAACCTCTGATCACCAGAAACATCCTGTTCTGATCCTGAATGTTGCTCCAAAATCAGTTGATGCAATAAAAAAATCTATAAAAAAAATGAAGGGACGTCTGGTGAAAAAAATAATAGATAAATAAAATAAAATACTAAAACAAAAAGAAGAGTTAAAGAGTAAAAACATTAAGACGATGAACAAATGCAGCTGATGAGACAAATAAAGACATGAACAAAAGAAAACAAACTGAAAAAGCACTAAAAATATAAACTAAACCAAATGCTGTCACAATAAAATGACAAAATAAAAATACACAAAATAATTCATCTGAAATCAGACGCAAAAATATGTATATATAATTTTTTGCAAAACTTGCTAGAAGCTGAAAAAGAAACAAAGTAAAAAACAAACTAAATGAACACAACCCAGATTAAAAATATAAAAATTCAAAAGTCAGAAAATAAAAAATCACCAACTAACATGATTTAGTAAATACAAAATAAATACAAATTTATTTAGATTTGCAACTAAATAAAAGTAAAATGTAACAGACCATTGAGATGCAAGTTAAATTTAAAATGTGTAAATAAATTGTGTAAAACACAAATCAGTAGATTCTTTTAGATGTTTGTGTCCGCTGTGCTCACCTGAACACACCTGTGTGTGTGTGCGTGTGTGTGTGTGTGTGTGTGTGTGTGTGTGTGTGTGTGGCTGCACAAGGAAAAGGTCAAAGGTCGGGGGAATAAAAAAGACTTCACCAGCAGCAGTATTTTTGGTACATTGACTGTTTTTTTTATTCCAAACGTGTGTCTATATATCGAACATCAGAGGGCTGATCCCCTACAGTCACCCCACACGTCAATATCAATAATAATGAGAACAAGAGAATCAGAATAATATCCATCGGTCGTCTCCGTCTACGAGGAGCTGCTGGTACGAATGTGAGGAGAAACAAGAGCGCGAAGCAGAAGACGTGATGACAACGGGAAACACACACACACACACACACACACACACACGCACGCACGCACACACACGCACACACTCACACAAACACGCACGCACGCACGCACACACACACACTCACACACACACACTCTTACACACACTCGCACACACACGCGCACACACACACACACACACACACACACACATTTAAAATCATATTTTACATCAACATTCCTGTGCGTTTTACTCATTTTCTAAACATTTTCTACGCAAAAAAAATAAATAAAAAAAGACAAAAATGTTTAAAACAAACAGAAACTACAGGCACTGATCTGAAAAAAAAACCTTGTTTCCATCAAATGAAAATAAACCTCCCGTAGTACTCCTCTACGTTTGGCTCCTGGTGGTTCGTACCCGACTGTAAAGTGTGTTAATGTCGACATCACCACTTACGTCGAGCAGTCGGTCGACGTGAGACGTCGGTGTGTGGATCTCGGTGACCTTTGACCTCTGACGTCCCGGCGTGGGGATCGACTCAACGTGACATCAGTTTTAAAAAAGAGCTCGAGGACTCAAAGTTATCGCCGAGAAGAGAAGAAATAATACTCCGATCGGACAAAGGAGGTGAAAGTTTAGTTTTTCTCTCTCGTTTCCCCGTGAATGAGCTTTAATACTCACCTAAAATACACACAGCTGTTCTGAGTGAGCTCCTCTCTCTTTAGGGACTGTATCAAAAATATTAGATTGGTGGAACGGCCCCAAAAAAACATTTATTTCTTAAAAAAAATAAAAAAGCAACACCGTATTGAAATGCTACAACTGGTTTCACCACCGACGTACCAACAAAAATAATTCAAATGTCGTACTCCACTTTAAATCTGGAAACTGTCACAATAGCCACCAATTTGCATAATAGAGGAGAAATTATAATATACAATATACAAGAATAAAATCTCCCTTCAATAAATTATGAATTAAGCTGTGAGAAAACACACAAACGACCCCCTCAGCCAAATTAACCATTTTTCATACAGTCCCCCACGCTCGGCGTCTGGCCGCCACATTTGGACTAATTTAGAAATTGGGGGAATAAACTCCAGCTTATATTTAGCTGATTTGTATAATTTGTCTGAAAACTATTCATGTGAGATAATTCAGAGCTCTTTTGGCTACAAGCGATTCTCATGACTTTTACTTTGAAAAAGAAGCGAAGCGGCGAAGGCTTCCTGGTTCTAAACTGTTCAATTAGTTCAAACTACAAAAGGAGAACGCGCCGTTTTCTTTCTTTCCGAGAGTTAAGTTTCTCAGATGGATATCCATCTCATGTGAGGACGTGGGTAGCCTAGCTTAGCATAAAGACCGGAGGCTGGATTACGTCCACTAACACCCCCGAAGCTCAACGATTAGCGTGTTGTATCTTGTTTGTTCTGGAACCACAGAAATAGAAATAGAAGTACAACTAACTAGAGTAGTACGAAACAAAACAAAACATTTTTAGTTGTCATGGTGACAAGTGTAGCGATTTTCTGGAATCCGTGAAGCATCAAAGCACGGTGGAATTAGCAAGTAAGCTAGATAAGTAGCCAGATGTACACTGGTAGCTAGCTAGCTAGCATGCTAATTCCTCCATGCTTTAAGCTACACTGGTTACAGGAAATCAGCGGAACAAAGTTGCCACTCGCCTGTTGCTAGCGTCTGTTTGTATGGGTTGCCAAACGTCAGAGAAGTCTTTGTGCTAAGCTACGCTAACCACCTCCGGACTCTCGCTCAATGCTAACCGCTAACCTCAACCCATCTCAAAATCTAATTCTTGAAAAGAAAGCAAACCGGAGCTAACACGGTTCATGCCGTAGTCCCCGATACTCGCTTCTGATTGGACGGACTGTTAACGCCGTGTGACCAGACGCCTCAAACCAAGACAATGGACGCTCTCTTTGTCTCCTCCCTGTGCCGTCAGTTTCACACTTTAAGATCCTTGTCCTCTAGAAGAAGAGCTGGCTCAGCGCAGCACACCATCATATATATATATATATACGTATATATATATATATATATATACGTATATACGTATATATATAAATATATATATACGTATATATATATATATATATATATATATATATATGTAGTACACTTGAGGTGAGTATCGATGCGTCGGCGTCGTGGGTCACAGCACCGGTCGGTCGGTTCTCCAGACGTCTGCACAAACAGTAACGAGCTACGTCCTCCAGAGACGCTCACATGATTGACAGATGACTGCGATAACTGTACAGCTGCTCTGCTACCGTATGTGTGTGTGTGTGTGTGTGTGTGTGTGTGTGTGTGTGTGTGCGTGTGTGTGTGTGTGTGTGTACAGTAGGTCTCCTTCTATACAAACATCTGGTTCAGTATTCAAACAGTAAGAATTGAATGTGGGGGGGGGCAACAACGACTCCCCAGGACGGCGTCCACCTGTTTGTCCGTCTGCAGCCCTGCGATCCAAATGACTCCGAACACCTCAGTTGGTTTAATCCACAATGGAACGTTCCATTCATCCTCCCTGCGTACAGTCAGAGTGGTTCGATCCGTCCCTGTGGAAAGGTCACTGGTACGATCCACTGAGCCAAAGTGGCTTTGTTTGTATGGACGACCCTGATCCTCCGCCCCCCCCTCTCTCCTGATAGGCCAGTTTGGTCATTGGGGCCAAAAAGATGGTTAAATACCGTGACCTTTGACCCCTCCGATGACGGCCCGCACAGCGGCCCTCTGCTTCAGTTGTGCCCCGCCAGTAAGTCTGTCGGCGGGCGCGTCGGCGTCTTCGGGGGAGGCAGCGGCCTCGGCGGCGGCGGCGGTTTGGCGTTGCCCAGCCGCGGGCTCCCCGCCCCCCCTCCCCCACCCCCTCCTCCCCCCCCTCCCCCTCCTCCCCCTCCTCCCCCGTCGCTGTCTGCTCGGTCCGCCGGGATCGGAGGAGGCGGCGGCGGGAGGCGGGGCAGCGACATGGAGCCGTGGTGGTAGTGGAGGTGGTGGTGGGGGTTGTGGCGGAGGTGGTGAGGGACCCGGGAGCAGGAGGAGGCGGAGGAGGACGAGGACGGGGGAGGAGGCGGGGGAGGCGTGAGCGTGGCCGGCCTCAGGCTCTGGATCCGCCGGCACTCCTGGCAGATCCGCACGTGGCTGCAGCCCTGCAGGAAGCTGCGCAGCGGGGGGGGCGGAGCCACCAGGGCCGACACCGGAGGAGGCGTGCAGGTGGTGGCGTTGGCGCCCAGCGGGTCCTCCAGCAGCCTCTGTGGCCCCGGCCCCAGATCAGGGAGCCCCCCCATTCCCCCCATGCCCCCCATGCCCCCCATACCCCCCATACCCCCCATGCCTCCCATGCCCCCCATGCCTCCCCCCCCGCCTCCCCCGCCCGTCAGCGAGCCGGCGCCGCTGTAGAGCTTCCCGTTGCTGAGGCGCATCTCGCGGACCAGGCGGATGGGGCGGGGCGTGGCCATCGCCAGGCGCGACGGGTGGCGCAGGACTCCGCCCCCGGCGCTGCTCAGAGGGCGGCGGCGGCGAGAGCGGGAACTCTTCTTGCACGAGACGGCGTTACGAAACTCCGTCAGCATCTCCTGACAGACGGAGACCTGAGAGGCGGAGAGAAGCCGGACGTTCATTCTCTCAAATCAATAATGTTACAAATATCATTTTCACCTTCCAATTACTCAAAATTACATTATTTATTTAATTTATTCAAAATGTGCATGAACATAAAACAAGATTCTGATGAGCTCAGTTAATCTGTCAATGCAAC
>JACSYO010001433.1:142500-145000 GCA_016806645.1 Ophiodon elongatus
TCTCACTTCTCACTTCTCACCTCTCACCTCTAACTTCTCACCTCTAACTTCTCACTTCTCACTTCTCACCTCTCACTTCTCACCTCTAACTTCTCACCTCTAACTTCTCACTTCTCACTTCTCCCTTCTCACCTCTAACTTCTCACCTCTAACTTCTCACCTCTCACCTCTAACTTTTCACTTCTCACCTCTCACTTCTCACTTCTCACCTCTCACTTCTCACCTCTCACTTCTCACTTCTCACCTCTCTTTTAGTACACCTGTCTCTTTATTTCTTTATTGACATTTTTCCTTCTGGGGATCACGCGTGCTGATAAACTGAGAAAGACTAAAGCAGCAGCTGCATCTTTGAATTAGAATCACGTTTTTGCACCTGAGGTCGTCTGCATTCAAAACTAAATAAAGCCTGTTAATGGGAACATCCACCAGTTGTTAACGCAGCGGCAGCGTGATGTCAGGCCTCGATCCCGTCTCCTCGAAATTAGGTTTACGATTCGGACAGATTTCCAGCAGCCGACCACAACCAATCACAACCGTGTCCCTCAATCAGAGGATCGGCGGTTCGAATCCCGGCTTCGCGTTTGTCCATGTTGATGTGTCCTTGGGCAAGACACTTAACCTGATGGGCAGGTGGCACCTTGCATGGTAGCCCCTGTCATCAGTGTATGATGAATGCACTTTGGATAAAAGCGTCAGCTAAATGAAATGAAATGTTTGAGACGACTGTACGAGGGGTGACATTGAGGCCACAGACTATAGACTAGAGAAGAAGTGGACGTAGTCATGGTGATGTCACCCGTTGGTTTGAGGACTGATGTTTTGAAGCCTTGAGTTCGGCGATTTCGCCGTCGTCATCAAGGATTAAGACCGTCGCCATGTTGTTTCTTTTTGCAGGCGGTGAACGGAAGTTACCATATTTGGACTGAGGCTCTGGCAGCGACCTGTCAATCACAGTAGCGGGCCCCGACTTGCGAAATTGTGCAAAATGTTCCAATACATGTAACACATGGCACAATTCCAACAGGATAAAAAAATAAAATTTGTCTCTCCTCGTTGACTACTGTACATATTTTTCCTGAAATAAGGTCCCATGGGGGTCCATTAAAACTCTCTATAGATGCATTTCTTCTTTTGTTGTGTTTAAAATACGGCGACGGCAACGACGTCTGTGTGTAAACACGTGTGTAAATCACGGCTTCATAAAAGCTGTTAATTAATAAAAGTCACAAATATGGAGTTACGGACACCGTAAGGGAATGGACTTCTCTCTCTACACATTTAAATAGTGAAAGTCAGGACCCGCCTGTAAATAGACCTGATTCAGTCCAGGATGGATGATCCTGTAATGAAGCAGCCCTGAAGTCCTGAAGAGGATTCAGCTCAGGTCACTTTTCTTTACCTGTCATTACCGTATCTGTAAATCATGAACCTCTCATCCTCACCTCCTCATCCTCACCTCCTCATCCTCACCTCCTACTCACTTCCTGCCTCATCCGTCTTCTTTCTTCTTCCATTCAAAAGACACAAAAACTTTCACCGAAACGACCGACAGCAGGAATTGTGTGAGTGTTTTTTCAAGGTAAAAGATAATTCAAGTCTTTTACAAAATCATGACACTTTCACTGGTTGGACATATTTTAGAGATACAGAAGGACTCATTCGTCACCGCCTGACTTCCTTCTCTTTAGTTTTTTTTAAACTCCCTCTGAAGCCAGACACCTTGTTGGGCCAGTTCCCAAAAGAACGATCAACTTCAGGTAATGTTGCTTTTCCAAAATGGAGGGATGCCATTTCACTTTCACTTCGAAAGATAGTTTTACCTTTGATACTTTAAGTACATTTTGCCAACTGTACTTACGTATTTAAAGTGACATTTTCAAAGCAGGACTTTTATGTATAATGTCTTTATATTTCAGTATTGCTACGTTTAGATGCGGACCTTTGAGTCTTTCTGTGTCATTTTTTAACTGGCAACAGAACTACTTGGTTAGGTTTAGTAAAACATTATGGATTGGGTTAAAATAAATACGTGAGACACGCTTTTTTTTTCGGTATGACATTATAAATAGAAAAACAAAAAAAGTTACATATTGGCAACAAAACCACTTTGTTAGGTTAAAGAAGAAACATCACTGGCTTAAAATAACATGTTACTTAGTTATGTGTTTGCATTTAATTTGTGACTTTTCACAAACTACCATGATACTTGGCCGCTCATACAGGTGCCTTGTAAGTATCTGTGACAAAACATTGGCGTCTGACGCCCAGGCGGCGACCTTCTGCCGTGTGAAGCCGATGCGGAAGTGTCACCACCAGGGGGCGACTCCTCTGGTTGTATAGAAGTCAAAGCTTCATGTGTTAAAGCTGCATTCTCTCTCCTGCCCACCAGGGGGCGACTCCTCTGGTTGTATAGAAGTCAAAGCTTCATGTGTTAAAGCTGCATTCTCTCTCCTCCCCACCAGGGGGCGACTCCTCTGGTTGTATAGAAGTCAAAGCTTCA
>JACSYO010001433.1:150000-160000 GCA_016806645.1 Ophiodon elongatus
GGAATGAGGAAGGAGGAGGAGGAGGAGGAGGGAGGAAGAGTTATGAGGAAGGAGGAGGAGGAGGAGGAGGAGGAATGAGGAAGGAGGAGCAGGAGGAGGAGGAGGGAGGGAGGGAGGAAGGTGAGATGAGATATCAGACATTAGACGTAGAGTTAAGAAAAGTTTAAAGAAGACAAAGTAGAGTTTGAGCTCTGGTGATTATATTTAATCATTATGGGAGGAGTTCAGGTATTATGGGAGGAGTTCAGGTATTATGGGAGGAGTTCAGGTATTATGGGAGGAGTTCAGGTATTATGGGAGGAGTTCAGGCATTATGGGAGGAGTTCAGGTATTATGGGAGGAGTTCAGGCATTATGGGAGGAGTTCAGGTATTATGGGAGGAGTTCAGGTATTATGGGAGGAGTTCAGGCATTATGGGAGGAGTTCAGGTATTATGGGATGTTTACGGGCGAAGAGCCTGGTGAGGCTGAGAGCCGTCACAGAAATAATGCTGATGGCTCTCCAGTCCCTCCAGTCCCACCACCATCTGTCTGACTGAGGATAGGGAGTGAGGGAGGAGGGGAGGAGGGGAGGAGAGGAGAGGAGGATACAGGAGGAGGTGAGGGGACAGCAGAGGACACATTGGAGGACTGATTGTAGTTTGTAGGACGGAGGTTTGGTTTGAAGAGGACGTTAGAGACTAAACGGAGAGAGAAAGTGACATCATCACTTCCACACGAGAGACGCGTCACCATCTGTTCTCCTTCAGCTAAACGAGGAGAGGACGGATACTTCCTCCACAAAGGAACTCATGGAGCAGGAAGTAAAAAATAAAGAATGAAAGCACGTTGAGTAAAAAAAAAAGAAAGAAAGCGATTTGATAAAACTCAACAAAATGCTGATAAAAGTAGAGGAAACATGAAATATTCACTAAATCTCAGTTTGATCTCAACACGTGTTCGTCCTCTCCGATCCCTCTGCACGACCTTTAAAGGTCACGGCGACCCCGAAGTCATTTCGTCCAATGAGACGCGTCGTTGTGCCGCTGTTCGTGTTGGTGACGCCGACGTGTGTTTTCAGTACTTATGCTACATTGTTTATGTTTGTTTGTGTTTGTTTATGTACATATTTTAAGCCCAAACATCCTAAACCAACTCATCCAGCATCCGTAGCTACGCACACGGAAAAGAATGCGCTGTAATTCGTAGATTTCCCACAAAATCAACGTTTATGTTTTGTGTCACGTCATCTGCATATAAATAACGCCCCTTCTGTAGTTACACAAACCTCCATCTTTTCCTAAAAATAACTAAGTAGTTTCCTGTGAAGAAGTTTATTTAAAATAAAAAGAGCTGCTGGACCTCCAGAGAAAACACGCAAAAAATGAAGTGTACCTTTTTGATAAGATATGATATATACATATATATATCTATATATAGATATATATATATATAGATAGATATCTATCTATATATATATATAGATATATATATGTATAGATATAGATATAGATATAGATCTATATCTATAGCTATATATATCTATATGTATCGATATATATCGATATATATATGTATATATATATACATATATATATGTACGCACCAGACTCCGCTGACGCAGCGGGTGGAGAGGGCCCGCGGCATGATCTCGGAGCCCTGCTGCATGAAGCCGCCCACGGGGAACCACAGGCTGTTCCCCAGCGTGTACTGGTTCTCCAGGACGTCCCGCCGCTCCCGCAGGCACGGGTGAGGGTTGTACCACTCATAGGGGCTGAGCCTGGAGGGGGCGGAGCCACACACACACACACACACACACACACACACACACACGTAATGCGCTCTGTTATGATTTTAAATCTTTTACGCTCCGCATAACGTTTATTGGTGGAGTGACTGCACCATAAAGGGCTTTTACTGAAGCACATTTACTCCGCCGGTACGTGCACTCTGTATTGAGATGATTAAATTATGTTTTGAAAAGACGACATAAACAGAGTTTGATGTCTTTATGACAGACGGTGAGGTTGTTGAGGTGGGAAACAGAAATAAAAGGTGAAAGAGGCGGATACATTTATACTTTATAGTCATTTTAACTCATGTGCAGTGTCATTAAGTACTCTGAGAAGCTCTCTATGAATACACCGTGTGGATATTATTATTTATTATTATTATAAACAGAAGGAAATAAACACAAAACTGTAACTGTGTTTAGATTCTCGACTGGAGGATAAAACAAGCTCTATTTACTGAGACCAAGATACAAGTCACACACACACACACACACACACACACACACACACACACACACACACACACGCTACCTGGCGGCCAGGAAGAGGACGCAGCTGACGGCGAGGTAGGCCAACAGCATGAAGAGCCAGACGGCCGGCGAGAAGGGATCCAGGAAGGAGAAGTAACCCGGTTTACGGCCCTGAAACAAAAACGGGAAACCTCCGTTAACGGAGCGTCACTACGAGTTATTCACCGGCCGCGTGGACACACGGGAGAGTTAAAGTTTAGACTTACTTTCATATCTTAAGTATCAAAAAGTGTTTCTCTGCAACATTAAATATTGATGAATAACAATCACTTTCACGTTAACACTCTGTCTTGAAGTCGATACGCTGCAGTTCCCCGGGTGGCCACCAGGTGTTGCTCAACACAAACATTCTGCTGGTCGTGTTGAAATCAAAAGAAAGAATCAATCAGTTCCAAAGCCATCTGGTTTGAAGCTGTTTACGTGTTGAAATAAATAAATGTGAAAGCTAAAGCCGTGACATCACTCAGGGGGACTGTAAGTGAAGTGTACTCGTTCATGACGAGTCTTTTTACTTCAGACTCTCATCATGAAGTTTAACGTCTCCGGCTGAATTGAGCTAACGACACCGAGCGGCAGACGTCTCACACTCACGAACACCGGCGTCGCTTTGTGGCAGTCGGCTTTCTTATGGGGGAAAATGACTCCTGGAATTACTGAGACGTCCTTTGTTTGTTTGTTTGTTTGTTTGTTTGTTTGTTTGTTTGTTTGTTTGTGTCCTTCAGCTCGTCACATTTTGTCGGCACGTAAATCTGCAATTCACAAAAAAACAACGAGCTTTTCGAGTGTTAACGACCACCGGCCAGACGCTTCCCATCGACCCGACCCCCGCTGATGACCCCCCCCCCTCCTCCTCTCTGCTGATGACTCCCTCTCCCTCCCCCCCTCCTCCCCCCTCCCCCCCATCCCTCTTCCTGTCTACTGGAAACAGGCAGTGAGGAGACGAGGAACTCCCAGATTGGACCCGATCACAGCCGATGGAGCTGTAATTGAGGCAATCAACTCTCTTTCTGTTTTTATGTTTTTTCCCATTTTGGCTCATAAAAGTAAATAAAAAAGCCTGCAAGTGAAATCTGCTGCGAATCGATTCGTGTTGCAGAATTAGACCGAATATCCCGAGTGGAGGCATGAACGAAGGATATCCGATCAATATGGCAAAAAAAAAGGCTTCAAGAGAAATGTTGGATATTAAAATGAAAGTCAAACGACTGCAGCGTTAAAGCTGGTTGTAGTTCTGGAGTTCCTCTTTTTTAATGGACGTTATTATTCTATTCCTCCGCTGACTGGAGATTCAATTCAGTTCGACTTATTTTGTAAATTACAAATTAGCCTCAGAGGACTTTAAATATGTAAACCTACGAGTCCTCAGGAACAACCCCCCCAAAGAAAAACCTTTAAGAAAAGGGGTGAAAAGGGGAGAAAAAGGGGAGAAAAAGGAGTGAAAAGGGGAGAAAAAGGGGAGAAAAAGGACAGAAAAAGGGGTGAAAAAGGGGTGAAAAAGGGGAGAAAAAGGAGTGAAAAGGGGAGAAAAAGGGGAGAAAAATGGGAGAAAAAGGGGAGAAAAAGGGGAGAAAAAGGAGTGAAAAGGGGAGAAAAAGGGGTGAAAAAGGGGAGAAAAATGGGAGAAAAAGGGGTGAAAAAGGGGAGAAAAGGGGAGAAACCTTCACAGTTTGATCTGCAGTCGTGTAAAGTGTAATTTTATAGTAAGCGGTTTAAAATATGTAAAAACACAGTTATGCTCCTGTAATGTTGAATATTATTCAACGTCCACTAGATTTTCTCCCAATTACTGAACGCTGAATGTAATTTGTACATTTACATTCATTCAGGCTTAAAAGTAAAAACATGTTTCTTCATGTTTACTGTTGTTTTTGTTTTGTGGCTCTTTTATTTTCAGTCCGTACAAGAAAGAACTTTACAAAGTTTCCACTTTGTTTGTTGTGCTTTGGACTCGTTACTGTTAGACCTGATGAGGGTTCAGAGCGGTGAGTTCAAAGCATCGGAAAGTACAAAACACTACTCATCCAAAGGTACGTACGTAAACCCACGTGTGGTCACAACAATTAATATAACATCCTCTAAAACAAAGTCTTTATATCCACACAAGAATTACAGAACACGAGACCCGAGGAGCGTCTGGACGGAGACGAGTAAAGAACGCAAGCAACGCGCGGCCTGAGTTTACTCGGCCTGAGTTTACTCGGCCTGAGTTTACTCGGCCTGAGTTTACTCGCCTGAGTTTACTCGGCATGAGTTTACTCGCCTGAGTTTACTCGGCCTGAGTTTACTCGGCCTGAGTTTACTCGCCTGAGTTTACTCGGCCTGAGTTTACTCGGCCTGAGTTTACTCGGCATGAGTTTACTCGCCTGAGTTTACTCGGCCTGAGTTTACTCGGCATGAGTTTACTCAGCATGAGTTTACTCGCCTGAGTTTACTCGGCCTGAGTTTACTCGACCTGAGTTTACTCGGCCTGAGTTTACTCGGCCTGAGTTTACTCGGCATGAGTTTACTCGCCTGAGTTTACTCGACCTGAGTTTACTCGCCTGACTATTTGTGGTTATTTCGCTTCATTCGCCGGAGAGGGGGCGTGGCTTAAGTTCTGCCATCCACCGTGGAAGAAATAACCAGTTGACTTTGTATTTAATCTGCTCGCGTGAACGCAGCGTAACGAGTGACTCAGGTCCTCGATGTTGAGGAGTCAAAGTATTCTGTGATGAGTGACACGGCGTAGTGATACGGCGTAGTGATACGGCGTAGTGATACGGCGTAGTGATACGGCGTAGTGATACGGCTGAGTGATACGGCGTAGTGATACGGCTGAGTGATACGGCTGAGTGATACGGCTGAGTGATACGGCGTAGTGATACGGCGTAGTGATACGGCTGAGTGATACGGCGTAGTGATACGGCTGAGTGATGAGCTGTTGGCTCTACTTTCTGGAACATGTGGAGGTTTTCACACTAATCTGTCGACCCGGTTACAAACTGACTAACGACTGAACCCTGAACACGCCGCGTCCTCGGAGAAATAAATTGCATTAAAACCATTACCGTCTTTAAGTGTGCTCGCAAGCTATTTAGATAGTGTGTGTGTGTGTGGTGTGTGTGAGTGTGTGTGTGAGTGTGTGTGTGAGTGTGTGTGAGTGTGTGTGAGTGTGTGTGTGTGCGTGTGTGTGCGCACCGTTGTCGATAAGCCCTAAACCAACACCGAGGAGAGGGAGGTCTTGAGTGAGGATGGCCTCGGCTGCACACACACACACACGCACACACACACACACACACACACTCACACACACTCACACACACACACACACACACACACACACACACACACTCACACACACTCACACACACTAAACATCACGAGTCAACACGATGAGTCTCTGGACTCGACAAGGAGGAGGAGGAGAGAGGAGGGAGGAGGGAGGAGGAGGAGAGAGGAAGGAGGAGGGAGGAGGGAGGAGGAGGAGAGAGGAGGGAGGAGGAGGAGGAGAGAGGAAGGAGGAGGGAGGAGGAGGGAGGCGGGAGGATGGAGGATGGAGGAGGAGAGGGAGAGAGGAGGGAGGAGGAGGAGAGAGGAGGGAGGAGGAGGGAGGAGGGAGGATGGAGGAGGAGGAGGAGAGAGGGAGGGAGGAGGAGGAGGGATGATGGAGGATAGAGGAGGAGAGGGAGAGAGGAGGGAGGATGGAGGAGGGAGGAGGAGGGAGAGAGGAGGGAGGAGGGGAGGATGAGGAGAGAGGAGGAGGAGGGAGGAGGAGGAGAGAGGAGGGAGGAGGAGGGAGGATGATGGAGGAGGAGGAGGGAGGAGAGAGGAGGGAGGAGGGAGGGAGGAGGAGGAGGGAGGGAGGAGGAGGAGGAGGAGGAGGAGAGAGGAGGAGGAGGAGGGAGGAGGGAGGAGGGGAGGAGGGAGGGAGGAGGGAGGAGAAGGAGGAGGAGGAGGAGGAGGAGGAGGAGGGAGGAGGAGGAGGAGGGAGAGAGGAGAAGGAGGAGAAGGAGGAGGAGGAGGAGGAGGGAGGAGGGAGGAGGAGGAGGGAGGAGGAGGAGGAGGGAGAGCAGGAGGAGGAGGAGGGAGAGGAGGAGAAGGAGGAGAGCAGGAGGAGGAGGAGGAGGAGGGAGGAGTAGGAGGAGGAGGGAGGAGGAGGAGGAGGGAGAGCAGGAGAAGGAGGGAGGAGGAGGAGGAGGGAGAGCAGGAGAAGGAGGGAGGAGGAGGAGGAGGAGGAAGGTGGAGGAGGAGAATGCTGAGGAGCTGCAGACAAACAAAATGAACATTTATTGTCGGAGAGAGAACTGAGAACGTCCTGAAACTGGTCGGATCACATCTCAGCTGCTGGGACTCCACCTCTCTGTGTGACTCCACCTCTCTGTGTGACTCCACCCCTCTGTGTGACTCCACCCCTCTGTGTGACTCCACCCCTCTGTGTGACTCCACCCCTCTGTGTGACTCTCTGTGTGACTCCACCTCTCTGTGTGAATCCACCTCTCTGTGTGACTCCACCCCTCTGTGTGACTCTCTGTGACTCCACCCCTCTGTGTGACTCTCTGTGACTCCACCCCTCTGTGTGACTCCACCCCTCTGTGCGACTCCACCCCTCTGTGTGACTCCACCTCTCTGTGTGACTCCACCCCTCTGGGTGACTCCACCCCTCTGTGTGACTCCACCCCTCTGGGTGACTCCACCCCTCTGTGTGACTCCACCCCTCTGTGTGACTCCACCCCTCTGTGTGACTCCACCCCTCTGGGTGACTCCACCCCTCTGTGCGACTCCACCCCTCTGTGTGACTCCACCTCTCTGTGTGACTCCACCCCTCTGGGTGACTCCACCTCTCTGTGTGACTCTCTGTGACTCCACCTCTCTGTGTGACTCCACCTCTCTGTGTGACTCCACCCCTCTGTGTGACTCCACCTCTCTGTGTGACTCCACCCCTCTCTGTGACTCCACCCCTCTGTGTGACTCCACCCCTCTGTGTGACTCCACCCCTCTGTGTGACTCTCTGTGTGACTCCACCTCTCTGTGACTCCACCTCTCTGTGTGACTCCACCCCTCTGGGTGACTCTCTGTGTGACTCCACCTCTCTGTGTGACTCCACCCCTCTGTGTGACTCTCTGTGTGACTCCACCCTCTGTGTGACTCCACCCCTCTGTGCGACTCCACCCCTCTGTGTGACTCTCTGGTGTTGTGACTCCACCTCTCTGTGTGACTCCACCCCTCTGTGTGACTCTCTGTGTGACTCCACCCCTCTCTGTGACTCCACCCCTCTGTGTCGACTACACCCCTCTGTGTGACTCTCTGTGTGACTCCACCTCTCTGTGACTCCACCTCTTGTCTGTGTGACTCCACCCCTCTGGGTGACACCCTTGTGTCACTCTGTGTGACTCCACCCCTCTGTGTGACTCCACCTCTGTGTGACTCCACCCCGTGACTCCACCCCTCTGTGTGACTCCACCCCTCTGTGTGACTCCACCTCTCTGTGTGACTCCACCCCTCTGTGTGACTCCACCCCTCTGTGTGACTCCACCCCTCTGTGTGACTCCACCCCTCTGTGTGACTCTCTGTGTGACTCCACCCTCTGTGTGACTCCACCCCTCTGTGTGACTCCACCCCTCTGTGTGACTCCACCCCTCTGTGTGACTCCACCCCTCTGTGTGACTCCACCCCTCTGTGTGACTCCACCCCTCTGTGTGACTCCACCTCTCTGTGTGACTCCACCCCTCTGTGTGACTCCACTCTCTGTGTGACTCCACCCCTCTGTGTGACTCTTGTGTGACTCCACCCCTCTGTGTGACTCCACTCTCTGTGTGACTCCAGCCCTCTGGGTGACTCCACCCCTCTGGGTGACTCCACCCCTCTGGGTGACTCCACCCCTCTGGGACTCCTGAGAGCCTCTTGCAGACTTATTGTTTGGGATTTCATCAGACTCTCAGATATTCTTTCTTCTCTTCTCATCCTTCAGGGTTTTTATAAAACTTTCTCTAAGGAGCAACCGGCGCTCCACCTAAATGAACACCTGACACCTTAAGAGCTGACTGGTTTGTTTGTCTGTCATATGTTATTGTACATTTTCACATCTTTCATCCACATAATGATGAACCAGGAAGAGAGGCCGGTGGAAGGGAAGGGGGAGACGTCAGCGCACATTTATTTGTCTGGAAACTTCCAGACTTCCGTTGTTATTTCAACCCGAACAGAGCATAAAGCAGGGTGTGCTTCAGGGGCGGGGCTACAGGGTGATTGACAGGTCTCTAACAGAGCATAAAGCAGGGTGTGCTTCAGGGGCGGGGCTACAGGGTGATTGACAGGTCTCTAACAGAGCATAAAGCAGGGTGTGCTTCAGGGGCGGGGCTACAGGGTGATTGACAGGTCTCTAACAGAGCATAAAGCAGGGTGTGCTTCAGGGCGGGCAGGGTTTGACAGTTCAGAAGCAGTGTGTTCAGGGCGGGGCTACAGGGTGATTGACAGGTCTCTAACAGAGCATAAAGCTAGGGTGGGTGTTGGGTTGGTGGGTGCTTCAGGGGCGGGGCTACAGGGTGATTGACAGGTCTCTAACAGACCATAAAGCAGGGTGTGCTTCAGGGGCGGGGCTACAGGGTGATTGACAGGTCTCTAACAGAGCATAAAGCAGGGTGTGCTTCAGGGGCGGGGCTACAGGGTGATTGACAGGTCTCTAACAGAGCATAAAGCAGGGTGTGCTTCAGGGGCGGGGCTACAGGGTGATTGACAGGTCTCTAACAGACCATAAAGCAGGGTGTGCTTCAGGGGCGGGGCTACAGGGTGATTGACAGGTCTCTAACAGAGCATAAAGCAGGGTGTGCTTCAGGGGCGGGGCTACAGGGTGATTGACAGGTCAACACCAGAGACGTACACGGCGTCTCCACGTCGCTCCTCCTCGGTCCAGATATGACGGCCCTCGCCCAAGATGGCGAGGGCTTCCTAACATCAGTCCACGGGCTGGTTGATGACGTCACCATGACGACGTCACCATGACGACGTCCACTTCCTGTACACAGTCTGTGGTCGCTCCCCCCACATCTCCAACCAGAGCCTCTTTCAGACTCAGGAAGCACGAGCTTGAAGTCCATGTTTCACCTTCCTCCCTCTCAGAGGACCTTCCTCCCCTAGAGGAACCTTCCTCCCCTAGAGGAACCTTCCTCACCTAGAGGAACCTTCCTCCCCCTGAGGAACCTTCCTCACCTAGAGGAACCTTCCTCCCCTAGAGGAACCTTCCTCCCCCTGAGGAACCTTCCTCCCCCTGGGGAACCTTCCTCACCTAGAGGAACCTTCCTCCCTCTCAGAGGACCTTCCTCCCCTAGAGGAACCTTCCTCCCCTAGAGGAACCTTCCTCACCTAGAGGAACCTTCCTCCCCCTGGGGAACCTTCCTCACCTAGAGGAACCTTCCTCCCTCAGAAGCACCTTCCTCCCCTAGAGGAACCTTCCTCCCTCAGAGGAACCTTCCTCCCTCTCAGAGGACCTTCCTCCCCTAGAGGAACCTTCCTCCCTTCCTCCTCCTCCTCTTCCTCCCCTTCCTCCTCCTCCTCTTCCTCCCCCTTCCTCCCCTCCTCCTCCT
This sequence comes from Ophiodon elongatus, assembly GCA_016806645.1. NCBI lineage: Eukaryota > Metazoa > Chordata > Actinopteri > Perciformes > Hexagrammidae > Ophiodon > Ophiodon elongatus. Next base: position 159,861 of record JACSYO010001433.1, read on the forward strand.
CTTCCTCCCCCCTTCCTCCCCTCCTCCTCCTCCTCTTCCTCCCCCCTTCCTCCCCTCCTCCTCCCTGCGTGATCTCTGTGGTTGCAGCAACATTTGCTGTCGCTCGGTCCTGAACTCACAGTTTGACTGTGAGACCTGAG
>JACSYO010001433.1:170000-180000 GCA_016806645.1 Ophiodon elongatus
AGAGGAGAGGAAGAGGAGAGGAAGTACAAAAACAAGGACAAACGGTACCAGACAAGCAGGAAGGAAGGAAGGAAGGAAGGAAGGAAGGAAGGAATCATTAGAGTGTCCTACGAGAGGCCGAGAGGAAGCTGAATAATCTTCTCTGCAGAATCAATGCTGAGATCAATGAAGGACCCGACTCCTTCAGAGAGTTAAATAAACCTCGTGACCTCGTGACCTCATGACCTCGTGACCTCGTGACCTTGTGACCTCGTGACCTTGTGACCTCGTGACCCGGTGTTGGATCTGGAAGTGGTTATTGGTTAACACTGTGCCCTCGTGTTGATAAAGAGCCCGTTGGGATTTTAAAACGCGTCGATGTTGATGGATTTTGCTTCCTTGTTTATTATCTTGACTCCTGTAAAAAAAAAAAAAAGGCCATTTCTTTTTCTTTTTCCTGATCATTATGTTCTGGCTGTTTGTGGCTCCGGACGCTGCAGGGAGGAGAGGAGGAGTTTGTCTGTAACGTTTAATAAACCCAGCAGAAGGAACCGGTCCGGAGAGTCCCGCTGTGAACATGTTTATTATGTTGATCATATCTATTCATGGTGAACATGTCCAGCCAAATCACACCAAATTCGACTAAACACTCCACGGGGTTCCCGACTACACCCACCGAGTGGTTCTCCAGATGTGTGTGTTCTTAATTTAATTTGTCTTTCATCTCCAGAATGTTTGGATTAAACAAACAAAAGCTTTAAGTGTTGAAGCTGGAAAACTTCTTCAAAAACACTTTATTTATTTTTTTTACATGTTTTTTTTGTTGAAATTCTCTTTAAATCCCGACAGAAATAAAAAAAAATTAAACGATCTGACAAAAGAAGAAAAAAAACATCCAGTATTTTTGGCTGTAATAAGCCCTGAAGTCGGGCTGAATGTAATGTTTGTTGTTTACGTTGATGAAGATCATTTGTGGGCGTGGCTTCGGAGGCCTGAAGGGGCTCAGGGTTGCCGGTTGTCGTCTTTCTTGGGAGGGTTGGCGACATTGGGCTGCGTTTCTCGTCGTTTCTTAAACTCCAGCGTACTCTAAAGACTACCAACCTCTTAGCTTTAATCGGCGAGCTTTCGAGGCGCTGGTAGGTTGCCATGGTTACCGTTGGACAGAGCCGTGCTAGCTGGCCTGTTGGGTTGAAGTCTTGAATAAATCAAGTGTGAATCTCCAGCACTGCGTTACCTGTTTACGGCCTCGCCGGTGAGCCCATTGACCTTGAGGCGACCCGAGTTTATCTTTAACCCTTTAATGTTCATCTGAGGTCATAAAGCAACGCGCAGGCCGCAGCCTGTCCGTATCGACTCTATTGATGGATGAGCGAACTGCTCACTGTGAAGCCGACTGGGAGTGGCTGTGATCCTGAGCATGAAGGAGAACATGGTATTGATTCTCCCAGAGTCACCTGGACCAGGGGGCATCCAGAAAAACATGTTCAACATCATAACGAGCAGTGGCGAATTCTTCTGTTGCTGATACACATAATTTAAAAAAAGGCACCTATTGATTGCAAATTTGCAGTCAATTGTTGATTTTCAGACGCTGAAGCTAAACGTTAACATAACCTCTGGCCTCCCACTCGACCCCATTTGACCTCTGACCTCTTTATGGCCCCCCGGGTGCTTCTCCAGGATCTTCAGGGTGTAATTGGTTCTCTGGCCTTTGCTGTTGAACTCAATGTGACCCGTCAGACCATCGTACTCCACCTGGTGAGACAAACAGAGAGACACCATTCAATGTCGTTAGAGGACAACACAATTAAAGCCCTTCAAAATCTCCTTCTTGAGCTAACGTCCAATCACAATCATGAGCCAATTTACCTCTAATTTCAGATTAGATTTAAAAGCAAACGGTCCAAAGTTACAAACTAATCTTCAGAGTAATAGTAGACGAGCTCAAGCTAAAATCAGTTAGCTAAAAAAAGCTAAATCCAAAGAGTTAATTTTGAGTTTGTGTCGGTTTTGGAGAAAAGCCAAATGCTTTTTGTAAAATGTAAAGTTTATTTGGAAAGCGTCAGGAGGTCTGTGCTGCTGCACCGATGTTGATTCTGAACAAACTGGAGCATGAAAGTTCACCAAAGTTGAACTCGGCATGAATAATTCAGCTGCACTTACTTTTCTATTGAGATGAATGTTGCTGTTTTAAAAGGTGCGGCGGGGCCTGAAGACCCGGGATGATGAATACAGGAATGTTCACTCAACAAAGTTAACATTCATCCCAAAACATGAATTAGCTTTATTTAAGTCGTATGAGCGCGATGATCCACTTTACCCTTCAACATTAAATCAGATCAAAACTAACTAGAGTGGTTTTCTGGAACAGCTGCAATGGAAACGGGAAGATTTAACAGAACGATCATTATATTTTATTATAAATAAACACAATTAGAAGATGTGATTGCAGCGCAGAGTAAAGCTGGACTAAACGTTCCACTTTGGTGAACTTGAACGTTAAGTTGATTAGCTCCTCGTTGACCGCGCTGATCTTTGAGGGAACAAAGACCCAAAGAGCCCAAAACAAAAGAAGCTACCGGGCTGAAGCTCATCATGTCACGGTTTTGGGTGTTAAGTGTTGGTTTCCTGTTTTATTGTGAAGGTTCCCTGTCTCGTGTTTCCTCGTGTCACTTCACTTCCTGTCTTCGTGATTGTCTAAGTCAGGGGTGTCAAACTCATTTTAGCTCAGGGGCCACATGGAGAAGAATCTATTCTCAAGTGGGCCGGACCGATAAAATCATGGCATAATAACTTAAAAATAACGACAACTTCAGATTGTTTTCTTTGTTTTACTTAGGTCCAAAATAGTACAAGCACATTCTATTACACACTCCATCACATTCCATTTTTCTTGGAAAACTCTGCACTCTGCGTCCACGTTTCTCTTTTTTGACATTTTGGGGCAATGAGGGGGCCAAAGCACGTAATGTTCAAATTGGTCAGGCAGAATGACAAGCTAGCTCTGGACTGGCTGTAGCCTACTTGTTCAGCCCCAGTATAAACAGTTTGCTTGCTTAACAGAATTGCTATTGCGACACCCACCGGACACATTTAGAACAGCAGTTTCATTCATTGAAAAATTGCAGCTCAATTTTATGCTTTGCAAAATCATCTCGCGGGCCGGATTAAACCTATTCGCGGGCCTGATCCGGCCCGCGGGCCGTATGTTTGACACCCCTGGTCTAAGTGAATCCTCCTGTGTCTGATCACCTGCACCTCCCCTGTGTATTTAAGCCCTGTTTCTCTTGTCCCTCATTGTGGGTTCGTCTGATGTCTTGATCCTGGTTCCCGTGTTCGTATGATTAAAGACCCTGTTTCTGCACTCGACTATCCGGTCTCCTTCTCCCATTCTTGACACATCAGCTGAATTACGTCTTTTGAAGAGAGTCAAATTGTCCCGTTAGCGACAGCGCTAGCTAGCTTAGAGAGCTACTGCGACTGAATGGCGCGTTCACAGCTGGCTAGCGTGTTAGCAGTTAGCTCGTCCTACTCCAGGAGGCCGGTCGGATACCCTTTCACGGCCTCAACAATCAAACCCCGCTGGGCTGTCAGAGCGCCGCGACCCACCGCAGGAGACTCAACATGTCGGCAGCAGCTGAGTCCGACGCTCTGAACCGGCTGCAGATTAATGTGACACAAACACACGGAGACGATTATTGATTCAGAAAGGAAAAAAAGTCGAAGAAAAAGTAGAGCAGACAGATACACACACAGTTCAATATAATTCTGTTAAGGAGCTGTGGCTGCTGCTGGTGGTGTGTGTGTGTGTGTGTGTGTGTGTGTGTGTGTGTGTGTGTGTGTGTGTGTGTGTGTGTGTTCCTAAGGGACACATTTCAGACTAATAGACCAGTCCGTTTGGGGACATCTTGTCCGACTGGTGTAAAGCTGATCTTCGGTTCAGTGGTTGAGGTTATGATGAGGGTAAAGATTTTAGGTTAGTAGTCGTAAAGATCGCTTATGTCTCCAGGAAATGAATGCAAGTCTATGTAATGTCCCCAAACGTGACATAAGTAAACCTGTGTGTGTGTGTGTGTGTGTGTGTGTGTGTGTGTGTGTGTGTGTGTGTGCATCTGAGTGTGAGGTTTGTGAGATACATGTGCAGTGAGCTGTGCATGTTGTGCCTGATATTATGTGAGTGATGTGCAACTGAGTGCACACACAGTTTGAGTGAATGTGTGTGTGTGGGTTGGTTTTACACATCTTGTGGGGAATCTGATTTCACAGCCACATTGTGGGGACCGGCCTTATTTTGGGAAACAAAATGGAGAAAATTGCACGTCGCCATGACGTTCATCATTACACAATAGGATGGAGACCAAAGTGAGGTTAGGACCAGGTAGAGGATAGGGTTCTGGTCTCCAGGAAATGAATGTAAGTCAATGTAATGTCCCCAAAAGTCATGCAAACACGACTCTGTGTGTGTGTGTCTGTGTGTGTGTGTGTGTATGTGTGTGTGTGTGTGTGTATGTGTGTGTGTGTGTGTGTGTGTGTGTGTACGTGTCTCAAGATGAATTACATCCCAAAAACTATGTGGCAAGGGAGACAGAGAGAGAGGGAGGGAGAGAGAGAAGTCTCTGGTTGCTGCCAAAGACAGTGTAGAGATGATGAAGTGATGCATTGAGAGCAACAAAAACAGTACAGAGGGAGGGGGGGGGGCAGGGAGATCCTCGGTGGATGGAAGGAACAAGAAGTGGCAGACAGACAGAAGCGGGCAGAGAGGAGGACGAGAATGAATTAAATGAACATGGAAATGAAAGAGGAGAGAAAGGGGGAGAAAGGGGGGAGGAAGACAGACGAGCGTTGTTTGATCTGACGCCTTCATCACAGGACAACAGTTTGTCTTCTGAAGCTGCAGCAGAAATGATCCGCATGAACATGTCCTGACCTCTGAGGAGGTTTGTTTGGGAGGTCAACGCAGCAGAAGGAATGAAAGAAACAACGACTCTCGTCACAGATCAAAGTCACTGTGTTGACCCATCCATCCTCCGTCACCTCCTCCGTCACCTCCTCCCTTTAGAGGTCTAAGGCTCCTTAACAACATCACTTCTACCTTTGTTCCTCACAGACAACAGTCTTACATCATATATATATATATATAGATATCTATATATATATATATATACATATATATATATATATATATAGATAGATATATATATATAGATATATATATCTATCTATATATATATATATCTATAGATCTATAGAGATATATATATATATATATATATATATCTATAGAGATATATCTATAGAGATATATATATATATATATATCTATAGAGATATATATATATATATATATATATATATATATATATATATATATCTATAGATATATTACATCCTATAACCACCAGACGTCATGGAAACAGACTGTAGGTCGACCCTCTGAACCCCGACATGGATGGAAAAGCACGTTTTCATTAAACAATCTCCAGAACAACACCCTCTATTAAAGCCAGACGCTGTAAATAACCTCATTATCGTCAGATTTTCATCTTTCCGAAGGTCCTTGAACACATCATGTGTGACGAACGCCTCCATCAGAGAAAGCAACTGAAACTCAGTTTAAAATTGTGATATTTCATGAAGATATTTTATTCTATTTTTCTATTCTATATTTAAAATGTTTCCCAACTCCTGTAAAGGAACATTACATTCTGCGTTCTACAGCGCAACTAGGAAGTGATGATGGATTCATCTGAGACCAACAGTCACCTGACAACACATCAGTGAAACTGACTGAACTGTCAATATGTTTAGGCAGCTGAGCCTCCTTTTTTAGTTTGTTACCAACATTGGTAACACTTGGAAACCTGTTTGAGTTCTCTCCACTTCTAATGATGGTTCTGTTTCCATAAAGGAGCAGGACTTTTATGTTGCAGAGCAAATCAAGGCCACAGAGAGAAACATGTGACGGGAGCATAAGATGGGTTCAGAGGGTTGAGGAAGATATTTTAAGTATTTAATGTTCCACCCTCTGCACATCATTCCCTGTCAGTGTAACGTGGTGAAGGATCTGCTTTGGGGTTCAGAGGGTTAATAAGTGGCTGTCGGTATTCTGGTGATGACGGCAGACGGAACAGATGCGTGTTGCCTTCAGATGGCTGTAAAAAGAGGCCTTCAGTATAGTAATGAGGCTCACCCGTCTCATTCTCAGGGAGGCCCGCAGCATCACCACGGCTCATCTAAGTGTTTGGGTAACAACCTTTAACATAATTCTGTCCTTTTGAATGTGATCTGTTGGGCTGTGCAGTTCCTGTGTACGTGTCAGAGCACAGCGACTGCTTCTGGCTGTGAGGCAAAGGGCACCAGCTACAATCTATGGAACTGATATCCATTGAAGACATCTGACTGTTGCAATGGAGACGGCTGAGAAACCCATTGGAGTCGTATGATTGGTGGATACCAGCCTCCAAGATGGCACCCATTCTTTCCAATATAAGTTTCCATACACGTAGAAATAGATTTTCTCAGGTCTGAGAGAAAACATCCAACATCCCCGATACGAAGAGTAATGCATGACCTTGTTTGCAGCTGGAGATGTCCTGTCAATAGTTTCATGGACATCTTGTTAAAATGGAGGTCTACGGGGGAAAGATGAGCCACCGGGACAACAAACTGTCAGCAAGAAGACGGACAAATCAAAACATATCCAGCTGCTGTTGTTGACCCGTCTGTGGGGAGGGCTGGTGGATGTCAGAGTGTTGGTGTGTTTACCATCCGCAGGTAGTTCATGAGGCTGGTTCCATGCTGCCAGATGAGCGGAGACGAGCAGCTCAGCGGCTTCACTCCGATCTCCTGACTGCGGTTCAGCTCCCGCACGGCGCTCACCACCACGTGGACCGCATCGAACATCAGGGCCGACGACAGCTGCAAAACCATCAGAATGCAATGAGCAGGCCTGTGAAGAGCAACTGTCTTCTAACCACAAGGTCATCTTAACTGGTTTACTTAGTCTAGCTCGTGAACCACCAACTGGTGGACTTGGGGAGGGGGGGGGATACAAAAGTGTCGTCTTTAATGCCCCACCGGTAGATACAAACAAGGGTACCCTTCCGGTAGATGAAACATGATGAAGTGCCATCTTGGACATCCCTATAGTACATGAACATGATACAGGTTGGTCTGGGGTTCCCTTCCTGTGGAGAAAACATGACACAGTGCCCTCTTGGATGCCCCTAGGGTAGATGAACCATGATACAGTGCCCTCTTGGATGCCCCCTAGGGTAGATGAACCATGATACAGTGCCCTCTTGGATGCCCCTAGGGTAGATGAACCATGATACAGTGCCCTCTTGGATGCCCCTAGGGTAGATGAACCATGATACAGTGCCCTCTTGGATGCCCCTAGGGTAGATGAACCATGATACAGTGCCCTCTTGGATGCCCCTGGGGTAGATGCACCATGATACAGTGCCCTCTTGGATGCCCCTAGGGTAGATGCACCATGATACAGTGCCCTCTTGGATGCCCCTAGGGTAGATGCACCATGATACAGTGCCTTGAAGGGAACCCTTCCAGTGGAGAAACCGTTCTGTGCTGGTGCCCGACCGCATGCAGCTGGTGGGCTTTTTATTATTTTTGGCCCTTCAGACAGCCTCAAGCTGCCTCTGGACCCACCAACCAGCTGCAGCTTGGACTGGTGCAAAAACTGTGACGTTATGCAAGCTTTGCACACTTTCTTAGATTGAGGTTATTCTTGTATGTATTGGTAACTATTGGTTTAAATAAAACTGTTTTGGAGTTGCTGGTAGGCCTGTTTCTTTATCTTCCTGGAATATTTCCCGCTGTGCTTCTGGTGTTTGTGCTAAGCTCGGCTGAACCACAAAGTCTGTTTGATTTCTTCAGCAGACACGGAGCCAGATGACCATCCAGCCGATGATTCTGATCTAATTCTCTCTCCTTTGAGCTCTGGTTTGGTCTCCACCACCTCCTCCCGACTCGGAGTTTCAAAAGCTCCTCCGAGCTGCAGAGTTGGTGACTATTCTCCGTGGCTTCCGTCTCATATTGCTCATATAGACACGGAGTCCTACACCAACCGTGAGGTGTGCGTTGATGCTCCCGCGGGAGAGGACGTCGGGAACGATGGGAATAGGAGTATAAGTGAAGCGCTGCTGCTATCGGCGCCGCTCAGCGATCCTATCAGGGGCCGGCGTTCTGGTCTGTTCGGTCAGCTGTCAGTCAGACCGACACTTTGAGGGAATCAGACAAATCGTACGGAGGCCGAGCGGCACAGTCTGTCGACGGCTGATAAAAAAAAGACGGATGTGTGACTTAGTGTGATTGAAGTTCTCTCCGAGTTGATAGTTTCAGGGCTGGATGACGATAACTAATTACAGTTCAGAGAGAGATCGATTGAGGAGGGAAGACGGAGGAAAATAATGCAGCAGTTTTCTCTCTCGTTCACATACGAAGCGGCTTTCAGCAAACAGCTGATATCTGTTTACGGAGGGAACTCAAGATGTGCATCTCTGAACGTGATGCTGCCTCATTGTTGGGGTTTGGGAGGGCGGGGGGGGTCTGGGAAAGTCATGGATGGTTTTGAGGTCTAGTAAAGAGTGATAAAGCTGAAAAATAAACCCCACCCTCTTTAATGTTTCAGTTTCATCAGCCCACATCGCTCGGTTGAAGTTCTGTGACGATGGTGTGAAGTGTCTCGTTACACAGTTACAGTGTATATGTCTGGGGCTTTTATTGTGAAAGGTGAGAACAGACGGCTACAGCCTACGTTTTCTAACGTGTCCGCTCCCTCAACGCGATCGGTTGACGTGTTTATTCGCGGCGTGAAAGCTCGGAGAAATCAAACTTTTTTTTTTTGTTGCGTAATATTCGCATATTGTGCGAATGAATGGTATGGAAACGATGCCCCGGTGTGTAAAGGCGAGCGTAGCACTTGACCTCATCTACGGTGACGTTGCAGATGGAAACCAACTGAAACTCAAGCTCCCGTAGAAACATGTCACTTAAACAGTCGGATGAATAATAAGTGCTGACTTAAAGCACGAGACAGGACGTGTTTACTTTCTCAATACTTGACCAAAAACCACCATCTGTCTCTGAAATCACCTTAATAATGTTTCATTGTGTTTATTGTTCTAAACCCAACAACGGGTCAGGAGCAGGACGTGGACGTTTGTTTGTTTACGAGGCTTTTCATGCAATCTGGCTCAAAGTACATGTTTTAGTCACTGAGCCACAACACACACACACACACACACACACACACACACACACACACACACACACACACACACACACACACACACACACACACACACAGTTTGGAAACCTGCACTTATATCTGACAGGTTGATATGTAACGAGGACGATCTCACATTCACACAAATAATGGCTTTTACTCCACTCAGAACGTTTCGGGGTTAAGACAAAGTGACCCCGGGCGACACCGATGCCCGTAGCCATGGTAACTCGCTGCTGCCTGCGTGTGCTTGGCGAGGGAGGGGAGGGAGGGAGGAGGGAGGGAGCGAGGAGGGAGGGAGCGAGGAGGCTGCCGGAGGAGCCGCTGACTGAGCTAAAAGGGTCTGGAGAGTCGTTAAGTGGTCCAGTGGTCGCATGAGCTCATGATTCATTTTCATATTAAATATTACGGCGTTAAACAAAAAGACCAGGTCCTAAACACGGCGATGTTCTGCCTTCTTTAACGAGAGACGCTACATGTTTTTAATGCGCTGGTCGATTTTGGATCATTGTTGTATAACGTCCATAGCTGGTGGGAAGAAATTATTACATAACGCCTCATTTGCATATTTAAATATCACATTTCAGTAAACTTGTAATACATAAAATCCTCCTCTTAATGTGAGTGATGAGCTGGTGAAGTTTCATGGTGATATCTACTCATTAATGTGTTGACCCTCTTCACCTGTAGAGTCTTCTTCATGTCTGTAATTTAACTAAACATCTCTTTAATAAATGAGTTTGTTCTCAGACTCTGATCCAGAAATCTCCACTT
>JACSYO010001433.1:190000-192500 GCA_016806645.1 Ophiodon elongatus
TTCTTTCATATTTAATTGAATCTATTCAAACAGTAAAAATACATTTAGAGGGAGATACATTGTTCAAAAATAGATGAGAAAGTTTCCTTTTTTAAATGATTTCCTGTATAACTTTTAGAAAAGGCGTCCTCTCTCGGATCCCAGCGTTAACACCCGGACTCGTCCTCGGCTCCCCGTCCGGCCCTGACGGAGCAGCGGTGCGTCTCGGCTAATGGACGCCATAAAGCGCTCATCAGGACGCCGCCGGGTTTAACCGGCCGACAGCAGCGATAATACGGGCCCCGTTAAACACCGGCCCCGTTAAACACCGGCCCCGTTAAACACCGGCCCCGTTAAACACCGGCCTTAACAAGGCCACGACCGAGCGAGAGTCTGCAGCGAGAGAGCCGGGGAGCGCTGGAGCGGTGAGCCAGGGCGGCCCAGCCGGGTGGGAAATCAGGAGACATAGAGAGAGAGATAGAGAGAGAGAGAGAGAGAGAGAGTGGAGGAGGAAAGGAGAAAGTAGAAGGAATCAAAAGATGGAGAAAAGAGAAAGGTCACAAGAAAAGGAACCGCTGTGAACAGTGAGATGTCAAATGTTCTCAGCCTGGAGGGGAACACACACACACACACACACACACACACACACACACACACACACACACACACACACACACACACACACACACACAGACTCACACTCGGCCTTGGCGCACACCAGGCTGGCCGTCGGGTAGCCGAAGGAGCGCAGGATGGAGCCGATGGCCAGGCTCAGGTCCTCGTTGCTCGGGTACAGGGTCACCGAGGCGAAGCGGAGGTACGGCAGCTTCGGGGTTTCCTCCGGACCGATCTTCACGTGAGGGATCTGAAGGGAGGAAGGAGGAGGAGGAAGAGGAGTCAGGAGGAGGAGGAAGAGGAGTCAGGAGGAGGAGGAAGAGGAGTCAGGAGGAGGAGGGGTGGGGGGAAAGTACAGGACAGGAAATGAAATGTCAGCTTGAGGGTTTTCTTGTCGTCGGAGCTCCAGAGGAGGAGAAGAGCCAGGTTCAAAAGAAAAGGTACAATAAGATAAAGGAAATGGAGGACAAATGGAAAGAATGGAACAAAAATCAGAAGACAGGGAAATTAAATGAAAAGTGCAACGGAAACAAGAAGAAAGAAGTAAAAGATTGAAAAGGAGAAAGGAGAGGAAACCAATGATTTTTTTCTTTTTAAACCATCAAACCTTACAGGCTTTAGAGGAAGCTCCGATAAGAAACCGGAGCTTTAATCAGAGTCTGACGCGCTGATAATCGAGTCTTTGTTCACTTTCAAAAAGAATATCTGAAGAGGGAGCGAAGCCCAGATCCTCAGCGATATTAGAGAAAAGTATTCCGTGAGAGAGTTTGTGTTCACCTCCGCTCAGATGAAACATTCATAGCCCAGAATTTATGGGTTTTTATAAGAGGAGAAAAGAAAGAGAAGAAAGAGGAAAATGTTCATTTTAAAAAGAAGTGACCACATGAAGAGGGTTCATCCTCTGGTGAGCACGCATGCCCCGGTGGGGCAGATAAAGCCATGCAGGGTCCCCAAGAACATGAAGCAACTTTTTTATTTATTTGTTATTTTTATGAAACTTGTTTCTTTGAAACATCCCGACAGAAATCAATAAATCTATTGCGCAACCAAAAACTAGATTATTTCACGAGCATAAAATATTTCTATAAATACTTCTCTGCATGCAGCAGTGATCTGTCGGGGCTGAGACCAGCTGACTGTCACCACGAGCTGAAGCCTCACACATTAATATCAGAGTTTCACTTTAGTGATTTAACCTGAGCTCAGACCTGCAGAGGTTTAAACACTAAACTGTAATTAGCTCAGCTGCTTCACTCTGATATGCAGAAGCTTAAACCTTAAACCCAGAGAATCCAATAACAGCAGAGCTGTCGGGCTGAGAGGGGATCGCTGATGGAGGAGGAAGCAGAAGAGGAGGCGGAGGAGGCGGAGGAGAAGGACCCGAACACCATTAAACCCTTTAAAACACACAAAGACGGCTTTAACACCGAGGTGTCATCACTGGAAGCCGGATGGGACTCACCTCTTTCTCCCCACAGATGTGACTGATGGTGGACCCTGAGGCGGGGCTGGAGGCGGGGCCTATCACGGAGACCACGCCCTTCGGCAGGATTTGACACACTGAGAGAGAAAATAGCAAAAACAGAAATAATTGCATTAGAAGTGAAAACTGTACTGAACACGTCGTCATGTCCACACACAAGTACACAACACACACAAGTACACAACACACACAAGTACACAACACACACAAGTACACAACACACACAAGTACACAACACACACAGGTACACAACACACATCAGGTACACAACACACACAAGTACACAACACACACAAGTACACAACACACACAAGTACACAACACACATCAGGTACACAACACACACAAGTACACAACACACACAAGTACACAACACACACAAGTACACAACACACATCAGGTACACAACACACATCAGGTACA
>JACSYO010001433.1:195000-197500 GCA_016806645.1 Ophiodon elongatus
GCTTTTAGTGTTGTTATAGCTTTTAATACTATTTAATTACATTTTTATCGTTTTATTGTCTCACATGCGTTCGTCTCAAATTGCTGATTTGTTTTAGTATTTTTTGTTGTCCACACTTTGAACTGTTTAATAACCTGTATGAAAGGTTGTAAACAAAAATAAAGTCTGATTGATTGATACAGTTGATTGATTAAAAGAATAGTAGAGTAGAACTTTATTATCTAACAAGGCAGAAAAACATCTTTAATAACAAATATATATATATATATATATAAATATTGAACTTAATTAACTTAACTTAATTCATCAGTTCAGTGTCTGACAAGTTTAATGTGGGTGATATAAATCTTTTTCAATTCATCGACATCAAAGGGCGATGTGGATATTTTTAGCACATAACGTCACTTCTTCTCCTCGTCCTCCGGTTCTTAAAGATACAGTAGCTTCTGGTTCTGGTGCCACAACAAGCATCCCCTCTTTATGGGCTGTTGGACTCTAAATGGACCATAATTTACTAAATGAACATCATGCTGTATTGAAGAAGACTTGAAACTAGAGATTGAGACATAAACTCATGTTTACAATGTTTACTGAGGGAATAAATCAAGAGAGAAGTAGAGTCATTTTCTATAGACTTCTATACAACCAGAGGAGTCGCCCCCTGGTGGTCAGGAGAGAGAATGCAGCTTTAACACATGAAGCTTTGACTTCTATACAACCAGAGGAGTCGCCCCCTGGTGGTCAGGAGAGAGAATGCAGCTTTAACACATGAAGCTTTGACTTCTATACAACCAGAGGAGTCGCCCCCTGGTGGTCAGGAGAGAGAATGCAGCTTTAAGACTCTTCAGCGTTGGCTTCACTTTTCAGAGGGGCCTCAGAACAACAAGCAAATTATCAAATTGTTTATGATAATGATGATTATATGATATGAATGGTGCTATAGTTTGTATTGGATGTCACGTCTAATCATTGAGTAAATTAGTATTCTTGATCCAAACTAAGTGGAGTTCCTGTTGACATCAAATGAAGCCCGTTTGCTCCCTGGTGGGAACATTCGGTCTACGTGGTGTTTAAAGTCCACGTTCACTCAGAATCATTAGCCCGCTGCCCTGTTCACCAGCCTCGTTAAATAAAGGTTGTTACTTGATGGCTCCGGTCTGCTTCCTCCGGTTTACCTTCACTGGAAATGTCAGCGCGAAGAGCGGCTGCAGCCGGAGGGAAAACCTTCAGCTGGACGAGGAGGAGGACGAGGAGGAGGAAGAGGAGGAGGAAGAGGAGGAGGAAGAGGAGAGACTTACTGGTGTCAGTGGTGTCGTAGTGGGAGTCCTTCAGCAGCTCGTAGACGTCCACCTCCACCCTCGCCCGGGAGGAGCCCTCCATCAGGCTGTTGATGTTCTCCCTCGCCAGAGCCAGCGCCAGACGCTCGCCACGCCCGCACGCCGACTGGTCATCCAAGATGGCCGCTGGAGGGAGAGAGGGGGAGAGAGGGTGAGAAAGAGAGAGAGAGAGAGAGAGAGAGAGAGAGAGAGAGAGAGAGAGAGAGAGAGGTGAAGGCTGGGAATCGAGGGATGGGTTTAGCTTCAGCTAGATGTGAAGCACAGGAGTCAGCAGACCTACAATCCAAGGGGAAGTTAGAGTTAAGAGATTTAAATGACTTAAAACCATAATTGCTGGTTAACTGATTAAATGTCTCATTATTTCTGGACAAACAATCTTTTCAAATTGAGTCATTCCTCCGGATAAAACGATCTCCAGTACAACAACACAAAGTACCGTTAGTAAGAGAATCAGTTTAAAGTACATGTAGAGTTTCCCTCCAGTATACTTGTATAAATACTTGGTTTTAATCCACTAGGAGTCAAGTTTACCAACCAAATACTACAGAAGAACTTCAAATATATTCTTTTTTATATTTGCCATAGTTATTTCTGTGCAGGCAACTATTTTTTGCTGCAGCTAGGAGCAACTTTTCAACCCACTTCACACTCTTCTCTGCATTAGCATTTCCCACGATGCTGAGGAAGTTATTGCCCTACAGCTCCAACACGTTGACAGCAGAGGGCAATTCATCTCCTCCCGAAGACATCCATCCACACCTCACTTTACCTTTAATGCGTTGACAACAGTTCCATTGCGTTGATGGTATCGTTGGAGACTCATAAAGCTACATTCTGTCTCGACGTGGTGTGAGTCATATATTCAGCATTTCAACGAGATCGTCACAAACAAACGATTTTATGCCTCAAGACAAGTGAACGTCACGTCACCTCCATCGTCTCTGAAACTGATCCTTATCACTTTATGTCTGTATTCTAGTTTTGGTATTGATGTGAAGTTGAATAAACATAATTTAAGGTTCATTTGAAGGCCTAGTGGGTATTTTCGTAAATGTTTTGGCAACACCATCTAGAAAGTCGTGACATCATCTGTCCACGGACCGACCGACACACGGCGACTCACGGGGTGAAAACATCAGGAGTGTGGCTGAACGTAGTTATGA
>JACSYO010001433.1:202500-230000 GCA_016806645.1 Ophiodon elongatus
CCGTGTTTATGTAAAGAGGCTGTAGAGCCGTCGCCGCTGTGTGTTTTGTTTTAGATTCAACCTGAGACTCGCAGATAAAACTCCTTTTATCGAGGCAGACGGAGCTCTGCAGACTGATTTCATTCCGCCCCTGGAGGCGGCGTGTAACATCAGAAAAAAATTGACTAACAGGTTTTCTTGTCACTTCCCACCTCTGAGCTTCATGTGTTTGACGTTCTTTGATACGAGTGTGGAAGTCTGGACTCTGGGGGCCGCAGGTAGGTGGACATGTTCACGGGGGTAAAGAGGCCTAAGCAGGTAAAGAGGCCTAAGCGGGTAAAGAGGCCTAAGCGAGTAAAGAGGCCTAAGCGGGTAAAGAGGCCTAAGTGGGTAAAGAGGCCTAATCGGGTAAAGAGGCCTAAGCGGGTAAAGAGGCCTAAGCGGGTAAAGAGACCTAAGCGAGTAAAGAGGCCTAAGCGAGTAAAGAGGCCTAAGCGAGTAAAGAGACCTAAGCGGGTAAAGAGGCCTAAGCGAGTAAAGAGGCCTAAGCGAGTAAAGAGACCTAAGCGAGTAAAGAGGCCTAAGCGAGTAAAGAGGCCTAAGCGGGTAAAGAGACCTAAGCGAGTAAAGAGGCCTAAGCGAGTAAAGAGGCCTAAGCGAGTAAAGAGACCTAAGCGGGTAAAGAGGCCTAAGCGAGTAAAGAGGCCTAAGCGGGTAAAGAGGCCTAAGCGGGTAAAGAGGCCTAAGCGGGTAAAGAGGCCTAAGCGAGTAAAGAGGCCTAAGCGGGTAAAGAGGCCTAACCGGGTAAAGAGGCCTAAGCGGGTAAAGAGGCCTAAGTGGGTAAAGAGGCCTAAGCGGGTAAAGAGGCCTAACCGGGTAAAGAGACCCGTGTTGGTTCACTCTGGAGCTGACAACAGGACATTCTGGGTCAAGTGAAGAAAACTGTTCCCTTAAATTAAATGTTGGGAGGCCACGAATTTCTCTCGGCAGGATAAAAACCCTGGTGTCTTATTTCTTCTTGTTGTTATGTGTTTACGTTTCAGAGTCTCACATGAAATATGGATCCACTTTTTGAGTCGGATCGTTTAGCGTCTCTGGCCACGTGGCTCGGTCCATCTCTTTCCCTAATGACTAAAATATTACATTTAGTTAAACTAAACTCAAACTTTATTCATACATAGAGGTATGTATACATGCAGGTTTCAGTATTTCCCTCAAGGACACTTGAGGGCAGTCGGAGCTGGGGATCGAACCCCCAACCTTCTGGTTAACTCTCTGGAGTCGACCCACCCTCTAACCGAGTGAGACTTCTACTAAAAAAACGATATTACAAAATCTGGTTTTAGACATTTATTATACATTTGTCTACTATTTTATTCATATATTCCACCACTGTTGTGAACCTAAGATGTTGGTAAACCAATTTCAAGCACCAAAACAGTTCACATGAGTAAAGTTATGTTTTCACAAGAGATTTGAAGAATTTCAAAAATCGGACTTCAATTTTTCAGCTTTATGGCCAAATTATCTCTTTACACAGTGCCTTAGGATAAGTGGTGCCTTGTTATATAGATAGCTGAGATTGTTCTGCACATTATCATATACAACACATGGGTATGTCTCATATGCAAGTATCTTTAAAGGTGAATTTAAGAAAATATGTAAAAATCAGGAAAATGCCCTCAGACCCCAGAGGGTTAAAGCCAATCAACCACCACTATTGGCCAATAAATGGCAATCTCTTCACATATTCATGTGATCTTGTTGTATTGTCTTTATTTCTTGAAATATATCCACAATTTAGAGGGAAAGTTCTGATACATTTCATACGGCTCCAACAACACGATGAACGTTCCCTTCACATTCGTCCTCGGTGTTGTCCCGATTTCTGATTGGTTAGTTCAGTCACGTGACAGATGCTGTTTTAATCCCACAAAGTAAAACATTCATATATGAGACAAAGCCTGCAGTCGTAGTTTGAGAGTCATTTAGTAGAGATAATAAAGTGGAGCTGGAGGGTGTTTGTAAAAAAGTTGGTGCTTTTCTCAAAAGGCAAAGATCCTTCAGAATAAAGCTCCGGGCCAACGGAGGGTTTGTTTACTCTCATTTCTCTGGTGAGTCGCTTCTCTCTGCTTCCCTTCGGGTTTCTTCTCTCCCCATCCTGTCTTTACCTTGTAATGTGTGTGTTGGGTTTGTCCTGGGATGTTTCGGACCTTCAGCCTTGAGCTGGTGGCTTTAACAGGTCGGACCGAGGGGAAAAACAAACCTCTGAAATCTAGATTCACTTTGGGTTCTCAACCAAAAACGAGACGTTTGCCTTCTCACATAAAAACTGACGTCTTCACTTCCAAAGTGACTCGTGCCCAGAATTAGAAAACAAATTGTATCTGAGCTCATTTTTTTTAAAGGATTAATGTTGCAGCGCTCCGTGGCTCCTCTGTAGTTAGGAGATATTTAGTGATGAACACGAGCTAACGACTCCCTCAGAGTGAGTGATGGCGCAGGTTGAAATCATTCGTGGAGGCTTCCAGCAGCTGAAGGACACGATGCTGCTGAATTGTTAAACGTGTCGCTACAATATTTATGCACTTGACTTGATATTTAATCCTCGCCGGCGTAGAGAGAATCTGCACGCTCACGTCGCTCGATGATTAATTTCACGCTCCTTTGATTTCCAAGGCTAAAGGTCACCGCCTTGCATCGGCGCAGAGGGTGGACACAATAACAGGAACACCTCACTGGGGTGACGGGGCGGGGGTGGGGGGGGTGACGGGGGTGGGGGGTGACGGGGCGGGGGGGGGGCGCGGTCCCGCCAATAGTTGGTCGCGGGACGGCGGTGAGCGCTGTGCGGCGTTGGTACGGTCGGTATCATATCCTACTCCTTCGTCCTTCGTACGCTTTTATACAACAGCCAGCAACACGTGTCAATATCCGCTCGCTACAGCTTTTAGAAATAAACTTCCATCTCCACAGGAAACTCAGTTTAGGCAACAAACCGACACGGACTTCTCGTTTCACACGGACTAACAGTGGGTTCCTGGCTGAAAGGAAACCAACTTCAACTTCCTGGTTGGACCTTCCAGCTCCACTTTTTGTAGGAATTGCTACAAATGCTGGATGAGATCAGCCTGGACCAATGGGACACTTCCATCCACATGATGGGGATCCAACAAAGGACTCTGTTGGTATCACTTTAAGGGTACTGGTTTTGGTACTGGCCTCATCATTTCTTTCAAGATAACCAGCGTTACTTGTTGCCCAAGCCAAATGTTCCCTTTGGGCCAATGAGGTACATCTTATCTTATCTTATCTTTTCTTTTCTTTTCTAACTGTAGATTCTTGAGACTTTCAGACTTCATCTTCGTGTAACTGAACATTTTGAGTCTTTGGGTCTACGGTGTCTCTGCAGTCTGTCCGGATGCCTTCTGACACACAGATTGACTCCTGTTTGTTTTCTTCTTCTGGCTTCAGCTTCTCTCAGCTCTAATTGCCAAGTGGGAATTATTGACCTGTGAGCCGGTGCGGCGGCTCGGCCGGAGACCGGCAACAATAACACAAAGTTGCTGTAATTAAAGTCACCGCCTGCTCTCATCTGGGTCGCTTCTCAGCGTGACGGAGATTAATCTGCTTGTTCGACTTATGTGATTGATAATTACAGCGGAGTCATTCTTGCTTTGTGATTTGATTGCCGCTCGTTTGAAGTGCTGGTTATAATTGCTTGGCTTTTGTTTTGAAGCACAACACTGACAAGGTCCTGAAACACTTCACATTGTGTACCAACGGTGTTTTGGTAAATACGATTCACAGGTTGTGTCTTTGGCTGTTTTTAAACTTTGTTCAGGTTCTGGTGTTGTTCCTGTGTTGGGTAAATAGAGATTGTCGGGTGTCCCGCTGCTGTAATTGGAGTGTGGTTTGTGTACCAATCCCCTCCAAACATGCCCCTTAGAATTTAAATCATCCACTGCAGGACAAACTGTACCAGCATCACCGGAGTCCTTGAATGACTTTTTGAGCACTTTACAGTCCTTTTTCATTTTTCAGCTACTGAATAGTGAACCTTGAAAATTTGTTTATAGCCGAGCGTGTTGAAGTTGAACAGAATTAGATTTTTTCCGTCACCTGGAGAGAGAAATGCAGCTGAAAGGAAACGTTCACGCTCCCGATGGCAGCCAAAACAACATTTTGGGATGAATTCAAACAAACACGGATATTCTGACTTTTGATTGGTCTTTTTTTTTTAGAAAAGCGACTTCTTCAACAACTAAAAAAAAAAAAGCAATCTATTTTTTCCGTTTTAAAAGGTTAAGAAAAAAACAGTCAAATCAGCAACCTTCCTGTCTAATATCTACTTCAGTTCATGAGTTGTAAGTTTATTATACCTACTTTAATGTATGACAATAAATACAAAACTGCCTTGAGAAATTTGGATTTGTTGACATTAAGAAAGAAACTATCCCTTTTTTTAAACTTGGCTATGAAATGTTTACATTTTTATTACTTATTATTTTTCCGTCACGGATAAATTATGAGACTGTAATCTCAGTGTTCCTCCTTGCAGCTGATTTCAGCCTTTTTCTATTTTCAAGGTCAAAGTGTGACCTCTGTTATTTTCACCATAACTAAACTGTAACCGGCATGAAATAAAGTGTGTGTTTCACTGTGTGTGTAGCAGTCAGCTGTTATTAATGGAAGAGTAAAAGCTGGTCCATTATACATCACCCGGCCACCCGGTTACCATGGTAGCCTGCATTTAAGTGCCCACCGGTTTCGCCGGAAGCCCCGCGGGATAAAAGCAACAGGGGTTTGAACTCGTGGCCTTCAGGGATGAGGGATGAACGGTAAAAAACC
Organism: Ophiodon elongatus; assembly: GCA_016806645.1. Taxonomy (NCBI): domain Eukaryota; kingdom Metazoa; phylum Chordata; class Actinopteri; order Perciformes; family Hexagrammidae; genus Ophiodon; species Ophiodon elongatus. The sequence goes on from JACSYO010001433.1 coordinate 207,328, forward strand.
TTATCTGCTGCGAGAAGAGAGCTGAACTTTTACTTTCAACGTTAACTGCCTGTTTTTATTGGAGTTAATCTTCCTCTGCGGGGCACGACGAGGACGTAAGTACGAGCTGCTGATAGCGGAGTGGCGCTCAGGCCTCGCCGTTAATCACAAAGAGAAGTCACAGAGACGCTCCCTGATCCAGTCTCTCACGAGTGTATTTGCACTTACAAGTGATGGGATGGAAACAAAACCAGGAGGGAAGAAGAAGAAGAAGAAGAAGAAGAAGAAGAAGAAGAAGAAGAAGAAGAAATGGAAACGAGGAGTGAGCGAGCGGCGGAAACAAAGGGAAGCCTCGAGGGGCTTGTAAAATGACAAACAAAGCAAAGAGATAGTGCGAGAGGTATCAAGATGGCAAACAGAGACAGCAGTGGGTGGTGAGGAGAGAAACCAAACTACAAGGACACACACGGGGGGAGCGATGCAAACACAACAAAACGGAGGAGTAACGAGGGGAGGAGCGCTCACAGATAGAGGAGATGCAGAGGAAGGTTATTATTTACTAACACGTTCCAGAGAGAGAGAGAGAGAGCGAGAGCGAGAGCGAGAGAGAGAGAGAGAGAGAGAGAGAGAGAGAGAGAGAGAGAGAGAGAGAGGATGATTAATACGGGGAATGTGTTTGTGTGTGTTTTCATTCATGGAGAAAATAGGATTCTGGGTAAATAATGACATTTCTAGCAGGAGCTTTGGCATAATGTATTTCTCCAATTAAGTTTTTCCATCCGACAATTTTCATAGCATTTTGAAACCGCCAACCGTGGCCATTTCCTGGCAGTGACTGACCGGCTGTGTGGAGGTGAGGAACTAGGGGGTCAAGTCTTCTCTCTCAGTGTTGGTGTTAACACTGAGCAGCTCATCAAGCAGAGATTATGTGGAAGTGTGCTATGTTATCGCCTTTTCTACAATTATTGTGTCTCAGTCCTCGGGATGACGAGTCACATGCTAGTCTCATGTCGTGGTTCTGAAGTCCTGATCAAGTCCCAAGTCAAGAGCAATTAGTTACAATCAAGTTCTAAATCCAGACCAACATGTTCTCAGTCAAGACCAATGAGCTCCAATCAAGTTTTGAGTTCAGACCAACAGGTCCTAATCAAGTTCTTAGTCAAAACCTAAAGGTTCTAAGTCAAGACCCAGTCCCTGACTCACTGATCCCAATCCCGTTCTTAGTACAGACCAACAAGATCCAAGTCCAGACCAGTCCGAATCAAGTGAAAGTCTGTACCACATTTAATCACAGTTCTTCCAAGAATTGTCAAGATATTTCAGATTGGAACAAAGTGGTCCACTGTAGACCAGTAGACCAACACTGGTATTGGTGGTCAGCACACAAACCTCCAACCTGCAGGGTCAAAGGATTAAATCCAGACTGCGTCAGATTCTGTGCAGGTCTTCCCCGTGAGTCCTCTTATCATCAGGAACCACTCGTCTTACTTTGCCGTGGCTCAACACGACTCCCTTTGGTCAAAGCAGTAATTTGGAGTTGAAACTATGCTAACAACCAGTTTTTGCTGCAGACAGATGGACATTGTGGGATTCGAACCCGCGTCAGGGTGACGGTACTCACCCATCCGGACGGCGGAGAGGATGTTGGCCTGGCTGAAGGAGAGCGGTGCCGTGGTCAGCAGCAGGACGGCGACGGAAATCGACAGCAGCAGTGCTGGCAGAGCCGGCATCTTCCACTGCTCCTCATGGAGAATGGTCTGCTGGCTGCCTGTACCGCCACCTGCAGGACAGGAGGATGCATTACTACAAAACATTATCCACAGAACGTCACAACATCCCACAGACCAGATGTTGAGCCTTGATTTGAATGATTGAATTTAGGAGCTGATGGTTTCACAGGGTCATTTATTCCAACCTCAGCCTGGAAGAAGTAAATGTTCTATAAACACAACCAGGCGAGGTCTTAAAACGTGGTGCAAAAAGAAGTCTGACTGTAGAGAAGTCTACGGGAACATGACTCTCCTTCTCACTTGATTTACTACCTCAGTAAATATTGTAAACACGAGTTCCAAATATGGAAACTTATGTTCATTGGCTGCAAAAAAAAAAAATGGCAACGGCCTTAAATCCAAGATGGCGACGGACAAATCGCCGAACTCCAGGCTTCAAAGCATCGGGCCACAAACCAACCGGTGACGTCACCATGACTACGTCCACGTCTCACATGCAGTCTGAGCTCACAGCGTGCAGCAAGTCAGTGATGTGAGTGATGTGATCGGGGCATCAGGGCAGGAGTTACTGTGACCTCGTCAACAGGTGGCATTTATGAGAAGAAGTGACAAGCGTCATGGCAACGCCAGCCAACGACATCATCACTACAGTGACTGCAGTCAAAGCTGCTGAAATCCGAGTATGTGACACACAAAGGGGCCGAGAACAATGGAGTCAGAAGCTATTACAACATGTCACAATATGACAGGAAGCAGGACTGAGGTTTAACCAACGGAGACTCTGCAGAGCAACACAACGTTGGCTGTGATCCAACATGTTGACAAAGAAGAAGAGATTTCAGGTGTTTCAGGATTAGTGTGGATGTAGTCTGAGAGAAAAGCACGAGGAGATTAGAGAAAAAAGGAAAGGCGGAGACGAAATGTAAAAAATGAGAGGGAGGAGACGGAGCCGGGGGAGGACAAGAGAGCCAGACGGAGGGAGGAAGAAAGAGGAGAGCGCTTTAAAGAACACCGTGAGACGGAGACGTCACATGTTGCAGAGAGATTTAAAATGGCTGAGTGAGGGAGCATGACCAAACAAGTCCACATCTTCAAAGTAGATTAGAGAGACTGAAGCAAGATTTTTTCATTAGCCTGTGTGTGTGTGTGTGTGTGTGTGTGTGTGTGTGTGTGTGTGTGTGTGTGTGTGTTTTGCATGTTTCCGAGAGCAACAACACGAGTGCAGAGCCTACGACCAGCATCCAACACTGTTCATGTTCAATCCCATCATGCAACGGCTTCGTCTCTCCATCTCTGCGTGGACAGTTGAGTTATGTTCCTCTAATTACCCCCCGACCCCGTGTGAGTGTGTGTGTGTGTGTGTGTGTGTGTGTAAGTGTGTGTGTGTGTGTGTGTGTGTGTAAGTGTGTGTGTGTGTGTGTGATGAAGAGAGTGAAGACAAGGAGACTGAGTGCTGTTTGTTGGGACAGAAACAGAGCAGGATCCTCTGGGTCATAATGTTTTTTTAAACTGGCCCAGTCGGTCAGAGGTCAGAGGGTGAGGAAGAGGAGGAGGTGAGGAGGAGGGGGTGAGGAGGAGGGGGTGAGGGGGTGAGGAGGAGAGGAGGGGGTGAGGAGGTGAGGAGGGGGTGAGGAGGAGGAGGTGAGGAGGGGGGGGTGAGGAGAGGAGGTGAGGGGGTGAGGAGGAGAGGAAGGGGTGAGGAGGTGAGGAGGAGAGGAGGGGGTGAGGAGGTGAGGAGGAGGAGGTGAGGAGGGGGTGAGGAGGTGAGGGGGTGAGGAGGAGGGGGTGAAGAGGTGAGGGGGTGAGGATGTGAGGAGGGGGTAAGGAGGAGGAGGTGAGGAGGATGAGGAGGGTCCAACATGTGACCTGTTGATTTACTCGTCACGTTGCTTCACTTCCGTAGTTATCTGAACGATGATCTGTTCCCAAACCTGACCGAGTCGTTTTGTTGCCTAAAAAACTGTTTTCACGAAACATAAATTGACGCGTGTTGCTGGATTTCGAAGGAAAAACGCACGAAAAAAAGAAAAGTAACTTTTTGTAAGATATCAAACGTGTGAGGATATGTTGCATTGCTTTACTCTAACAGCCGCGGGGAAGATCCCAAATGGACCAACTTCAGCAACTCATGGTGCCAACACAGAGCTGAGAGAAGCAATAACTGAGAGAAGCAACAACTGAGAGAAGCAACAACTGAGAGAAGCAACAGCTGAGAGAAGCAACAACTGAGAGAAGCAACAACTGAGAGAAGCAACAACTGAGAGAAGCAACAACTGAGAGAAGCAACAACTGAGAGAAGCAACAACTAAGAGAAGCAACAGCTGAGAGAAGCAACAGCTGAGAGAAGCAACAACTGAGAGAAGCAACAACTGAGAGAAGCAACAACTGAGAGAAGCAACAGCTGAGAGAAGCAACAACTGAGAGAAGCAACAGCTGAGAGAAGCAACAACTGAGAGAAGCAACAGCTGAGAGAAGCAACAACTGAGAGAAGCAACAGCTGAGAGAAGCAACAACTGAGAGAAGCAACAGCTGAGAGAAGCAACAGCTGACAGCGGTCACATCAGCTCTGGGCTTCAAAAGTGACTTCAGTTCAAAGATAAACCTGAACTTTAAACTGAGCTACTCTCCATGGGTCAATGTGTGTGTGTGTGTGTGTGTGTGTGTGTGTGTGTGTGAGGTAAAGGGGAGCAGCAGTGTGCCACCTACTGAAACCTGAAATGGTTAAACAACCAGAAGCTGGAACGTGAGCGCTGGGTGGAGCATCGCTACATAAACACCACCCACTCGGAGCTCCGCCTCTCTTCTACGCGTCAACAAGACGATCCCTGAAGAAGAAGAAGAGCTTTGAGGTTTAGCTCAGGGACCAAAAGCATTCAAACGCCAGCCGAAGCCTCTCGGTCCACATGAATCCATCTCCCACCACAAAAGGTTATGAAACACGCCTTTTAATCTCCACAAACCAAACCCCACCCCCCACCCCCACCCAACCCGCCTGCAGCTTCTCCATCACAGCGGTGCGTTAAAGGTCACGTCGTAAATTTGACTTTCCCCCGCTGCAGGCCCGACCTGCCGTTAGCTCCTCTGACGGGACGACGGTATCTCTCCGCCGAGCAGAAGAGAGAAAGAGGATGAAGGGTAACGGCCCTGATGCTCACCTAAATATAGATATTATCTTTCTCTCCCTTCGGGGGATGAGGAGGTTTAGTTTAGCAGCGTGAGGCGAGTGTTGTTACTCAAACCACTACAATGACTCGTAATCCCTCGTTTAGCCGCGACACGCCACACGTTTCTACCTCCTAAAACAGTAGGGGGTGTGTGTGGGGGGGAGGGTGTGTGTGTGTGTGTGTGTGTGTGTGGGGGGGGGGGGGGTTCTGATTCCTGCACGTGACGCCAGTCTGCTTTTGAAGAAATTACATTTAAATAACGTCGCTCAAAACGAGAGTGAAGAGAAGAGACGTGAATCGTAGATTAACAGAACGCTTCAGATGGAGCTCTGTCTTTGGCCTCCAGATGAACCCTCCACCAACATAATGAAATAAGGTGTTCTCATTTGAATTTATTCACATATTAAGAAAGATTTTGAACCTTTGCCCTGAATGTCCGGGGGCCGGTTTTCTCAGGTGAAGCTCAAACCAACACTTGCTTTCTGTCCTTTCACAGCGAGATGGATGACTCCCGTTGCCATGGGGACGAAGAGTGGAGGAGAGTGGCCATGTAAACATGTGTGTCATAAAAATAAGAAAGACGATCGCCCCTCAGCGACTTCCATCGACGGAGTCGTGGATGAAGCTCATACAGAGCTCTGCAGGAATGCGTCAGAAATGAGGCAACATTTGTTTCACTTCCTGTTGCCTCATCTTGAGGTCAATGTGTCTTCTGAGTGGGTCTTTGGTGAGACGTCTGAAATAAGGTCCGTTGTTGTTTGTTCTACGATATAAAACAGTAAATATCCCTCTGGGGGTTTAGAAGCTTTGTCTCTAAAAGGTAAAGGAGCCTCCGACCACGACTACCACTTAAACACTTAGAGGTCGTTAGAGGTCACGCCACTCCGCGAGGGACCGTCCTCAACAGGAAGAGGTTTGGGAACACGCCCCCGAGGGGTTCAGGTGCATCGAGACTTCAGGGCTTTTCAAAACTCGTGGAGCCACATTGTTGGAGAGCGCTCACTAAGCAACCTGGAGAAGGTTTCACCGTCTGCAGACACTCTGCTGTCCCACTGAGTCCTTCATCCAGCTGCTGTTGCCTCAACCTAACTGCTGGTTTTATTGCCTCAACCTAACTGCTGGTTTTATTGCCTCAACCTAACTGTTGGTTTTATTGCCTCAACTTAACTGCTGGTTTTATTGCCTCAACCTAACTGTTGGTTTTGTTGCCTCAACCTAACTGTTGGTTTTGTTGCCTCAACCTAACTGTTGGTTTTATTGCCTCAACCTAACTGTTGGTTTTGTTGCCTAAACCTAACTGTTGGTTTTGTTGCCTAAACCTAACTGTTGGTTTTGTTGCCTCAACCTAACTGTTGGTTTTGTTGCCTAAACCTAACTGTTGGTTTTGTTGCCTAAACCTAACTGTTGGTTTTGTTGCCTCAACCTAACTGTTGGTTTTGTTGCCTCAAACTAATTGTCTGTTTCATTGCCTAAACTTAACTATAAGTTGTTGACGTGTTTGTAACGTAAAGTCGTCCTGAAAAAAAACACAATTTGAATCTTTGTACACAAAAGCAACAGATTGCATTTCCTGACAGTTTCCCTGCAGTGAGACTGTGTTGCACCACAGCATATTGTTAAAAAATGAAGAATTGTACAGCATGTATACAATCCTGTATACAGGTGTTTAATTATGTACAATATTTGTCTAAATACTCACCAGTAGCAGCATATTTATTCAACCTGCAGAATTAAATAAATGGATTTTGAACGCCGCTGAACTGTGAGCCAGACGGCAACCAACGTATCTAATTGATTCATTCAGATACGTGCTTCATGAGCAGATCACCTGACCATAACTCCACATGGTCACGCTTCAGTCACTCCAATAAAACAAGATAAAAACATAACTGACTGGATGAGCAAACATCTGGAGGCTGAAAGACAGGAATGTGTGAGGGAACGCTGAGAAGAAAGGAGGAAGTGGAGCAGTGGAGGAAGAAGAAGAGTAACGAGCAGATGGGAAGAAGAACAATGAAGAGTTCAGTTTCCTGCCGTCTGATGGTATTCATCCATTTTCTGGGAGAAAAAAAATAAAACATTATTGAAAGCTTATCGCTCAGCAGCAGAGGAAACGCGGAGGAATCTGTCTCGGTGGCACCGAAGCCGAGACACTTATCGACAAGCTAAAGAGTTTCACGGCACACGATTCATCAGATAAGTAGCGAACAGCAGTGGGAGGCATCGACGGAGGAGAACAACAAGGGAAGAAGAGGGAACCATCTTCTCAGATGTTAAACTGAAAGACGTTTGTTATTGTCTTTAAGGTTTTATCGGATTAAATGTCCCTCTGAAGCCTCATTTAAACGGGAACCAGACTGTAGTCCTCTGTAGTCTAGCTCACTGGGAATGGCAGGATGGGGTCTTTATAAACATGGACGCTCAGCAGGATGGGGTCTTTATAAACATGGACGCTCAGCAGGATGGGGTCTTTATGAACATGGACGCTCAGCAGGATGTGGTCTTTATAAACATGGACGCTCAGCAGGATGGGGTCTTTATAAACATGGACGCTCAGCAGGATGGGGTCTTTATAAACATGGACGCTCAGCAGGATGTGGTCTTTATGAACATGGACGCTCAGCAGGATGTGGTCTTTATGAACATGGACGCTCAGCAGGATGGGGTCTTTATAAACATGGACGCTCAGCAGGATGTGGTCTTTATAAACATGACGCTCAGCAGGATGTGGTCTTTATGAACATGGACGCTCAGCAGGATGTGGTCTTTACGAACATGGACGCTCAGCAGGATGTGGTCTTTATAAACATGGACGCTCAGCAGGACGAAGGGAAGTCGAGATACTTTGACCCTGTCTAACCTGCTGGACTTGGGTTGGTCACATTAAGACTATCAAATATATTCAATGTCTTAGGCACACATCTATGAAATCAGTACATCAGAACTCGTGTTTATGAAGTATGATTTAAAATATAACTTGTTTGATTCAATGTATAACTTGGAAAGAATTCAAGTTTTTATAAAAGTGCACTTTGGAAACCCCTGGAACATCTGAGCAGAAACGTTTGGGACTTTCATCAGAAACATGAAATTTGGGTGACACCATAAAAATATTCCACCATTATTTCTGGGGCAACAAAGGAGGAGTTTAAAATAAAAGGTGGAGCATTGGCCGTAGACGGAGGAACTATAAGACTGTGTTCAGAGATCAGTTGGACTCTGGGGAATGCTCGGGTTTACTTCCCAGTCAAAGAATAAACTCTATTGCATCGAACTCTCAGCACTTAAAGTGATTTGTTAGAACATTTTGAGGAATCCAAAGCAGTAAAACAAGAGGAAGGAGTGTTGGAGCAGGAGTTTAGACTTCATTGACTTTTGTTTTCCAACACCACCAAGATGCATTGAGATCCGATCCCATGACTCCACTACCCGAGGTGGTCTGGGACACATTGGACCACCTATCTTTTGTGGTGTAAAGACTAATGCGTCCCCCGACAAGGACGTAAGCGGAACATACATCATCAAAGCAGCAGCTCTGGTTTTCGGGCCACGGTAACAAACCGATGTAACACCGTTAGTTCCCCGTGTGTCTCCTGGTCTGTTCCTTCCCTTCCCTGCTCTCAGCCACCTGCCCCTGGTTCCCCTCTGCCAGCCCCACACCTACACCCTCCCTGCTTCCCCTGTTCTGGTGCAGATTCTCTTTGTTTCTCCTCGTGAGTTCATCTCTTTCCAGTCTTCTTGTCCCCGTATCTGGTTTTTGACCCTGCATTCCTCCCTTTTCGATACTTGCCTACTCCCTGACGCATTCGTTGCCTCTCTGGACTGAACCCCCGTGTATGACCTTTTCCAGATTGAAATACCTGACTCTACCCGACCTCGTCTCCCGTGTCCTTCTCTGCTTCTGAGTCTCTGCCCTTGGAAACGTGACAACCGATGCTTCTATGGTTTTTGATTTCTTCCCCTTCCAGCATCGCTGCCCAACGCCGGTTAAAAACAACAACACATTGTGTCTGCAAACAGAAACCATGTCGGTGTTTGTTTGAAGGGCGAGGAAGGGAGATTTGATTCCGAGTGGTCGCTCGTGACACACGTGGAGACACAATCCATCGCTCCGTGTGAACCCACAACCAAGTGAAGAAGACTGAAGAAGTCACGAAACTGAAATCCAGGAAAACAAATCCAGGACTTTCGTCCACGAGGCCGGAGTTCCAGACGTGGTTGTTGTTTGGTGACACGTGTGTGACGGTTTTCCTAAATATAACTCTGTGGTTTTGTTGCTTAAACCTAACTTCTTTTTGTTGCCTGATATCGTCCAGACGGACTGAAATACAGGTGGTGCAGACACCAAACACACCTCCATCTGAAACACAAGTCGTGAAGATGTGTGTCCATGAATCAATAGCTCGTCTGTACATCTGTGAGGACACTGCTAACAGGAACTGCTAACAGCTAATTTGGCTCTTTTGTATTGTTTTTTCTCTTCTATTTTGGTCTGGTGATATCTTTATATAAATCTGTGTGTCATCTGCATAATTATGAGAAGATATTCAGTTGTTTTTCATAATCCGCTTCAGTGTCTAGGTGTTGAACAGAAGAGGCCAGAGACATGGAGACGGAATAGGCTTCTCACTAGAGTATGATCACATAATAGTGGTGTGACATAATCCTGTCTGAAATAAAGGTGATCTTTGTGATAAAAGTGGCATAATGAATGTCACGTCCATTATTCAAGAACTCATATTTGTCTACAAGTAGACGGGAGTAAAAATAGAGAGCTTTTAAATGTCAAGGGCATGGTTTCAGCTCGGCAGGAGATAACCGCTGACTCCACGTTTGTTCTCATTGTGTACGTTCACACGTGTCCAACATCACATCCCATAATCTGCAGTCGTCTCCCGGAGACAAACACTCTCCCCACGTCGAGCGGAATAAATGTGATGAACTCTGCTGACACTCGTCTCAGCAGAGTTCTGTAAAGGAGCCTCAACAAATAAACACCAACTTACGATATTTGACTCAAATCTCAATGTTTTTTTAATCTCAACTTTATTTCCTTTAAAGTTCCGCCCCGTTGCAGGAAGCGGCGCTGCGTGGCCTGACAGCGCCTCGCATCACGTTCTGAACCACGTTGTCGTTGAGGCTAAATGATTTTCACACGGAGTGAAACATTCAGATCGAGTGTTGTTTATGGCCGCATTCCTTCCAGCGCTCAGATATTATACATTTGTGTCGTGCATCGTTTCAGACACATTTCCACAGAATTCAGCCCGACGCATTCGGGATCTCTGGAAACTGATTTAACCGAATTTGAAACAAAACAACAAATAGGAGAGACATGCAGATAGTTACCTGAAATTAAAATCATTTTACACACGATGCTTTTGTTCATTTCTTCCTGGCGATACAGGATGAGACTGAAGGATGAGGACAGAGGAGACGGATGAGGACAGAGGAGACAGATGAGGACAGAGGAGACGGATGAGGACAGAGGAGACAGATGAGAGGGTGAGGAGGAGGAGGAGGGCGGCTGCAGCTCGGTGAAGGTGACAGATTGACCCCTGAGTCTCCTCTGCACTCGGGAGAGTCAGACCACCGGGGTGAAAGCCAGTGGGGACAAATAACAAACCCCACTGTCAGCACATATAGAGGAAGAGGAGGAGGAGGAGGGGGAGGAGGAGGAGGGGAGGAGGAGGAGGAGGAGGAGGAGGGGAGGAGGAGGAGGGGAGCATGGACGAAAGGGGGTTAATGTCAAATAGAGTGGGAGAGGGGAGAGAAGGATATATTGTATGTGAGAGAGGAAACAAGAGAGGAGAGGAAAGGAGAGGAGAAGGAGGACATGAGAGTGAATGAGAAAGAAAGGTGAGAGGAGAAGAGGAAACAGGAGAGGAGAAAAGAGGAGAGTAGGGGAGGAAACAGGAGAGGATAGGAGAGGAGAGGAGGAAATGAGAGTGAATGAGAAAGAAAGATTAGAGGAGGAAATGAAACAAGAGGAGAGGAAAGAAGAGGAGGAAACAAGAGAGGAGAGGAAAGAAGAGGAGGAAAGAAGAGAGGAGAGGAGAGAAGAGGAGGAAACAAGAGAGAGAAGGATTCATTCACTGTGAGAGAAGAAAAGAAGCGACGTAATAAATAAAGAAAAATAATGAATCAATGAAATTAAATAGTATTTCATTTCATTTTATGATACAGTAGCTATGAGCACATATTAAACTAAGATTCATCTGACCAGAACATTTAATAACTAGAGAAATGAGCTGCTGAACAAAAGCCAAAAGTCTGAACGCATAATTCTGCTTCCTGTCTGATATAATATATATTATATATATACATATTACAATGACTTTGATGGTCCAGTGCTATCAGAAAAATGGTGGACATCACTACATGAATAAAACTAAAGACTACAGGACCAAATATGCCTTCAGAAGATTTTGCCCTTTAAATGCAACACAAATCTGAGACGAGGGTATGTATTCATGTGCATAAATGAATAAAGGATAGTTAGTTAGGTTTATTTATGTACAGTATGTATTGTCGATATATATATATATATATCTCTTCAGATATTGCAGTCGGTCCTCGTGTCAGACCAGGGGTGTGGCTGGACTTTAGAGTGACTTTGTAAGATATATATATGTAAATATATATATATATATATATATATACATGTATATATATATATATATATATATATTTCCTCTCGTTACATAGAAAAAAGTAAACCAAACTGTGTGTTTGTACTGGCCAACATTCTGTATTTGTATGGCAGATTTAATTCGACCCAATTTAGTTAAATTGTTACTAAATAATCTGAAAAGTCCTTTGTATTAAAAAAAGGTAAAAAAAACACACCTGTAACTTTTTTCAACTTGACTTAAGGAAAAGATCTTGGTTTGGGTTCAAATAATGACGTTCGTCCTGAAAACGGTTTGAATGATATCTCACGGAAAGCTACTCGTGTTATGTGTTTTCTGAGAAAAGTACAGAAACACGAGTCCATTTCCACTCGTCACGCGGACACGGGCTTTTCAACATAAACTTCCGTCTTCACAGGAAACTCTACAGAACTTCTTAGATACGTTTAGGAGAAGATCATCACTTTGGGGTAAAACAACTACAGAAGAGCGGTTACTGAAGGAGGCTAGTCACGGGACAAAACCTATGAATTACAATTATTTTTCGTAAATGCACTCCTGTTGTGTTTGTCGTGTGTTTGTCGTGTTACAACTGAATGTGGTTGTGCGTCTCTGTGTTGCATAACGATAATCGATGATCCTTGAATCCGTGTATTTGAGGCCTCGTGATTGAGACCATGTCGATATACATCAGCCGGTTACAGTTTTCATCAAACAACCAGGAGGAAAAGGTTAATCCACCTTTAATAAAATAAACTACGGTGTGTTGACATGTGATCCACAGCGGACCTGCTGGTCGATTCATTCGCTGTTTGTCTTTGTTACAAACGTAGAACGTCAGCAGACGGATCCGAGTTTGAATTTCACAGCAGCGATACACTCATTCCTGAATGGATTTCACTTTGGAATTAAATACTTACATAATTCTGTCTCGCTCAATCACAGAGAGAGAGAGAGAGAGAGAGAGAGAGAGAGAGAGAGAGAGAGAGAGAGGGGGAGAGAGAGAGAGAGAGAGAGAGAGAGAGAGAGGGGGAGAGAGACTCAGATAAGCAAATCTCAGCTCTCTGGTTTCGTTCTGTAGAGAGCTGCATGCTCCAATGTCAAAGGCTGACCTTCACCAAACAATAGAGAGAGAGAGAGAGAGAGAGCGAGAGAGAGAGAGAGGACCGGAAAGACAATAGAGGAAGTGCAGCGAACGATCCAGTGACGATACGACTTCATCCTCTCGATACGGACAGCCGAGGAGCAGGAAGCTGAAGCCTGTTATCACCACGCCGCTGTGTTTGTGTTTCATTCTCTGGAGGAAGACGCAGAGAGAGAGAGCGAGCATCCTTTTTCTTAAATAACTGCAGATACGAGACACAAACAAACACAACACAAGAAGGTGTTTGCCTTAAACAGCTGCTTCAGGCTGGAGGACGAACACTCAGCACTGCGGTGCAACGCTCCACGGATCAATAGCTTTTATCGATGCATTAATAATAAATCAAAGCTCTCTGTAATGTGATAAAAGCTTCTGACAATTAAGACCGACTCTGCAGCTTCAGGGCCGAATCAGAAACTTTAGTCACAGACTTTAGATGCAACTCCGTCTCACGGAGGTTTGTGATGTAGTCACGAAATGCAATCTATTAGTTTCCTGTACGTGAAGACACATCGCTCGGAACGACATGACATTAAAACCAACAGTTAGCTTCAGGCAACCAAACCAACAATTAGCTTCAGGCAACCAAACCAACAGTTAGCTTCAGGCAACCAAACCACCAACAGTTAGCTTCAGGCAACCAAACCACCAACAGTTAGCTTCAGGCAACCAAACTACCAACAGTTAGCTTCAGGCAACAAAACCACAATAGTTAGCTTCAGGCAACAAAACCACCAACAGTTAGCTTCAGGCAACAAAACCACAATAGTTAGCTTCAGGCAACAAAATCAACAGTTAGCTTCAGGCAACCAAACCACCAACAGTTAGCTTCAGGCAACAAAACCATTAATGGTTAGCTTCAGGCAACAAAACCACCAACAGTTAGCTTCAGGCAACAAAATCAACAGTTAGCTTCAGGCAACAAAACCACCAACAGTTAGCTTCAGGCAACAAAATCAACAGTTAGCTTCAGGCAACAAAAAAACAAACAAAAAACTGAGTTTCCAGTGAAAACGGACATTTCATGTAACGATCAGAAATTGACACGTGTTGCTGGACTTTAGCAGGAAAAAGTAAAACTGTTTGTAAGATATCATACGAACCGTTGCACGAGGAGACGTTGCTTTATTTATCAGACACAGAAAAATGACAGGTGAGAAGTTTGTCGACTTACAGCATTAACAACTCAACATGTTTCTTCCATCCACATGACACATGTTACCGTTCTACTCAAACCAGTCAAACTCCGTGTGAAAGGAAGACGATGGACTCAGATCAAACAGAAAACAGACACACGAACACGGCGAAGTGAAAATGAAACGACAACTCATCATCAGGCTGCTTCGGCTCTGGGATGAATATTCTTGGTAACTTTCCACCACTGCAGCAGAGAGAGAGAGAGAGTTTGGCAGGAAGAATGAAAGAGGGAGATTAGAGAGAAAGAAAGAAAGAGAGGAAACAGAAATAATGAAAACAACAGAGCTCCAGCGGACGGAGAGGGAAGAGGAAGACTTGAAGAAGAGCAGCGAGATGAGGAGAAGAGAGGAGGAACCAGAGAGGAGGAACCAGGAGAGGAGGAACCAGAGAGGAGGAACCAGGAGAGGAGGAACCAGGAGAGAGGAGGAACCAGGAGAGAGGAGGAACCTCTGGAGGAGGAACCAGGAGAGAAGAGGAACCAGTAGAGGAGGAACCAGCAGATAGGAGGAACCAGCAGAGAGGAGGAACCAGAGAAGAGGAACCAGTAGAGGAGGAACCAGCAGATAGGAGGAACCAGTAGAGGAGGAACCAGCAGAGAGGAGGAACCAGAGAAGAGGAACCAGTAGAGGAGGAACCAGAGAAGAGGAACCAGTAGAGGAGGAACCAGAGAAGAGGAACCAGTAGAGGAGGAACCAGCAGATAGGAGGAACCAGCAGAGAGGAGGAACCAGAGAAGAGGAACCAGTAGAGGAGGAACCAGCAGAGAGGAGGAACCAGAGAAGAGGAACCAGAGAGGAGGAACCAGTAGAGGAGGAACCAGAGAGGAGGAACCAGAGAAGAGGAACCAGTAGAGGAGGAACCAGAGAAGAGGAACCAGAGAGGAGGAACCAGAGAGGAGGAACCAGAGAGGAGGAACCAGAGAGGAGGAAGACTGCCGTCAGAAAACCTTTATCTTCACATTTGTTGGCCAAAGAAATCCGAGGATTTCCTGTTTTTCACTGATTCATCATCAGAGAATACTTTGAGTTGAGATGTTGGTGAAGACATCACTGTGGCTTCTTATGACTTCTAATTTATTATTATTTTACTATTTGAGTTCTACAAAGTTTAGTCAATTGGAGAAAACAAAAAGACAAATTTCTGCTTCAACATTAATCATGTTTATCAAATGAACTGTGTTTTTTAAATAATTGAACACTGATTCATCAAAGTTGTTGTGTGTTTAAATTATTAATATTTTACCCAACACATTGTCGTGTACATCCCTAAATTATATTGTATTTTTCTGTCTTGAAAGAGCAACTCAACACCAGATTAAAAGAGCAGTGTTTTATTAAAATAAAAATAAAAATTGTTGTGCATTTAAACGATCTAGTTTGATTGCAATACTTAATTAAAAAGGTAATTAATTTCTTGACACGTTGCTTCTTAAATATTTACCGAAACCAAGCCTCCATATTTAACCACATGAATCAGATGAATTAGTATCAGCCTCGTGACTCTGGATGTGATTAACAAACGGATAAATGAGCTCTTTGAAGCTCGGGCTGCTCACATAAAAACACAACATATGCTTCTCTGCCATCAATACGAGCAACGAGGCTTTAACTCCGGCAGGGATCCTCGTCACGAGGCTGCCAACATGCTCGTGGTGACGGCGCCAAGCTGCTTTTATTTCTTCGGGACGGCGTTTGGACTGAAACTCGGCTCGGCGCTGAGGAGACGAGACTCTGAGCCGAGAGGAGCTGTTTTCTGGCTCCGACGTTACGTCTCTGGAAGCTTCTTGATTTGGAAATGTAATTTGGATTACAGAGTTTAACACGGCGGAGTGATTTGTCTTCAGAATGAGATGAAGAGAGAGACAATCGCACCGATGTGACGAAAGGTCAGAACGAGTCTGGTTCGAGGATAATTAGAGTCCGGGCGGCTCGGAGATGGAGGCCGGACCACGTGTGAGGTACCGGGTTTCTCCGAGAGATCTCCGGGTTAGACGTTTGGAAAATAAGATCTCTGAACTGCACGAGTTCGACCGGCCAGAAGAGCGTCCGATCCTTCGATCCGCTCCGAGAACTGAACGTCAAAAAGCCGCCGAT
Organism: Ophiodon elongatus; assembly: GCA_016806645.1. Classification (NCBI taxonomy): domain Eukaryota; kingdom Metazoa; phylum Chordata; class Actinopteri; order Perciformes; family Hexagrammidae; genus Ophiodon; species Ophiodon elongatus. The sequence continues at coordinate 223,266 of JACSYO010001433.1, forward strand.
CGGGCAGAAATTCAGCAACAAATCTAAAGAATCTGTCAAACTAATTCAAGGTTAAAAATAATGTATACAAACACGAATCCTGGGAAATACAGGAAGTAAATGAGTCTCGATGACGGCGACGGTGTTTCCTACAAAATACAAGAAGTGAACGAATGTTTACTTTTACCTCGACGTCTACGGGACGTTACGTCTGACGGCCCGCGTCCACGAGGCCTTCTCTCTGAGCGCTTTATAATAATAATAATACATTTAATTTGTAGCGCACTTTTCATTCATAAGAGTCTCAGAGTGCAGAGTGCTTTGCCTCTTTGAGGCTTCAAGTTGAAGCTAACGACGCCGCAGTGAATGTAGGAGAAGCTTGTTTTGACCGTCTGTCTGAACAGTCAGAACGCCGCTGTGCTTTTGTCCCTGAACGCCTCGCGTCTCCCCGTTCTGATCACGGCCTGAAGGTAGTTCTCAAAGTCTCGGGTACCTCGGCTGTCAGACGTGACTGTCACCAGGAGTTCACTGATAGAAACACTATTAACATTTGGGAGGATTTTGCTTTGAAGGTCAGTTCGCTTTAGAAGCTTTGGAAACAGGAAGTCTTAAAAATCTACATTTGAGTAAATATTTTGCAGCCAAATCAAAGAGTTAACAGGATATTCAACTTTGGTTTCTTTATGCTTTTATTACCTGACTTCTTTCTTTGCAGGGATTGTATAAAAGGTAATAAAGTAGTTTATGAATATGAGAGATGAGTTTTCAGATAATTATAATCCCCCTTCTCTATAGTGGAGGTTTGTTGGTGTTTTGCCGGTTAGACCTTCAGTCTACGTTTATAATTATGAGTTAGACTCGATGTCTTTTTGGTTCTTCACAGTTCATTTTGTTTGAGCGCCCTCTGGTGTTTGGGAGAATGATGAGCATGAACACCTTTGTGCAGGAGGCTAACGCTACATCGACAGCTGATCTGTGGACGATCCAGCTAGCATCTACGAGCTCTCGGTAGCATCTGGCAGCAGCAGATCGTGCAGCTGGAATAAGTTTCCTCCACAGAGCATCTGGACTCAGAGACCGGAGGAGGAGCCCAAACATCTGGAGGGAGGTCGAAGTGAAGAGGTCCTTCAAGCATTTCCAACCAGGAGGAGGCCCAGAACCAGCTGTAGGCCAGGATCCGGGCCCCCATGAGGAGCCGGTCTGGGCTGCTGTCAGAATGGGGATTGTGCTGGTTGGAGACTTGCTGCACCACACTGAGGCAGATCTGACTCCAGACTCTCGCTGGCATTTAAATGCTGATCGCGTCCCGGCAGATTCATTAGCCGCCTCATAAATATTGATTTACGGTCTATTAAGCATTTATAAATCCCCAAATAAATATTAAATTAATGTAAGGTTAAACAAGACACCTTATCAGCATGCATCCTTTCCTCTCCCTCCCTCCCTCCCTCCATCCCTCCCTCCCTTTGTCTCTCTCTCCTCTGCAGAGGTGTCATCCCTCCTTCCTCAGCCTCCATGAGGTGATTGACAGTTTGCCTCCGTTTGCCCTCCGGCCTGCCGGACCTCTGCCGGGCTCTCAGCCACGGCGAGACTCGGGGTCGTTAAGATGAGCGTCGCTCAGGCCGATGCTAAAATTAAAACTCCGCTCGCTGACAGGATCTTCCCCGTCTCTCTGGGAGGTGTCGACCGCCGGCGGGGAGCCGAGCGGCCCAAAACCTCTCCTCCGTCACTCCGGCTCTCCGTCATCCCGTGAGCTTCTGTTGATCTGCCTACGAGCGACTCCTCTCCGCGTTGGCCCCGGCTCTCAGCCCGTCCCGGTCCTTCCTCCTGCCGCCTCCCGAAAACAAAGAAACGCGTCAACGGTTAAAAGTTCCAGGAGGAAACCGTTTCTCCGTGTTCAACTCTAAAGACTTGAACACGAAGGGAAGCGTCAGCGTGGCGGTACTCTGGTGTCAGGAAGCTGTGGTCCTCGGAGCCTCCTCCTCCTCCTCCTGCACTGCTTTGTTTCCGTGGCAACACATCCTCGACACTCGCTGTGTGGATGTGACCGGCGGCCGACACCGAGGGACGTGCAGGGCTTTTCTGGTTTGCTAACAAACTGGAGTCATGACTCAGATCTAAAGCTGGAAGTGAGTCTCATACTTTCACATGCTAATTAAAAACTCACAGGTCCTTAACGTTTCCCCACGACCTGATCTGACATGATCTCTGAAGGATCTGATCTCTGAAGGATCTGGTCTCTGAAGGATCTGGTCTCTGAAGGATCTGGTCTCTGAAGGATCTGGTCTGTCGAGTCAAGCTCTTCTCTGGTTGCAGTCTGAATTCACCTGATTTGTTGGATTGATTTGGTCAAAGAAATAAAAGGATGCAGTTAACGGGATGAAAACCACGACATGTGAAATAAGTAGAACTACGTAGCAAACGAAAAATGTTTCATTGTCTCATTCCAGAGCTCCGCCTCCTGTGGCTGTTAGGCTTCACAGAGACATCGTATATGTGTGTGGATATGAAGTGAACGTAGTCACCGTCACCCGTTGGTTTGTGGACTGAAGTTTTGAAGCCTCGAGTTCGGCAATTTTGCCCGTCAGCGTTTTTGGTTTTTGGATGACGCTATCCAGAAGTGACACGAGAGGGCGGAGCTTAGTAAAACCAAACGCTGGCATTTTACTGTGAAAGGGTCAAAGTTGTAGAATGAAAACACGGACGATTCTCTCTCCTGACCACCAGAGGAGCCGCCCCCTGGTGGTCAGGAGAGAGAATGCAGCTTTAACACATGAAGCTTTGACTTCTATACAACCAGAGGAGTCGCCCCCTGGTGGTCAGGAGAAAGAATGCAGCTTTAACACATGAAGCTTTGACTTCTATACAACCAGAGGAGTCGCCCCCTGGTGGTCAGGAGAGAGAATGCAGCTTTACACATGAAGCTTTTCTCCTAGTTTTTACGTCTTTAGAAATGATTGAGAAGGTTGATGTCTGACACACCACAAAGACTTTTCAGACCCGCAGGTTGGAGAAACCATATGAATGCGCCTCAGTTACCACCAACTCTCTGAAGAGGCTAAAAACGTCACTATAACTGTGTGTAGCGATTAGCGGCGATCTCATTTAAATATCACAGGAACACTGAGATGCTGTTGTTCTGTAGCTCTGGACAAACAACGACTGGAATTAACCGCTTATTTTCTTAAACTGAAAAAAAAAAGAATAAGAATGTTTCTCATGCAGTAAATATTTATGAAAGTAAACTTCCATGAAGGTGAGCTGTTGTTTCTCTCTTCCAGTCAGAGGAAGGTGAAGAGGATTTTGAATCTGGAGCCGTACGCATTCATACGCTCCATACTTTACAGTTTGTACAGCTCGATCATATCGTGCAGAGTTCTTCTGAGGACAGTTATCCTGACCAGACTGCAAAGATGGTGGATGCACTTCAGCCGCTCGCTGCACAGTGAAATGTCAGCAGAGTTGATAAAGGTTCAGCGGTGTTGTATGATTCATAATAATAATGAAATCTACTGTAACAGGAGAGGAAACGCCGCCCGGTGTGTCTTTAAAATGCTGCTGCACATCACCAACAACAAGCACCGTCCTCCTCTCGGCCGCGTTTCATTCCCTGTCTGCTTAACTCAGCTGGAGGATATTAAGATGGATGGATGAGCCGAAAGCAAACAGCGGACACGCGGAGGAGAGAAAAAATAAAAAAAACAGAAACGGCAAATGAAGAGCGATGGAGGCGGGACGATGTCATGTCTGCGTAACAGAAGCAGCAAAGTCACGTCGAGCCGGAAGCTTCTGTCCGAGAGGATACTTTTCATGAAGGTGGATAAATAAAATGAAAGCGTTGCGTCACGCGGGACCGACGCCCCGCCAGATTTATTTTGCTCACAATTTCAAATATTTTCTTTCTTCGCCATCGAGCCTCGTTAAAAAAAAAAATGAAATAAAAAATAAAAAACGTTGGAAAATTACAAAACATTGGAAGGAAGCGCGCGACGGCGTGTTAGCAGGTCGGGTTAGCATCCTCTGCTGCTGCGCTGTCGGACATTAAATATTTACAGGCGGTGCTAATTAGAGGAGGCACAGAGGGTGAACACACACACACACACACACACACACACACACACACACACAGTTAATTGAACCCCTTCCATCAGACTCGAACATGAACTCACACAGAAAGCAGAGAACAAATCCCTCCTTTTAGCTCACTCACATGTGGTAATGTGCACACACACACACGCACGCACACACACACGCACACACACACGCACACACACACGCACACGCACACGCACACACACGCTCTATCTCCTCCGTCCACTGAGGCTCTGAATTATTCCGGCTTGATGAGAGCAGCAGACAGCTGCTGAACTTGAGCGCAGCTGGTGAAGTAGTCGGTTAACGTGGGAACACGGAGTCATGATAATGATAAAGCACGTTACAGTTTATATCTATTTATTAGAGGGGAAAATATACATTTTAGAACAATCACTTCCTTTCCGCCGGTGATTCGAGTCAATCTGTTGACTAAATAAAAAGTCTCGGCACACGACCGGACGCCCTTTGTCTCCGAGCTGTTAGCGGACGCTGTCGTCCCAGAATGCAACACCTGCGGAGAAGGAGGAGCTTCTCAGAGCGCAATAAGAATAAAATGGTTATAGCTCATGAATAAAAAGCTAAAGGAAGAATTTCCCTGTTCGTCCACACCACGCCGTTCCTCTCCTGTAACACCAGATGGTTTACTCCGTCTGGTGGGCGGGGCTTAGCTTTCTCATTTTACAGCCAAACAGAAAAAATATGCTTCAAAAACCTTTGAGGGGAGAAACATGATGCTGCAGCAGAGTATTGATCCTCTATCAGTGCGCTGGAACAAACCTTGTTTTCTGTGAACACGAGTTATTTTGTGTTTTCGTGCAACGAGCAGACGTTGCCAGATGTTACGTAGAGCATCGCGGTTTGAATCTTTAGCTGGAGTGAGTTACACGAGAGGATCATGTCAGAGTGAGGAGACGGAGGATACAAAGCATCGGCTCCACAGCTTCTACCTGCAGGAGATGTTTGGGTCTAACACCGTGACAACAGAGAGCCGGTTGTTTCAGTTGGCCCATAACAAAATAAATAATCTCAATATAATTTATTGGCTAAGATGGCAAAGTTGATGTAACGGTAAGAAGCTAAAAGGACAACGTGACACGGGAACAGAGTGAAGCACGAAGGCCGTAACCTTCCTCGCTGTAATGCGTGAAACTAACGGCCACTAACGTTCCCCTCATGTTCTCCACACGGTGTTGCACCGAGCTTTGACCGGAGCTCTTTAAAATGACCTCATCTTCTTCTTCTGTGGTGGTTTAACGACTCTGATTTACCTCCAGCGGCTGCTCGTCACCACCGACCGCTGAACACCTCCGTGGGAGGAAAAGTGCAGATTTTCTCCGTCTTTTTTTTTTTTTTTGCTGAATATCTTTTATTTTGAAAGATTTGCTCAGCCTAAGCAGGAAGCAAATGTCCACCTCGCTTCACAACAACAACAACAACAACAACAACAGACGATGACGGCCGCTCTAAAGGTTGTTGAGCATCTACCAGGAACAGCTGTGGTTTATTTGTCCTCCATCACACTCGTCCTTCTACTCCAGGAGAAATGTACGTTTATCTTCAGCCTTCAGTTTTCCGCGCTCGCTCCCGTCGACTTTAATTGCTCTCTAAATGTCCCTCTCCATTCAGTCTGGAAACACCTGCTTATTGTGGAGCACTTTCCATTCTTATCACCTCCACCCGTCAGCGTGCGGCTGCTGGTGATTCTCCATCTCCAGTCGGGGAGGAAAATTACGGGGAAATAAAGGTAAATCAAGTAAATACACATCTCAGCGTTATGAGATGCTTCATGCGGTGACGGCACCGTGTAGGAAAGGTTACAGTCATTATGTGCAGAGGAATTATAATATATATAATATATATAATCCCAGAGCTGTCAGCACATTTACAGTGAAAAAGAAAAGCAGCGAGGGGGAGGACTTGTCAGCCAAAAGTGGCGTCGCTAACGTTAATGCTCGGAGACGCGAAGGAGGCAGAAAAAACCCCGACGTGTCAATCGGGAGACATCCGGCGTTAATCACATGTGTCAGTGAAGAGAACGGCTGCCATTTTCCCAGAGTGCACTGCAGCTGGGAAAATGTCTCCAGAAGCCGCCGCTCCGACGGGAATGCGATGATTACTGTTCTCCGAGCGGCGGCCACCTCGCTGACGGAGAGTCCAGGTCTCGTCTGATAGAATAAGCCTTTAATTAGCCCGTGATGAAGGAACCCAGAGTCACCGGCGGTGGAACCCTTAATCCGGACGGGACGGCTGAAGGAGTCACGGGTTCTGAAGCCGTCCTCCAATCAGGAGCACTTACATTCTGACTGGCATTAGAATTATCCTCACACTTAATGTAAAGAAAGTGAGAATGAAATTAAAGTCCCTTTGTTCTATCAGATCTATGTTCCCTCAGTCCTATGTTCTGTAAGCTTCATGTTCCCTCTGACCTATGTTCCCTCAGTCCTATGTTCTGTAAGCTTTATGTTCCCTCTGACCTATGTTCCTTCCTACCTTATGTTCCCTCAATCCAGTGTTCCCTCAGCTCTATGTTCCTTGAGCCCCGTGTTACTTAAGCCCTATGTTCACTCGACACTTGGTTCTCTCAGGCCTATGTTCCAATAAGCTTATGTTCCCTGAGCTCTATGTTCCCTCGGCCCTATGTTCCCTCGGCCCTATGTTCCC
>JACSYO010001433.1:247500-272500 GCA_016806645.1 Ophiodon elongatus
TTACATGTGTTCTATATGTTACATGTGTTCTTTATGTTACATGTGTTCTTTATGTTACATGTGTTCTTTATGTTACATGTGTTCTTTATGTTACATGTGTTCTATATGTTACATGTGTTCTTTATGTTACATGTGTTCTATATGTTACATGTGTTCTTTATGTTACATGTGTTCTATATGTTACATGTGTTCTTTATGTTTCATGTGTTCTATATGTTACATGTGTTCTATATGTTACATGTGTTCTATATGTTACATGTGTTCTATATGTTACATGTGTTCTTTATGTTACATGTGTTCTTTATGTTACATGTGTTCTATATGTTACATGTGTTCTTTATGTTACATGTGTTCTTTATGTTACATGTGTTCTTTATGTTACATGTGTTCTATATGTTACATGTGTTCTTTATGTTACATGTGTTCTTTATGTTACATGTGTTCTTTATGTTACATGTGTTCTTTATGTTACATGTGTTCTATATGTTACATGTGTTCTTTATGTTACATGTGTTCTATATGTTGTTCTTTATGTTCATGTTCTTTTATGTGTTTTTTTAGTTTATGTTACATGTGTTCTTTATGTTACATGTGTTCTATATGTTACATGTGTTCTATATGTTACATGTGTTCTTTATGTTACATGTGTTCTATATGTTACATGTGTTCTTTATGTTAGTTCTTTATGTTACATGTGTTCTTTATGTTACATGTGTTCTTTATGTTACATGTGTTCTATATGTTACATGTGTTCTTTATGTTACATGTGTTCTTTATGTTTCATGTGTTCTTTATGTTTCATGTGTTCTTTATGTTACATGTGTTCTATATGTTACATGTGTTCTTTATGTTACATGTGTTCTATATGTTACATGTGTTCTTTATGTTACATGTGTTCTTTATGTTACATGTGTTCTTTATGTTACATGTGTTCTTTATGTTACTTATGTTACATGTGTTCTTTATGTTCATGTGTTCTTTATGTTACATGTGTTCTTTATGTTAGTTCTTTATGTTACATGTGTTCTTTATGTTACATGTGTTCTTTATGTTACATGTGTTCTATATGTTACATGTGTTCTTTATGTTATATGTTACATGTGTTCTTATTTTTGTTTTATGTTTGTGTTCTTATGTTATGTTACATGTGTTCTTTATGTTACATGTGTTCTTTATGTTTCATGTGTTCTTTATGTTTCATGTGTTCCTTATGTTACATGTGTTCTATATGTTACATGTGTTCTTTATGTTACATGTGTTCTATATGTTACATGTGTTCTTTATGTTTCATGTGTTCTTTATGTTACATGTGTTCTTTATGTTACATGTGTTCTATATGTTAGTTCTTTATGTTACATGTGTTCTTTATGTTTCATGTGTTCTTTATGTTACATGTGTTCTTTATGTTAGTTCTTTATGTTACATGTGTTCTATATGTTTCATGTGTTCTTTATGTTACATGTGTTCTATATGTTACATGTGTTCTTTATGTTAGTTCTTTATGTTACATGTGTTCTATATGTTTCATGTGTTCTTTATGTTACATGTGTTCTTTATGTTAGTTCTTTATGTTACATGTGTTCTTTATGTTACATGTGTTCTTTATGTTAGTTCTTTATGTTACATGTGTTCTTTATGTTACATGTGTTCTTTATGTTAGTTCTTTATGTTACATGTGTTCTATATGTTACATGTGTTCTTTATGTTTCCACAGACATCCTCAGAGATGCTCCTGCAGTAATAAATTGCTCGTAGTTTCCCTGAAGCCTCAGGTTTCTTTAGTCTCTCGGCTACGAGCTGAGTTCTGATGGTGACGGAGTTCTGATGGTGATGGAGTTCTGATGGTGATGGAGTTCTGATGGTGACGGAGTTCTGATGGTGATGGAGTTCTGATGGTGACGGAGTTCTGATGGTGATGGAGTTCTGATGGTGATGGAGTTCTGATGGTGACGGAGTTCTGACGGAGGACGAAACTCGCCTGAAGAACTCGAGGCTTCCAGCGAAGCCTTCATTAACGCCCGTCAGACTTCAGATTGACCTTTGAACCTTTGCCCTTTGTTTGACCCATAACTGTGGGTTTGTCTTGCACCACATTCTCGTGTTTTATTGTTCATTTTAGGATCTATTTTATTTAGTTGAAGTTTCAAAAATGTGTATCTACTGCGGTAAAAATGAAAGCAGATGCTCCGGGGTTCAGAATGAAGCCGATGGAGAGTCGTTAGAGGTGGAGACTTTTATCAAAGATCTAATTCAGTTAATTAAACATTTAACTGAGTCGTATTCATTCTGGTTCCCAAAAGGTCCCAAAAGCCAAGATGGAGACGGACAAAAAAATGCAGAACTTCAAAAGTTTCAAAAGTCCATAAACACACACACACACACACACACACACACACACACACACACACACACACACACACACACACACACACACTCCTTGATTTCCTGACCATTAAATGAGCAGCAGCTGAATGTCCACTGTCTCATTCATGATCATAATAAGTGTCCTTTCAGAAAAAAATCAACTTTGTTACAAAAGTTGACAAAAAAACTGCGATGAACGTCGTCAACCTTCTACACTAGAATCACTTTTGGAGGAACAGAGATGTTTATTACACGTTTCTCTTGCAAATTCTTACATTTTCTATTTTCACGGACACATACTTTCCCCAGTTTGCGCCACAAAGTTTTTTATTTTAATATTCTCTAATCACGCTGCCTCATCACATGTTACCGTCTCACTGAGCTCCTCTTCCTCTTCAGACGGTCCATACCCGCGTCCTCAAATAACTTCTCTTGTGATTTGGCACTTTAGAAATAAAATTGAATGATTAAACATCCCATAATCCCCGTTGCACCTGAATGCACCGTGTTGCTGTGCTCAGCTGATCCGTCCCTGGGACCTGTTTCAGTAAAGGCTAAAATAGAAACATCCTCCCTCCTCTCCTCCCCCTCTCCCTCTCCCTCTCCCTCTCCCTCCCTCTCGCTCTCCTTCTCCTTCTTCCTCTCCCTCTCCCCTTCTCCCTCTCCTTCTCCCTCTCCCTCTCCTCCCTCCCCCCCCCCCCCCCCCCCCCCTCACAAACGACCCGACATTGGCCGCCGTCCCGTGTCTCCTCTCGGCTCTTTATCATTGGCCGGACTTTGGCTGGACGACTCACGCCGGCGTTCCAAGAAACACTTCATTCCAAGTCTCACCTTGGTCCAAGGCTCACATTTAATTATGGCTCTGATTCATGGCCCCTTTTTTATTACTGTCAGCTTCACTTTCCACCTCGGGTCCAAACTAATGGCTGCTTCCTTCACACAACAGTTCTTCCTCCTGAGCCCTCCCTCCTCATCACGTCTTCATCTTCATCTCTCCTGTCTGGCTTCCTCCCTCCTCATCACGTCTTCATCTTCATCTCTCCTGTCTGGCTTCCTCCCTCCTCATCACGTCTTCATCTTCATCTCTCCTGTCTGGCTTCCTCCCTCCTCATCATCAGTTCAGCGTTGTTTATGTATTACAGATGAAAACAGATTGGGATCTGAAAACTTGATTCATTTAATCTTTTCTTTTCTTTTGAGAGAGAGCAAAACAACAACAATGAGAAGCAAAAGAACTACAAAAGAGAAACAAAGAAAACTACAAAAAGACATGAAAGACTTTCAGACACAAAGAAGCTCAAAGGAAACGACCACAAAGAGGCACGAGACAACTGCAAAGAGATAAAACAACTACGGACTAAACAGCCAGAAAAAGAAGAACAAAGAGAACAAAGGGACACAAGACAACTACACAAAGATACAAGACAACTACACAAAGATACAATACAACTACACAAAGATACAAGACAACTACACAAAGATACAAGACAACTACACAAAGACACAAGACAACTACACAAAGATACAAGACAACTACACAAAGATACAAGACAACTACACAAAGATACAAGACAACTACACAAAGATACAAGACAACTACACAAAGACACAAGACAACTACACAAAGATACAATACAACTACACAAAGATACAAACAACTACACAAAGATACAAGACAACTACACAAAGATACAAGACAACTACACAAAGATACAAGACAACTACACAAAGATACAAGACAACTACACAAAGACACAAGACAACTACACAAAGATACAAGACAACTACACAAAGATACAAGACAACTACACAAAGATACAAGACAACTACACAAAGATACAAGACAACTACACAAAGACACAAGACAACTACACAAAGATACAAGACAACTACACAAAGACACAAGACAACTACACAAAGACACAAGACAACTACACAAAGATACAAGACAACTACACAAAGATACAAGACAACTACACAAAGATACAAGACAACTACACAAAGATACAAGACAACTACACAAAGACACAAGACAACTACACAAAGATACAAGACAACTACACAAAGATACAAGACAACTACACAAAGATACAAGACAACTACACAAAGATACAAGACAACTACACAAAGATACAAGACAACTACACAAAGATACAAGACAACTACACAAAGATACAATACAACTACACAAAGATACAAGACAACTACACAAAGACACAAGACAACTACACAAAGATACAAGACAACTACACAAAGATACAAGACAACTACACAAAGATACAAGACAACTACACAAAGATACAAGACAACTACACAAAGATACAAGACAACTTCAAAGAGATGCAAAACGATTACAGACACAAATCAGCGACAAAAAGACAAAGACGAGAGACAAAAAACACATAAAACAACTACAAAGACACAAAGCAGCTCAAAATAAGATCATAAAATAACTACATATTGAGACTAAACAACTTCCAAGAGACGCAAAAGAACTACGGAAACAAAACAGACACTGGAGGCTCCGCCCTCGGTCCTCTTGTTCCACCTACGCTGACAACACACTGGTTTACGTCACAATATCTCAGCGTCTCTGTGGCCCGATGCGATCTCTGATTAAATACATTGCAGCAATATTTCCTCCAGTTATGCAGAGCTCAGTCCTCACATGGATCACAACAGCTCTCAAATATGTGCACTGGTTGTGTTTGTGTCAAAGAATTGATTTTAAAATACCACGGTCTATAGGATGGATTAGGACCAATATATACTGTATATATAACATATCTGTATATTTTTGCCCCACGGTTATGAACCGTCCATGCCTCTCACACCAGGGACAGTCTGCTCCTAAAAGCTAAACCTGGAGGAACAAAGCGTAGTTGTTATGTTTTTGGACATTTCATCCGTCAATATTTCAGAGTTCATAACTCTCGTTGCTGTCGATGCAGTTTGGTGAGCAGTTAAAAGCGTTTTGGTTCGATAGCCAGCGGCCGGCTGTACAGTATGTTTGTGTTTGTTGTTGTTGTTGTTTGTCTCATAAAGAAGCAGCCGGAGAGTCGGCCAAACCTCGGGGACGAGAACATTGAGGGAGGGACTTTATATCTGTCATTGATTCTGTCTTTGATTTGTTTCTCTGCTTTACTCTCTCTCTCTCTCTCTCTCTCTCTCTCTCTCTCTCTCTCTCTCTCTCTCTCTCTCTCTCTCTCTCTCTCTCTCTCTCTCTCTCTCTCTCTCTCTGTCCCTCTCTCTCTGTCTCTCTCTCTCTCTCTCTCTCTCGCTCTCTCTCTCTCTCTCTCTCTCTCTCTCTCTCTCTCTCTCTCTCTCTCTCTCTCTCTCTCTCTCTCTCTCTCTCTCTCTCTCTCTCTCTCTCTCTCTCTCTCTCTCTCTCTGCAGTATTCTTCTTGACTGAATGTTGATAAATTCATGACTTAGTGTCGTTCTGTTCTGTGCACTAGGCAGTGTGGTTTGTTACAGAAGAACACGTCAGTATTAACAATTTCACACGGTGCAGGACATGGAGGGTGGGATGGTAGAGGGTGGAGGGTGGAGGGTGGGATGCTGGAGGGTGGAGGGTGAAGGGTGGGATGCTGGATGGTAGATGGTGGAGGGTTTAGGGTGGGATGCTGGAGGGTGGAGGGTGGGATGCTGGAGGGTGAAGGGTGGAGGGTGGGATGCTGGAGGATGAAGGGTGGAGGGTGGGATGCTGGAGGGTGGAGGGTGGGATGCTGGATGGTGGAGGGTGGAGGGTAGGTGGTGGAGGCTGGAGGGTGGAGGGTGGAGGGTAGAGGGTAGAGGGTGGAGGGTGGAGAGTGGAGGGTAGAGGGTGGGATGGTAGAGGGTGGAGGGTGGAGGGTGGAGGGTAGAGGGTGGAGGGTGGAGGGTGGAGGGTGGGATGGTAGAGGGTGGAGGGTGGAGGGTGGGATGGTAGAGGGTGGAGGGTGGAGGGTGGAGGGTGGGATGCCGGATGGTGAACACATGTTCTCGCCCGCTTCAGCCTCACTGCTCCAGAAACACTCGGCTCATGTCACATGATTTCTCACAATGGCGTCATTGGACCTTCACATTTGTTTTTCTTACGATGGCGAAGACACGACACTCCGGACTCCACCTCCGATTGGCTGCTACTCGATACTTTAGATTTAGTTTCTGGTCTACGAGGGTTTTAACATCCAGCTCAGCCAATCAGGCGTAGTAGAGAAGAAAACATTGTGAGCCGGAAGGTCTGATGGTCATATTCATTTCATAATAATATATATGTGTATGTGGCGTATAAATACAGGCAGTTCCCACAAAGTGCATTGCTACTTGTTAAAAAAAAAACATGCTTCTAATATCTGACAGTTCTGAGAAATGCTATAATTTGTGATGTTATTCATATTATCAAAAGCAAAGTTAATAGATATTTGCTTTGGAAACACTTCCTGGCCTTTCAGAAGCAGCAAAACACTTTTCTTTTTGTTTGGGCCTTTTAAAATGTTTTGACTTTTTATGTTTCAAGGCCAAGCAAGGTGCTCTTTGAAATGTTTGTGGCTCCGGTGCTTTAAAACACAAGGGCACCAATCAAATATTCATCAAGCTCACACGTCGGCCCGTCAGAAGAATTCTTCAGGAGGCAAACGGAACATCAAACAGGCCTTTCAGCCGCCGGAGGAAACGTCGGGGAAAAGAAACGACAAGCTTACAGGTTGTGTATTCTGTGTGTATTCTGTGTGTATTCTGTGTGTATTCTGTGTGTATTCGGTGTGTATTCTGTGTGTATTCTGTGTGTATTCACGCCTTTCATCAGATGAAAGCTCGTCTCAGATTTGTAGACACGAGTAATAATGCTCTCCGGGTGCCGAGGCTTCTCCTCCGCGTCCCTCGCTCCCCGAATGTTTCACCCTATTGCTCATCGCTGGCTCGCCGTGTTCTTCACTTCCTGTAAGAGGCGTTCTGCCGAGACAAAACATTGTCGTAATAAAAGGTTTTAATAAAATGCTTCACGTTAATGCTCAACAAATCTCCCCGCCGCGTCACGCCTGCAGCTCCACCGTGAGACGAACCTCGACCCTCATCCGTCAGCGGGAACACGTTTACTTTCACTTTTACTTTAGTTTATGTTGCACAACAGAGATAAATAATATCACGGTGCAGGAAACCCACTGGGCTCATTGTAAAATAAACTGACGTTTAGAAATGACTAAATCTCATATCAATAGTGTCTTCCAGCTCAAACGGGCTCACGAGGCAGACTTTCAATTTCCATGGACATAAGTGTGAGAACAAATATACCAATTATATGAAAAACATGACGAGCACATTATGTATGTCTTCATACTCGCTATGCATCAAATGAACTGATCTCCTAATTCTATGTATACGATCATGTATTATTCAGGTGGTGTGGCTGAAGTAGACGTCCCACGTTAACGAGGACGTATGGAGACGGAACGGGAGGGACGGGTCAAACTAAAAGACGACCTTTGGCAGGTCGTGGGGTCAACGTGGATTTATTGGTCACGTGACTTGCGTACTTCGGTAACGCCAATTTCGCACTTATTAAAACCCAAACGACGACCTTTCCCTGAACCTGACTGACTACTTCCTGTGAAGATGGAAGTTTATTTAGAGGACGTAACAAGTTGATAAAAAAAAAAAAGAGGAGTGACTTTTCGTAAGATATCGTACGAAACGTTGTGTAAGAATACGTTGCGTTGCGTTTATTCTTGAGGTCTATCAAACAACGGAGATCAGCACCAACGGTCAGCAGAGAAACCATTGTATCAGATATGTGTCGCTTACGGATGTTAAACAGACTCCATAAAAGCTGGAACGGCCCAAACACAGTCCAAGCAGGACTACAGTATCAGACTGGAAATATAATGTTAGAAATTGATGGATAAATATAAATAAATGTCCGATTTTCCACCAAATCTAACAACGAAACTTTGATTCCTACAAAGAAAGTGTAAAAAGTCTTAATGATGGTCTGATTAGTCAAACACACAGTTCCTGTGCTCACCACCAGGAGGGTTGGTGATACGAGCTACAGCAGGTGTCCCTGAAGGATGATGGGTTACTATGTTATTAAATTATTGGAGAATCCATTTAGCTGTCACGTACACACAATAGCTCCTGAGCTCCTGTACGCTCTGCTCGGGAAAGCTGTCGAGCGCGTTGACTTTTATGTCTTTTGTTCTTCTGAACAAGACTATTGTGTTAACATTGTTCTGGTGCTCGATGGCGTCGTACGCTTCAACGCTTCCAGACGTCAGAGTCGATCTGCACCAATTTCACAGTTTGATATTTCAAATCTGAGATGAATTTAGATTTTTCAAATCGCCAGAGGTCAAAACAAAGAGGCTTCATCCCCAAGTCACCATAAGATAATGTCTCATTTGCATATTTAAACATAATAATTCAGAAAACTTGTAATACAATAAATCCTCCTCTTAATGTGAGTGATGAGCTGGTGAAGTTTCATGGTGATATCTACTCATTAATGTTTTGACCCTCTTCACCTGTAGAGTCTTCTTCATGTCTGTAATTTAACTAAACATCTCTTTAATAAATGAGTTTGTTCTCAGACTCTGATCCAGAAATCTCCACTTCAGTAGCTCTTACATCACCAAACTTTACTCTTTACTTCTGGAAGAGATTCTGGAGCTTTCTACAGAGGGGTTTGTTCACACGTCACTCAGAGCCTCATTTATACAATATTTATTAATAAGAACATGGAGGACATAGATTTTTTTATGTCTGTTGACAGTATTTCCTCATTTATGAAGCGATACAAAGAGATATCATAAATCCCCTCAATAAAAACCTTTGACTCTAATCCTTCAACAACATGAAACGTGAATTTTGAACCTGGATTTATCCAATATTCAGGTTTATGTTCTGGAAATGTATGAAAATTAGCACATATTTGATAAGCTAATGACTCATTTACATTTTTAAATATACATTTTCAGAAAACTGTCCTAATGTAAGTAATCAACTTAGTAACGGTGATATCTATTGTTTTCCCCCCTCTGCTCCGTACTCATGTTCTCGGCTCTGACTCGGTGTGTCTCGGCTCCGTTACGACGTGGCTTCCCGCCCGAAGGCCTTTGTAACCGCGGCTGTGAGCGGCGGCTGTAAAACGGGGCTTAAACACATTTTCGTTTCCTATAAATTCTTCACAATAAAAGCTGCCTGTTATTTTTGCTGCATACTCTTCTTCCCAGCAGTAGACTTGTTTTATTGAAGAATAGCAGCTAACAAAGCTCCGCTACATCTGTGATGACGCATTTCATTTCCCTTTAAATTCCTATAAAAGTCTCCTATTACTGTGTTATTAAAAGCTGTAATAATGAAGCAGTGTTTTCATCAGCAGCAACTCAACGTGACTCCTTCAGACCGGTTCAACAGAACGGGGCTTGAGTCCACGTTTACTTCCTGTCAAGCTTAAGTCATTCAGACACACTGAACCAGGAAGTAAACTGGGACACGTTTGGAATATGAACTGTGAATTAGTCTCTACAGCTGAAAGTCAAATGTTTGAAAGTAGAAACTGGAACACAGGAGAGAAACTCAAATTCAAACCGAAGGGATTCAGTTAAAAAAGATGAGCGGGAAAAAGTGCCAATAGAAATATGTAAGCCCACGCCATGTTCACCATGTATCACCAATATTTAAAAGATTGCACTTCAACACATAGCACAGCTGAGGCTGATGGAATCGTTATATTTCAGGTATTTGTTCATAAACCAAAGTATTTTGGTGGCAATAGAGGAAAAGTCAGAGGATCTAGCCAGGGGAACCATGAATGTCTCCTTCCAAAAGTTGCTGATATATTTCAGTCTGGACCAAAGTGATGGGCCGATTAACGAACATTGTCGTGGATTAAACGAGCCCCCCACGCCGGCCTAGTGTGGTTTTGTTCTGGTGCTGGAGGACCAAGTGTGAACCAGATTCAGCTCCAGTCAGGCCAGCGTCGGTCACATGGTCCCGTTAACGGGCAGCCGTGTGTTCCCATTGACGTGAGAAGCCATGCCTCTGGTGCTGAACGCTCATATTTGAGCTATTGGACAGCGATGTGAAATAAGAGAGCGTCGGGGCGTCCAGAGTTTGACTCAAGGTCGCGTTGGCCGCACGCCGCAGGCTGCTGCACGAACTCAATCCGTGACCTTTCAGCCGGCCGGCCGGCTTTTCTTTGGCTGCAGCTTCAGGGGACGCAGCGGACTTCAGCAGCTCTGAGGGGACGAACTGCCGGAGACCCGATAACATTTAGATTTGTCAGGAACGAGACACAAAGCGAGAGAGACGGAGGAGAGAATCAACTCCCCCTGTTGTGTTTCACTCGTTCACCTTTCCCTCTTCTCCGTCCTCACATTTCTCTTCTCTGCGTCACAGTCCAGCACAATTCAATGAGCCTAATTTGCCCCCAAACCTCTAACTATGATGCAGTCTTGTCATTACCATGGCAACGTATCCTCATACAACAAACCGTTGTATGAGGATACGGCATCTCACGAGAAGTTACTCCTCATTTTTTTATGCGTTTTCCTACAAAAGTCAGCGACGCGATTCAATTTTGCTGGTTAGGAGCATGAAGTCTTTTCAAAATGAATTCCATCTTCACAGGAAACAACCCAGTTAACTTTAGGCAACAAAAAACTATTTATTTAGCTAGAAAATATCATGAACTTTTGCTCGATATCTACAAAACTACAGCGCATTATTTTTCATATGTCTAGTCATGAATGCTGGATAAGAGCAGCCTGAACACTGTCCAGTTTTTACCTCAATTTACCAAAATGTGACACTTACATGTTTCTTTTTTTGCCCAAATTCAGAGCCCAAGTCTGACGGAGTCAAACAAACCAACAGGATAAACAAATGTGTTTGGAAGAGAGAATTAGAAACCAGGGGAAACATGAATGTCTGAAACAAATTTAATGCCGGTCCTTCTAAAAGTTGTTGATGTATTTCCGTCTGGACCAAAGGCATGGGCCGAGGGACGAACGTTGTCGGATTAAAAGAAACCCCCACGCATCAGAGAGACTGCAGCTTTAAGACACTTGCAGCCGAACCATCAAACTGATCTCCAAAATTACAACAATGAAAATCTGAATGTGACAAAATGATTGCAACTTGCTTTATTTTTCCTCCTGAGCTCTCAACAGAGAACTGTCTTTGTCACGCCATCGGTTAGCGGAGGAGAAGCTAATGCAACATGCAACGCATCAGCAGACAGAAGCCGCCGCCCAGTGAGTGAATGTGATATAGTAACAAAAGACGAGGACGCTGTCGCTTGATGAAGTCCATTAAACGCAAACGCATCACGTGGAAAAAGCAAAGTAAGCAAACCTTGAAATCACAAGACACACACATCTCCGATCGGCCGGGTTTGAAGAGACGCTTTCCTCCGCTGAGTCCCGTGCCTCCTGCCCTCCCTCGGATTCTCCTGCTCGGCTTTCATTTCCTCTCTCCTTTTCTCTCTGTTGGTAATTAAGCGGGCAGATTTTATGCTTTTCCTTCTTACAATAGCAGCTCCTGAGGCGGCCGCATCAATGCCAGGGCTCACTGTCAGAGCGCTGCCAGATAACACACACACACACACACACACACACACACACACACACGGTAATTAAAGTCTTTCATGTATGTGCTCACGATGTAGACGTACACACTCGCAGACTTGGATATTGAGCTGTGCAGGCGTATATGATCATATACGTACTTACATATGCAGAGTATTGAATCACACGTTGAAGACTTTGTGCTGTTTTTCATTTCACAAAGTCTGCAAAGACAAAAGAGCGACTTCCTGTCAGGAACCGGCTCGGCCTGTCAATCACTGTTGAGGCGTGCAAGTGTGTGTTTGTGTTTGTGTTTGTTTGTGTGTGTGTGTGTGTGTGTGTGTGTGTGTGTGTGTGTCACCAGTCAGGCGATGTCTAACACAAACACCTTTTGTTCTCGCCCATCATTCCCTCTCTTTGTCCTTTGAATATTTCTATTTCTATCAGCGTACCCTCTCCACTACCGCTCTCTCCATCTTTCCTCGGGAACACTTGACTTCCATTAGCCTCTTCATACAGCACACTCCAGCAGCAGTGTGAAATGGAAAGAGTGCAGTCACTGTCCGGCTTCATCTCAACATCTATGCTGTTGCTAGGAGACGCGAAAAAAACCCTTGGACCATTTTTGGTTGGCTGCGACCTCAAAACGATTCTGATAACAAATTCACAAAGATGCTCCGACATCTGGGATACGAAAGTTGAACGCCATCGTTTCACTTTCTGGTATTTCAGCGCAGCTCGTCAGGGCCGAGGAGCGGCGCTCACATGTCCAACTGACCTCGAACACACCGCCAGACACAGTTTAGAGGATCGTGACACGTCAACATAAAACAAGTGATTTTCACAACAGAGAAATGAATAAAACTAAAAACAGAGACGACATCGAGCCGAAAACTGATTTTGAAAATGAGCAGTAGTGATTGGTGCCACTCAGAACATGTTGGGGTCATTGAGGCGTCATCACAGATACAATCAGCAGAGAAAGCTGCAGCCAAACCAACATACTGCCATGGCTCATTGAAAAGGTTTCTTAGACCTTTAGTCTGTGGGGCCCATCGAGAGTCCAGTCTGATAAAGACATTTAGAGTCCAAACCACCATGAATACAACCCGTGTGATGACGAGGTCCGAGTGGAATGAATGAGGCCAAACTGTCCCAGAACAGTCCAACTGAAAACAATCGGAGAGACAATTTCAGGAATTCGCCGCCTGAATGAAGTCAGTATCTCAAAGTCTGGACGGAGGATTGATCCCTTCAGGTTGAGCTCGAGTTTCTTCCCCATGGGAGGAAGTTCAAGTATCTCGAGGTCTTGTTCTTAAGTGAGCGTGAGATGGAAAGAAGGAACCAGTCCATCTATGATCGGGAGCATCAGGGTGAGGAGCCTCAGGGTGAGGAGCCTCAGGGTGAGGAGCCTGAGGGTGAGGAGCATCAGGGTGAGGAGCCTCAGGGTGAGGAGCCTCAGGGTGAGGAGCCTGAGGGTGAGGAGCCTCAGGGTGAGGAGCCTCAGGGTGAGGAGCCTGAGGGTGAGGAGCATCAGGGTGAGGAGCCTCAGGGTGAGGAGCCTGAGGGTGAGGAGCCTGAGGGTGAGGAGCCTGAGGGTGAGGAGCCTCAGGGTGAGGAGCCTCAGGTGAGGCTAGGGTGAGGACTAGGGTGAGGAGCCTGAGGGTGAGGAGCCTCAGGGTGAGGAGCCTCAGGGTGAGGAGCCTCAGGGTGAGGAGCCTCAGGGTGAGGAGCATCAGGGTGAGGAGCCTGAGGGTGAGGAGCCTGAGGGTGAGGAGCCTCAGGGTGAGGAGCCTCAGGGTGAGGAGCCTCAGAGTGAGGAGCATCAGGGTGAGGAACCTTAGGGTGAGGAGCCTGAGGGTGAGGAGCCTCAGGGTGAGGAGCCTCAGGGTGAGGAGCCTCAGGGTGAGGAGCCTCAGGGTGAGGAGCCTCAGGGTGAGGAGCCTCAGGGTGAGGAGTTCAGACGTCCTGAGGGAGTACTGGACAAAGTATCCATCAATGGAGCCGATCCCCGCTGGCTGAAGGCAGGGTTGACCCTGGAGGTCACCAGACTATCAAAGGGCACATAGAGCCATTCACGCTCACATTCACACCTTTAGAGTCCTCAATTAACCTGCAAGTCTTTGGACTGTGTGAGGAAGCCGGAGAACCCAGAGAGAACCTACACCGACACAGGAGGGAACACGCAAACTCCGAATGCAGAAAGGCCGTCCGGCCCAGGAACCGAACCCCGGCCCCTTTGCACCACCGTCGTAAGTCGTAGATTTACCACAAAACTATTTAGTATGTTGCTCGTGTAATCATGAACTGAAGTATGAAGAGCACTAAACCACACACAGAGAGGGGAGGTGGAGAGTAACCATAATCCTATATTCAGGCCAATATCAAATGCATATTGAATAGGCACAACAATATGTATAAACCAACATTATGTTTCTTCAATGTAAAAGTAATTTCCAAAAAATTCCCCCCAAAAAGCCACAGGTTTGATGCCCCGAGCGTTGGATGCTCCCTGTGAACGCCCCTCAGAGAGAGAACCGCTCGCAGTATGTGGGTCAGCGGAGACGAGCCTGTGGATATGAAACACGGCGTGAGGCGGCGCGCTGCTTCAGAGCGTTTTCATAATCCGGTATCACCCCGCTGGACTTTATTGTGTGGAATCTGAGGTCATTTCCCAGCGTTAGTTACCTGAGGGAACCTGACATTTAAATAGGGCTCCTCGTTATCGCCCGCTCTACCCCCGTCTCGCCTTCCGCTCTCTACCTCTCTCTCTACCTCACTCTCTCTACCTCTCTCTCTCTACCTCGCTCTCTACCTCGCTCTCTACCTCGCTCTCTCTACCTCGCTCTCTCTCCCTCGCTCTCTACCTCGCTCTCTACCTCGCTCTCTCTACCTCGCTCTCTCGTCCTCGCTCTCTCTACCTCGCCCTCTACCTCGCTCTCTACCTCGCCCTCTACCTCGCTCTCTCTACCTCGCTCTCTCTACCTCGCTCTCTACCTCGCTCTCTACCTCGCTCTCTCTACCTCGCTCTCTTCCTCGCCCTCTACCTCGCCCTCTACCTCTTGTCCTCGCTCTCTCTACCTCGCCCTCTACCTCGCTCTCTTGTCCTCGCTCTCTCTACCTCGCCCTCTACCTCGCTCTCTCGTCCTCGTGCTCTATCCGTTGACGTTCCTCCTCCACGTCCGCTCTGCTTTTGACGCTCTCCAGCATTTCTGTCTGTTATTTCCTCCGGTTCCATCCTTCCCTGGCTTCATCCCTTCCTCTCCTCATCCTTTCACCCATCACTACTCTTTCTCTTCTTCTCTTCCTCCCTCTCAGCCAGCTGTCTGTCACCTCCACTAAACCAAAGATGGAATCCTCGCCCCCCTGTGCCCGAGCAAGCAGAAAGGGGAAAACAAAACCAGTGGATTTCTCTCTTCTGTCCCTGGTGATGTCACGATTCCAAAATGAATGACTTTTGTAGGATACTTGCATTTCTGAAGTCCTGATCAGACAGAGAAAGATTATTCAGCGTTTTGTAATTATATTTAATGAGAGTGAAGCGTTTTGTGCTGCTTATGCGATGTTGAGCGTCTCGTGATATTTTCAGCATTTTTTGCAGAAGCACCCTGAACGCCTCACGTTGAACAAAACTCCAACACGGAGCGGAAAACCCCCGACATTATACAAACTTTGGTTTCTTTAACCTAACAGTCATTCTCATTCAGAGTGAAGTCAATGAAGAGTCTTAAAGCTGCATTCTCTCTCCTGACCACCAGGGGGCGACTCCTCTGGTTGTATAGAAGTCTATAGAAAATGACTCTACTTCTCTCTTGATTTATTCCCTCAGTAAACATTGTAAACATGAGTTTATGTCTCAATCTCTAGTTTCAAGTCTTCTTCAATACAGCATGATGTTCATTTAGTAAATTATGGTCATTTAGAGGTTTACCATAAAGCAGGGGATGATGCCTCCTGGTATCAACACGACCTCCCTCTGGTTCTGTCCTCGTGACGTTTCCCCAACAATTGCTACATTTTGTTTCCTGGTGATCACCACAGCTCCTCTGAGCTTCCAGCGTGGGTTCAGACTTCTTTCAGACTTCTTTCAGACTTCTTTCAGACTTCTTTCACATCTTTCAGACTTCTTTCAGACTTCTTTCACATCTTTCAGACTTCTTTCAGACTTCTTTCACTTCTTTCAGACTTCCAGCTTCTCTCCAACGAGACAGACAACGTGTTGCACTCAGACATGAAGAGGAAACACTCCGTCCCCCGACGCTCATCCACCAGAGAAACATCTGTCAGGTGGTTTGGACCTCCAACGCAGAACAGATCAAAACCACTTAAAAGCCTCCACGGCACAAAGACATGAGACATGATTGGTTTGATTTTTGTTATTATTTTTTTAATGAATACAAAAGCGTAGCTGGCAGTAATCTGGAGTTTCTAAAGAAAGCTTTAATGAGAACAGCTGGATGTAACACTGCAGCTGCTCCGAGTCCCAGTCACGTCACTGTGGATCTCTTTCAGTGATCAAAGTCTAAATCCTCTTCAACACCAGCTTATCTAACAATCCGACCCACAGAAATAAGAACTGTACACTTCTAATTAAAAAAGAAAAGGCCTCCGGCTGCATAATTCACAGTGTGATATGCGTAACAGGACCAGTGGTGGGACCAGCTGGTTTCACTGGGGAAACCTTCTTCTGGAGATTTGTGAATCTGACTGTCAAGATTTTACTCCGAGGTTACGGGTCGACACAGACTTCCCGTTTTATTAAAACATAACACTAACAGAGAGCGGTGCAATGACTTGTGACCAAATATGATTTGGTAAAGGCATCAACCAATCACGTCGCTGAGGCTCCGTAGTTCTTACCGAGACAGCAACCTTTATTAGGCCTTTAAACCCACTCCTTCCGTTCTTACCTTTCACAATAAAAGCCCTAGACGTATTCACTGCCTGACTGTTTACCAGAGGGAAGTCAGAGCGTTTCCCTAAAAGAGAACTCAATGAAATAGCTCACGGTAGCTTAAGCCTTCGGCTCGAGGGTCAATAGGATCCTGGTCGTTGGTCTTCTGTTTGCAGACATCCATTCCAACCTTCTGTAGAAAAAGTGTTGCAACTGTCACAAATTCACAACGCTGCTGGTATTAATAGTTTTGATAAGAAATATTCGCAAGTGATTGCTTTGCATTTTCATGTTGTTAATTTGTCGCGGTGTGTGTAAAGGCCTTCGGTCTGCAGATGATTTTAACATTGGTGCATTGGTGTTTCTATGTGTTTCATATTGATACACATGACTCATGTTCACCATAGTCATTAAAAAAACAACATTGTTCAACTGGGAATTGGGTTACATTGACATTACTGACATTTCTGTTAATGGTTTATTTATTCATTATTTAGTTGTATTAGTGTCTCAAGTGTTTGAGTAAGAATTATGGCCAACGAGCAAATACTGAATGTTAAGAACTCTTTTTCCACATTTTCTTTGTTTTCCCGATTGTACCAAACCGTGACCCCAAAACTGGGGTACATACGTTACCCCCCTAGTCTTAGTCCTGATGGGCTTTGTCCTGCATTAGTGGGCAGTGATCCCTAATAAATGAGAACAGGAATCCACCCTGACCATATTTCTCTTTCACAGATTAAAGAAATGTAAAGTTACAAAGAGCAGGAGCTCAGAGTCCGATTATATCAAAAATATCTAAATATGTCCTGGACAGGTTATGAATAAAATCACCTCGATGCCCCGATGTCACCAAGCTCCAAGTGATCCTGCAGGTTTAGAGGCTCGGTCCTCCTGCAGGTTTAGAGGCTCGGTCCTCCTGCAGGTTTAGAGGCTCGGTCCTCCTGCAGGTTTAGAGGCTCGGTCCTCCTGCAGGTTTAGAGGCTCGGTCCTCCTGCGGGTTTAGAGGCTCGGTCCTCCTGCGGGTTTAGAGGTTCGGTCCTCCTTCAGGTTTAGAGGTTCGGTCCTCCTGCAGGTTTAGAGGTTCGGTCCTCCTGCAGGTTTAGAGGTTCGGTCCTCCTGCGGGTTTAGAGGTTCGGTCCTCCTGCGGGTTTAGAGGCTCGGTCCTCCTGCAGGTTTAGAGGCTTGGTGGACGTGGAGGATTAACCTCCGGATGAAGCTCATTCTCGTTTCCAGGCTGTGCAGAGAGATGTGGGTTCACCGTGACACAGGCTTTGAAACCAGAAGCTGAAATTCATTAGCATGTGAAAAATGAATGAAAAGAATATGGTCTTTAAACTAGCCTGTTACCGTACATCAATAAATAGCCACGGACTGCTATTGCATCATTTCAAATTAGCCGGCAGCTATGCCCAATTATTTATGTATTTTCGCATGCAAACATTGGCGATCACGTGGTATCAAAATGGCGGCTGCACTCTGACCTTTTGATTGACATCTCACTTGACCCAATAGGAGCTGGCATATCATTTCCACAGCCTGAAACAGCCAACGAGAGTCTGCGTTGATGGACAGTGCCTGCCCCTCTTCTTTCGTGTAAAGACCGAGCCAATTGCAACCGATTGTTCTGATGACGGGCGCTTCGAATAGCCAAGTAGAGCAATGAGTTCAAGACTAGTAACCTTTTTAGCCTAGGTATGTGACCATGGTTACCAAGGGTCCTTTGAAGTCTCTATTGGACTTTTTTGGAAAACGCCTAGAAATACCCTTAGAAAAACATGTGTAAAATATTCGTTTTCTGTGGTATTGTTATTATATTTGAACTTGGACTTGGTAAGGCTTCATGCTGTGGTGCCATTATGTTTTCCAGCTCATAAGTCCCAGCTATAGTCATCTGCAGGCTTCTGTTTGCAAAGAAATATTCAGGCGGAAATAAAAACCTTCTACTTCAGTGTGTTCAAACTTCCATAACTCAATGCCAGTAGCTCTTACAGTGATTCTTCTGTTGGGGAAAACACTTCAGAGTGTTGCCTTTCAAAAGAGACCAAAACCATGATGTACTCCAAATGGTTCAAGAACAGCTTTCAATTTACCTTGGGTATACCTTGGATAGGCTTTTTCAGGAAACATTGTTACAGGAACGGTAAGAGGCTAGACATGAATGTTATTTTATATCATGCTGTATATCAATATGAAAATGGAATATATATAATTTTCAATCAGGACGCAGCTCTTTATTCAAGGTGTTGGTAGTTGATTTGAACTCTGCAGACGTCAGCGTCAAACTGTCCTTCAGCAGGAGGCCAAAAAATGTGTAGACGTCCAGAGTATCAATGTCTCAGAGGAACGGTGGAAATATATAAAGTAATAACAGTGTGTAAATAAAGCCGTCCCCACATGTCCTCAGTCACTCTGAACAGAAGACTTTACAAACGTACTGAATGTGAAGGAGAAACTAATTCCTGAGTACGTGTTTGTGTTTTCTATAAAATACGATACACACTCTTATGAACTTGTTTATATTCACGGTAACTATTCATTTTGAAACGAAGAATATTAATCAGACCTCGAGTGAAGATACATTTGTCTAAAATAACAACAAAGTGAAGTAAGTATTGATCCCAAATGCAATTTTCTAAACATTGCACTGCAGGAGGAAGCCGTTGTGTTGTAGACCTCTGGGACTTTCCTCCATCACCAGGTGCCTTTTTTGTCTCTGAAAACCTTGCATTAAAAAAGTAATCAATATTTCTTTTATAAACATTACCATTAAAAGGATTAGCTTCTGAACATCAACGTATTGATCAGTGAGGAATCGATCATGCTCCTGCAGCTGTGATGAAATCAGCACATGGCGTGTGGAAACAGCAGAGTTGCCTTATGAGCACTCAAGACCCGTCATCGTCTCCCTCTGCTTCCTCTCTTTCAGGGTACAAGTACATTGTTATACTTCACCTTCAGGGTACAAGTACATTGTTATACTTCACCCCTCGGCTCCTCAGTCAAAGAGAAACATGCTGTGGATGTTTCACCAAATCCTGAGAACCTAAACTACCACTACCACAAAATTACACCGCTCCAAGTGTTACACACTGACCGCCAACAGGGGCGGGGCCAAAGGGGCGGGGCCAAAGGGGCGGGGCCAAAGGGGGCAATCTGACCGGCAACCCAATCAGCAGATAATAATATTGGCATCATACAATGCTCTGTGACTGATGGTGTGAAACGGTCGGCTGGGTTCAGGCAACACAATTTCACCGTGGTTTCTTTTCAAGTAATAATGCAACAGTGCAACGCAACAACGTATCACAACAACTTAATGCAACAGCATAACATTACAGCGTCAATGTAACGTAACAGTGCACGTAACGTATCAATGCATCAATGTAACGTAACAACTCAACACATCAGTGTAACGTAACAACTCAACACATCAGTGTAACGTAACAACTCAACGCATCAATGTAACGTAACAACGCAACGCATCAATGTAACGTAACAACTCAACGCATCAATGTAACGTAACAACTCAACGCATCAATGTAACGTAACAACGCAACGCATCAATGTAACGTAACAACGCAACGCATCAATGTAACGTAACAACTCAACGCATCGTGTTGGTGTTGTGCAACGCATCATGTAACGTAACAACCAACGCATCAATGTAACGTAACAACGCAACGCATCAATGTAACGTAACAACTCAACGCATCAATGTAACGTAACAACTCAACGCATCAATGTAACGTAACAACGCAACGCATCAATGTAACGTAACAACGCAACGCATCAATGTAACGTAACAACGCAACGCATCAATGTAACGTAACAACGCAACGCATCAATGTAACGTAACAACGCAACGCATCAATGTAACGTAACAACGCAACGCATCAATGTAACGTAACAACTCAACGCATCAATGTAATGTAACAACGCAACGCATCAATGTAACGTAACAACGCAACGTATCAATGTAACGTAACAACTTAACGTAAAACCGTAAAGTAACAACGTAACGCAAGTACGTAACGACAAAGCAGAACAACGGAGTTTACCAGCGTAACAACGTGACGTAACACTGACATGTAACTACTGTGTGTTGATACGTCCTAACCTGACGTTGCGTAAATAGCATAGCAATGCTACGGAACAAGCGCAAGTTCACACGGGACACAAACAGCGGTCTCCTGGGTGAAAGTCCACCTCCCCAGCTGGAGCTGGAGCACTGAGGCTCAGATGAACTCAAAGCATCTGACGCACTCGTTTTCAAGTACACTTATCATTTAAAATGGCTGAACACGCACTGAAAGCTCAATGAAAAGCTTTGTGTTCTGCAGTACCTGTTTGGAGAGGAACAAATGGGATGAAAGCCTCAGGGTTTTTACCCCAGATGACGATATTTTATTAAAGAAATCAATTATTAATAAGTTTGCATCACTTGACGGGCGTATCGTATCGAGGCACATCAATCACAGCTCTCAGTGCAGTTCGGCCTTTACAAATAGCAGCTATTTACAGACGTAGTTTCATGTTATTTGAAGTAGTTTACTGAATTAAAAATGTATTTATGAATAATGTACCGCTTATTATTGCCAACAACCAGGGCTTTCTTAACTCATTTTAAGAAGAAAAACCACCTCAGGGTTGGATTGTCTTTGTACAAACACTCGGAAAGAAAACAGACCAGTCGGCTGCTTTAATTCCTTTTCATCTCTTTTCTCTTTCCCTCTCGGAGCGATTCGACCTTGAGCTCCTCTGAGTGGAGGAATAACATCGGCACAGAGGTCTTTTGTCATGTTGCGACCGCAGCCGTCAGCCGTCAGCCGTCTGCAGGAAGCCCGCATTGCCTTCAGCCTCGACACGGATCCGTAACACACGCTTACGCTCTGATTAAGACACAGTGTCAGTCAAGTGGAATAATGTTATGTATGATATGGCTGCCTGGAGGACATGGATCATGTTTTTCATTCTTGTTCCATTTCATTAGTCTGTTTACAGGTACACTGCAGCACTAATGCAGCGCAGGTGAAGGGCCCCAACCCCCATTTGGGAGGCTCGGATCATCTGCAATCACATAATTTGTCAAATAACCTCCAACGGCTGCATTTAATAAAACACATCCACTGAAAGCATCGGGCCACGCGCTGCTTTTAACACGTAGGAACATTAAAGCTGAAGGTTTCTGTGCTGAATATTTGTTACAAATTACAGCCTCTGTTTATTCACAACTAAAACAAAAGAGAAATAAATCAGACAAACTGGGACAAAGAGGAAAAAGAAACGGTGAACCAGAAGCACATTACAGCTCAAATGACAGCGTTCGCCTCACATGAGATTAGTGTTGTAAGATTACTTCTTAAAATTAAGTAAATAGTCTGTGTTGGAGTTAAACCTTTAATCAAAATGACAGAGCCGCTTTGAGTCAGCTAATCACTTTTGCAAAGAACGCCCACGTGAGAGCAGTCATGGAAAAGTCCTTGAAAATGAGAAAATGTGACTAAAACGTTGGAGAAAACATTGTGTTGTTTAGTGTCTGACTGATAACGGCTCTCAATTCAAACATTAAAATCATTGTTTATTAAACCGAGAATTTGGCAAATCTGATGAACTGAAGTCAAACTTTGAGTTCAAGTTCAGGTTCAGGATTCTTTAGAATAACTCACCTATGTTTAATTGACCCTTCTTTAAGCCCCGCCCCCTGCTGATACTCCGTCAAGCTGCCAGAGCTGCGTTATCACGGAGCCCACACTGTCACTAACTGCACTCCTTGAATACATTTTATTAAATGTTTTGTGTAAACTAAAAAGCTATTTGAGATGGAAGCAGACAGAGAGCTTTACAATATGTGTGTGAAGGATATATCCATAATTAAAACAACAAAGATATGGAAGCTAAAGCTACAGATCACAGTGTAAACCAGTGAACCACCACATCACCTGGTGATCCAGACACAAACTGTTCCTGTGGAGCCGGTAGGACTTCAGTCACTGTTACAATCATTACAATACATTCACTATACCATAACTACTTCCTGCATTTGCACTAAATGTTGGCATCCAATTTGGCCGACCTCCCGGGGGATTCTGGGCTGAATCATTGTTTAATTGTTAGCCAGTAAGCATAGTTTGGGTTATTTGTATATTAAAAGGAAACTGTTTTAGATATCTTGCCAACATATAACCACAATGTGTTTCAGCATTGAACTCAGTATATTTAAATATGTGGAGCTCTTAATGAAGCCTTAGTGAAGCCTTAGTGAGTACGCATGAGGCCGCCGCATGCCTTCTCGGTGCGTACCGGTGGACCGGCGTGAAACATCCAATTAGAAGGTTTGGCCCGAAGCTCAATTAAAGTCTGCTGATTCCCGTCATCCTCCCCTCGGGTTTGAGTGACAGCGTCTCCAACGCAGCCTCAATAAACCCCGTTGATCTCTTCCGCGGTAAAAACAAAACCTCGCTCGGCTCCGAGGCGCACCGCGGTGACCTCGCAGCCCCGCGACCTCGGGCACGTGCGTGTGCGTCGTCGTCGTCAATGACAACCGACATCAACCCGGCGGTGAGGAAAAATCTTCCATTTAAAAGAATGAATTCCTCTGCGGATCTATTGATCTTCACATCACACGGATGAGCCGGTCTGGAGCGCGGAGAGCCGTCACGCTCTCGTGCTGCATCGATTGGCTGAAAGCGGCCGGTGTCTCATTACAAGGCTCCGGCTCTCTAAAGGGGAGCGCCGCGAAACGAGCCGCAATATCATCCCCGTTTCCACCGGCGTCCAACGATGGAACCCGGAGACGGGCGAGGCCGACGGGTCGGGTTTGTAGACGTCAACAAACCTGGACTCAGGATTAGTTTTAAATGAAAGTCCACTTCAGGAGGAAGACAGAAAGATTCAGTCGGCTTCAGCGTCCGTTACGGAGACAAGTCACTGTCACTGCTGTTGAATCTGAACAAATCATTTGAGTTTAGTTGGATACAGTTTTGGGGATTAACAGAGACAAGAAAAATAAATCTAATTGTGTGTTGCAGCTACAGAAACGCTGCGTGACCCGACTGATGATACGTTGAGTTAAAATAGAGTTTATTAGCAGGATTAATAAACTGGCCTCCGACGCTGGTGAGAAAAGTACTTCCCCTGTTGGAAACTTCACCATTATTATATACATTATTAGAAATGGAAAGCAGAAACAGCATCACAAGTGTGAAAAGCCTACCTATGTAATGTAGGCCCCCATAGATTAGCCCCCACACAAAGTCTGGATTCAGCTAGTAGTATATTTGACATCTTTATGGAGCTAATTGTTCAAATAAGCACTATTCATGTGTTTGTTCTGGGAAGTTGATTTGAAAAGAAAGATTTCCCAATCGAAGTCGATGGGAAAAGTCGTTTCGGGCCCCGCAGACCAGGAAGTTGTTTTTCTACCGTTCGGCCACTTTGTACTTTTCTTTTTTCCTCAGGGTTTGTGACAAAAGGTCAAATTTAAAGATGAGAATATTTTTTTTCTAAATGAAAGTCGACACCAGAGAGCTAAAGACTTTCAGAGTGATAGAGTTTCAGAGTGACAGAGTTTCAGAGTGATAGAGTTTCAGAGTGATAGAGTGATAGAGTTTCAGAGTGATAGAGTTTCAGAGTGACAGAGTGATAGAGTTTCAGAGTGAAAGAGTTTCAGAGTGACAGAGTGATAGAGTTTCAGAGTGATAGAGTTTCAGAGTGACAGAGTGATAGAGTTTCAGAGTGATAGAGTTTCAGAGTGATAGAGTTTCAGAGTGACAGAGTTTCAGAGTGACAGAGTTTCAGAGTGATAGAGTTTCAGAGTGATAGAGTTTCAGAGTGACAGAGTTTCAGAGTGACAGAGTTTCAGAGTGATAGAGTTTCAGAGTGACAGAGTTTCAGAGTGACAGAGTTTCAGAGTGACAGAGTTTCAGAGTGATCCGTCCTCCGTGCGCTCCGTGATACTCGCTCCTTCACGGAGATTGAAGTGGCCTCTTAGTTTCTCCCGGCGATCCGGGATCAGCTGTCGTCTCCCTGAAGAGCCCCGCCCCTCAGTAATCACACTTCCTCCCTCCTCGCCTCCTCCCTCCTCGCTCGCCGTGACCTTGTCGAGGCCCGCGTCCCTCCTCGCCGCCTTTAAATATTTATGATCATGCCGAGCGACGGCAGCCGGAGGCCCCCTCTCCTTAAGGGGGGCCAT
>JACSYO010001433.1:275000-320000 GCA_016806645.1 Ophiodon elongatus
TTTACAATGTTTACTGAGGGAATAAATCAAGAGAGAAGTAGAGTCATTTTCTATAGACTTCTATACAACCAGAGGAGTCGCCCCCTGGTGGTCAGGAGAGAGAATGCAGCTTTAACACATGAAGCTTTGACTTCTATACAACCAGAGGAGTCGCCCCCTGGTGGTCAGGAGAGAGAATGCAGCTTTAACACATGAAGCTTTGACTTCTATACAACCAGAGGAGTCGCCCCCTGGTGGTCAGGAGAGAGAATGCAGGTTTATGAAGCTTTGGCTTCACTTTTCTTACAAGTTTGCTGCCTGTGTTTCTAAACATCACAACATCAGTCAATGGAGAGCTCAGACTTGAGTCCCCTCTAACGTGGAGCACTTCATCAAACTGCCTCTACGAGGGTAAAAACACGGGCTTTGATACGAAGACGCGATCCCGTATTTCCAGCAGAGCCGTGGAGCCGTGGAGCCGTGGAGCCCTCCGGCTCGTTGCAGAAGTGAACAGCGTAGAGCAGCAGGTCTGCTGGAGGCCCCGACCCAGAACGCCTCACAGCGCCGCGAGCGCAGACGTTTATAGCTCGAGCCGCCCGGCGGGACTCCAGATGCCACATCGGCTCCGTGTCAGCACCTCGCCTCCACGACGCCTTCAATGCAACACGGCAGCACGGCAACACGGCAACACAGCAACACAGCAACACGGCCGCTAAAGACCTCGAGAGCAGCTGTTGATGCGAGCGACAGACTAAAAACTGTTTGTGTATTCAAGTACCTCGCTGCTTTCTGGGGGGGGGTCGAGGGAGTCGGGGGTGTCGGGGCGCTCTGTGTTTCTGTAGACGCCAGAACAAACAGCCGCCGTGTGATTCTGCCCCGCAGCCGACTGCATTAGCATGGCGGCCTCGGCGCGCGGCGCTAGCCGTGTGTCGGTGTCTGTTTGAGTCCTGGACGTTGATCTCCATGGAAACCAGACGCCCGATTGTCTCTCACCAGAGAGGAAGCTGAAACACGTAGAACCCGTAAACGATGCTCTATTCATTTAATCTAATTGTAACTTTTGTAGAATTAAATGGAAATCTACACACACAAAAGAAACAAAGTAGTGAAATAAAACTGTTTTCTTTCCACGAGTCTGAAAGAAGACTTATGGAAGAACAATAGAGCAAAATATCTAAAAAGCACATTAAAAACAGTGTTCTTGCTTGAAACATGTGACACGTATTTAAATGTTTTCTTAATTCTAGTTCAGCATTCTTGTTCTACTCTTTTTAATCCAAGACACAAACTCTTGTTTCGATAAAAGACTTCTGTAATTATTTGATCATTCTGAGATTGTTTTTAGGGTGAGATATGGACGGAGGTGACTTCACGGTGCACACGACTTACTGCTCAGTTTCCAAAAATAACAAATCTGTCGGGCCGAATATTTTGGGAAATGTGTCAAAAATGTGTCAGTAGAACTAAAAACATGGCGTCTTGGTTTTTAATATTTCACATGGGTGTAAATATCATAACTCAAATGAAGCTCTGACAGTATTCAGATGATCTTTGTCTGTCGGAGACAAATCTCCCTTCAGGTTTTTAATGAAGTCTCAAACTGAACTGGAAGTCCGTGTTGAGTCATGTTACCCTCAGAATACAATATATGAAATATTTATCCTCATTTCAGTTGTCTGACCTCATTCTGTCAACAAGCCTCAGACGAGGAACTTTAAAAACCCAAAAAACAATTTAACTTCATCCAGAGGAACATTTGACTCTCATAGTCTCATATTAAAGAACATGTGACTCATAGTCTCATATTAAAGAACATGTGACTCATAGTCTCATATTAAAGAACATGTGACTCATAGTCTCATATTAAAGAACATATGACTCATAGTCTCATATTAAAGAACATGTGACTCATAGTCTCATATTAAAGAGGAACATGTGACTCATAGTCTCATATTAAAGAGGAACATGTGACTCATAGTCTCATATTAAAGAGGAACATGTGACTCATAGTCTCATATTAAAGAGGAACATGTGACTCATAGTCTCATATTAAAGAGGAACATGTGACTCATAGTCTCATATTAAAGAACATGTGACTCATAGTCTCATATTAAAGAGGAACATGTGACTCATAGTCTCATATTAAAGAGGAACATGTGACTCATAGTCTCATATTAAAGAGGAACATGTGACTCATAGTCTCATATTAAAGAGGAACATGTGACTCATAGTCTCATATTAAAGAGGAACATGTGACTCATAGTCTCATATTAAAGAGGAACATGTGACTCATAGTCTCATATTAAAGAGGAACATGTGACTCATAGTCTCATATTAAAGAGTGACTCATAGTCTCATATTAAAGAGGAACATGTGACTCAGTCTTATCGTCCGTCTACTTAGGAATCGGAGGCCGGCGTCATCGCGGGGGAAGAAATCCAGAAATCCAGAAATCCAGAAATCCGTCTGGTGCTTCTCACATTTACATAAATCCACAGCGATGGACACGAGCTCTTAAAGCTTCATCCTCCGGAGGATTAAACGTCCCGGGCAGGAAATGTTGTTTTGGAACGAGAAGACTTCGAGAGTTTGGGGTTCGTTTACTTTCCGACTTTCCCCGAGTGTCGAGGAAAAGTTTTAATTTGGTTCCCACTTCCTCCATGACGGAGTTCCTCCAGCGGAGCTCCGTCTGTGATGGAGGAACCTGCAGCTCAGAGGGGAGCTCATTCCAGGAAAAGAAAATCATCAAGTAGTAAAGTACGGAGGACCAAATCCAGCGGATTAATGAATAACTGAATTTTAACCAATGACAATTTTAGGAATTTATTTCATTTAAAAAAAGATATACTAACCCAGAAATATATATTTTTTTCAAACAATTTTTTACTGATGAAATATTTTTTTTTTCAATATTTTCGGCTTTTAAGTCCATGACATGAATTTAACATGTGTTTATGTTATTTTCTTAAAACACAAAATAAGCTATTTAAAAAGGAATTTTATGGGTATTTTAGAAAGAAATTATACAAAAAAAGTGAGAAAAAATAAATTGATATTTGAATTTTTAAAAATATTTTTCAGTCGTAAATATATAAATAAGTGAATATATATATACAAATATATTAAGAAAATACAGAAATACATTAATAATTAGGAATCGATTGATTAAATTATTTTAATGCTTAATATTCATCCATTACTTTTTCTATATTTAAAGTGATTAATGTAATTAGCATGTAAATTATGCACATTTATTAAATGGATTAATAAAAAGAAAGAACATGCAAATTAAATTTACATCTGTGGTAAAATATTCTTAACTCAAGGTCGACTTACTAACGCTTCACCTGGAGCGTTCAGCCTCAGAGATAAACGCTCTGCTTCCTCACGACATCAAAATGAAGCGAATGACCAATGAGGGTCGACTCGAGTCGACTCGAGTCAGAAGACGACGTTGTTTTGTCTCCGATAATCGAACGGAGCACGAGACGCGTTGAACAGTTCTCACTTTCACAATAAAGTTCAACTCCATAAAAAAACATAAAAAAACAATATGCTGGATTTGTGAATAGTCGACTGAGAGAAAAACGTCTTTCACATCAAACTCAACGACGGTGGATTTAATGAGGAGTCAGATCCACACTGCATGTCACACACACACACACACACACACACACACACACGCACACACACACACGCACACACACACACACGCACACACACGCACACACACACGCCCGCACACACACACACACACGCACACACACGCACACACACACGCACACACACACGCCCGCACGCACACACACACAGCCAATAAAAGGATCTTCAGCCTCAAACCAATTTTGTAGCGAGCGAGGTTCCTTTTTAAACCTGGTCGTCACGACAACGAGCCTGCACCGCCAGCGGCCGCCGGGTCACGAGCCAATCACACGACATTGATTATCTGTCAGCATCTTGCAACTGAGCCTCCTCCACACACACATGCACACACAGACACACACACACACACACACACACACACACACACACACACACACACAATTACAAGTGACAGTGCCTATTGAGCAGAGACACTCTTCAGTCACTTCAGCAAGTGTGTGTGTGTGTGTGTGTGTGTGTGTGTGTGTGTGTGTGTGTGTGATGTCTAAAATGAGGGTTTGACGGGTCGGAGTCACCCTGAGCTCTGACTGTGACACAGCTTGTGAGTCAGACTGAGCTCATAGCTCCACGTCTCCGAGGCCGACGGGTGTGAGACGGTTTAAAAACAGAACGTAGGGTCAAATCTCACACTGCAAAAAATCTCAAAGTTAACAAGTAATTTGGTCTGTTTGAGCCTAAAAATCTCATTTTAATAAAACGAGTGAACTGAGAGCGGATTGTTGGAATACAAATCTTTTTGTATTTTGTAGAATAATACTTTTTAATAATAGTCGTCAGACATTCATATCCTACATCCGCATTATTAACATGTTTACTAGCTTGCAGCGAGGCTGCTAAAATGCTGAATGCTAAATGTCAGCATGCTAATATGCTAACATGTTGATATTTAACGGGTCATGTTCGCCATCTCAGTTTAGCGTGTTAGCATGCTAACAGTTGCTAATTAGCAGTAAACACAAAGAATGTCATTACTTCTAGAGGTATGTGGTCTTAAACAGAAATACTGGAGAAATTAAAGGTTTGACCTGATGGTGGCGCTAGAGGACGCGTCAGGAGATCAGAGGGATTCATCCTCTGGAGACCGTGAATGTTTATGGTAATCTATCCAACAGTTATCGAAATATTTGAATCTTTCACATCCTGTTTTTGGCACCTTCTTGTTTTTTTTTCTGCAGCCAGAAGCTCAACTTCTTTATGGTCTGTTTGACTCTAAATGGACCATAATTTACTAAATGAACATCATGCTGTATTGAAGAAGACTTGAAACTAGAGATTGAGACATAAACTCATGTTTACAATGTTTACTGAGGGAATAAATCAAGAGAGAAGTAGAGTCATTTTCTATAGACTTCTATACAACCAGAGGAGTCGCCCCCTGGTGGTCAGGAGAGAGAATGCAGCTTTAACACATGAAGCTTTGACTTCTATACAACCAGAGGAGTCGCCCCCTGGTGGTCAGGAGAGAATGCAGCTTTAACACATGAAGCTTTGACTTCTATACAACCAGAGGAGTCGCCCCCTGGTGGTCAGGAGAGAGAATGCAGCAGATACTTTTCACTTAAAATGTTTTTCGCATTCTGAAGACTTTTATCTACGAGAACAGAGAAAACCAAGAGACTGAAACTGGAGGTATATGGACATCATGTGACGCTGCTGTGTACACGGCTCTGCTGAAGAAGAGGAGGCTGTAAAAGGCCTCCGCAGCTTTGTCTTCATCCCCGGCTGCAGCTCTTCAGGGAGCCTCTGAGTTGGACAAGCTGATTAAGTTGCATTTTTCTTGACCAATGGAGTGCAGCGACAGACAATTAGAACGCGGACGTGCTGCTCTCTCCGTGGTTGTTATTTCTCAGGCCCAAAATGACCTCCGGGAAAGACTTGTGGATGGAGGAGGAGGAGGAGGAGGAGGAGGGGGGTGAAGTTAGCCTGCCCAGCATGCTGCTCATCACGGTGCGTTTGATCTATTGCCTGCCACCTCCCTCCTCCTCTCCACCCCCACCCCCCCTCCCCCTCCTCACTCAGTCATACTCTGGCTGTTCGGGCGCCACCAGCCACCCATATATTAGCCACCAGCATCCACAGGAAGTAAAAATAACTCCTCACTCCCTCCTCCTCCTCTCCAGCTCTTCCATCTGTCCGTCCACACGTCTCCTCCTCCTCTCGGTCTTCCCGCCACCTGCTCCGCAGCGGATCAGCAGGTAGGTCAGCCACCTGCACCTTGGGGTGAAGGGGTGGGGGTGGTGGAGGGGGTGGGGGGGCGCTAGAGGTTCCTGCTGCAGGGAAGTGAGCACCTTCCTGCTCAACATGATGGATTTACTTGAAATGCAGTTGAAAAGGAAACAAAGCAGAAAGAGCTGTTCCTGAGTTGACATCTGCAATACAGAGTTAAAAATGATTGTTGATATGTATATTTTTTTATCAATTAAAGAGTTCTATTTTCTCTGTGACGCTGTAACTGCCACTGCATTACTTCATTTAAATGTAGATGTCAGTAGACGCGGCCAACGCAGGAGGCTTCAGATAAACAACACAAGGTCGTCTGGCAATCTGCTGCTGCAACACATCGTGATGTCATCTGGCAAAGCGTTGTGTAGGAACATTCCTGATGACAGCAGCGGCAAACCTCTCTTGATTTATTCCCTCAGTAAACATTGTAAACATGAGTTTATGTCTCAATCTCTAGTTTCAAGTCTTCTTCAATACAGCATGATGTTCATTTAGTAAATTATGGTCCATTTAGAGTCACACAGACCATAAAGCAGGGGATGCTTTAGGGCGGGGCTACAGGGTGATTGACAGGTCGACACCAGAGACATATACAGAGTCTCTACGTCCTCCTCAGTCCACATATGCTAACTTCCTGTTCATTGGTTGCAAAAAAACAAGATGGCGATGGCCAAACTTCAGGCTTCAAACCGGCAAACCACAAAACAACGAGTGACGTCATGACGACCGATGCCTGATAGATATCTTCATAAGGTGAATGGCTTATTTCTACCGTTTACCTCACAACAAAGAATAATCGATACCATGAGAACGTTGTCGTCTTTCCGTCTGTAAGCCTTTGAAAGCTTTGATCCGTTACTCACACTGGACTTCCTGCATCGTATTTCATTGCCTCTGGTACCCTGAACAACACGCCCCCCAATGCAGGACCGCCTCCAGTCTGAGTCTGGAGCTTCATGACTCGGGTTCTTATGACCGAGCAGCAGCACCTGAGCCTCAGATCAGACGGTTCCTCTCATGGACAACTACCCGCCTGGACAGGTACGTTTGGAGGTTTGGTTTGGCCTCTTAGTGAAGGAACGGATCAACCATCTTAAATCTGTGTGTCAGCAGTTTGTTGGTCACTGGGCAGAAAGACGGCTCCATGAAGAACTGGTTTTCCCAGTTTGGTGAGTTAGAAGTAGACTGGGATGAAGACCAGACCAGATCAGACCAGATCAGCATCGGAGCTCACCGATGTTCTCGTGTCTGAACGATCCTTCAACCAGAAGACGGAGGCTGTTCCTCCGTCACACACAGGGTGGATATTCCCACGTCCACAGAGCTTCAGCCTGTTCTCCAACGCCAGCTCTTTTGTAACATCGTGGTTGTGACGGCGCTCTCTTGATATATGAGCCTGAAGAGGCCAGAAAAGAAACTCTGTGTACCGGAGAGTGCACCGAGTTTACCTGAACTACCCCCCTCACCGCCCCCCCCCCTCCTCTGTTGTCACAG
The DNA here is from genome assembly GCA_016806645.1 of Ophiodon elongatus. NCBI lineage: Eukaryota > Metazoa > Chordata > Actinopteri > Perciformes > Hexagrammidae > Ophiodon > Ophiodon elongatus. Next base: position 282,360 of record JACSYO010001433.1, read on the forward strand.
ATACAGGAAGCAAGTTTAAAGTCAAGTGATAGGAAATCATGAGAACAGCTGCCAACACATTCATCCTCCACCGGAGCTCCACAGCAGCAGACTGAACTCTCTCTCCGCTGGATTTCTCCTCCACACATTTGCACTTGAAAAGGGATCCAAATATTCTAAATAACTCCTGCAGGGCGCTCCTGATTTAACGCGTGAAGGAGGCTTTACTCAAATGTTGTCCCGTGGCCTAATTTAGCGTCTCCTGAAAAGTGGCAGAGAGGATGGCTGTGTGTCTCTGTAACATTTACAATCCAGCCACGTTTTGGCTTCGATCCACGAGACATTTCTCCGTCTCAACTTCTGAAGCTATTTCAGCTCGAATGAGGTAAGAAGCCAATTTACTTCTCTTTTAGCTCCCGAGCAGCTAAATTAAGCTTCAGGGCCGCTTTGCATCAGACAAAAAATGTCTGCTAATGATACAAGAGTTGTGAATGACGTGTCAGCCGGTGTTGTTACCGTGACACCCGGCGCTGTAACGGCAGTAAGTGTTTATGACCTCTAAACACGTAAATCCAGGCGGATCTCTTGTGAATTAAAAAGCAGACAGTCAACTAATTCTCAATCTGGACAGTTTCCTTCCCTCAGTCTGTTTCTGTGGATGCAGATTCATCACGCACCTGTGAACGTTAGAATTAATCCTACATCATTATTCTCATGATGCACAATCACCGGCTACTCTTTTTCTTTTGGGAAACACAGTATTCTGTATCCGACTGAATGTGACCGAAGTGTTCGGCTCTGTTATCTACGGGGTTAAGATTGTAGTTGCCAGTGATGATAATAAGTATGAGACGGAAGGAGGAACACCTGCAAAGAGCTGCAGAGTTGGTGCTGATTGACACTACAGAGGAAACAGGGACCAGCTCATTAACAGCTGCTCCACAGGAAGCTCTTTACATACATAGTCCTTTCAAAATAAACATCCAGTAAAGACGGTGGTTCGGGTTAAAATAAGTGTTTTTGTTAAGTAGTTAAGATCAGTATAGTTACATATGTGACATAGTAAAAGTACGTCACTAGAAACAGGTCAACGTTGGCGTTTGGTTTACATGTGACATGAATAGAGGTCTCCTGGGTGAAAGTCCTGTGTTTCTGCACACGACCCTAAAAAAATCTATCCTCCTCACGATGCAGACTTTATATTTTTTTGTGCTGCGTAAACTGACTTCCTCCTTTGCTCCGGAGGGAGTAGAGTCAGATTGATGAGTAGGGATTCTGAACGGGCTGATAGCAGAGTTGTGTTGTTGTGAGACAGTTCATTTGGGGATTTGGGTTAAAACACATCTGAGTTCAGCTCTGATACCCTGCATGACTGCATCTCTCTGAACTGCTACAGGAAGAATGTTGAAAATACAAATGCAAAGTAGTCAGAAAATATCTTTAGCTACTTTAAAGATGTAAAAACACAGAGTGTCAGGTGGGTTCAAAGTAACAACACCATGACGTTGAGAGTTAAAGAAGAGTGAACGGTTCAGAGTCAGTCACAATTAACATCAGGTTAAATGTGATAACTGCATACCAGCTGACACATTTAAATACAATCATTTAAATGCTGTTGAAACAATGGTTGTATGTAATCTCGACATCTGAAAAGTTGTTTTAACCTCTGGCGTCCTGAAATCAATGTTGTCTACTGATTACCTTAATTAACTGACTTACAACGATCTACTGCCACAGTGGAAACAGTTACATAGTAATTTGTCATCCCTTTAATGTGCGAGACCTCCTTTTGAGCTGGGCTCCTTTAAGAACAAATAAATACACATAAAAACGTTGCTTTTTGAGGTTCCAACAGGATTAGATGGAGCGGCATTCGGCTCTAAAACAGTCAGAAGTTGTTGGTGTGGAGAAACAAAACCTCTCGGGAGGTTTTAGGTTGAAAACTGTTCTAATTGAAAACTGTGTTTTGCCTGCAGTGTGAAGACATTCTGGAGGAATGAAGGGTGCGAGCCAGGAGGGGTCATGTGACTCCAGACTTTTTGCCACTGCAGCATCAGCAGACAGACGAGCACGCTCACTCTGCTGCCGACGTCAGGGCGGGGCTCGCCAAATTAAAAGACAGCTCCTGTGCGTCTTTGACCTAAACATCCGTGTCTTTGGGTGAAGGAGAGGAGTCAGGGGAGCCGTTCAGCTCCGGGGAGACACGGCCATTGATTTCCCAACACCTTCGCCAAGGCCACTGTAGATGGAGAAGGGAAGGGGGGGGGGTGGGGGGGGGCTGGACAGTATGGCTGGAGCCTTGGGAAATCAGACCATAATTAAAAGGCCAAAGACCCCCGAGCAGATGGTAACCAGGAGAGGTGACGGGGGGAGAGAGGGGAAAGGAAAGGGAGACTGGTGACAGGTAGGAAATGGAAAGAAAATGTGAGAGAAAATTTAGATTGAAAAGGTACACGGGAAAAGATGAAGAAAGAAAATGATGAAGTAAAATGAAAAGGGGGAGGAAGAAGCAGTCTGAAAACAAAAATGAAGATAGAAAATGATGATGAAACAGCTGCACTGGGGAAAGGAGAGGAGGGAGAAAGAACATTGAAAGAAAAGCTGATGAAAATATGAAGAGGAACAATGCTAGAAAGATAGGAAACTGTAGGCGAGGAGGAAAAAAAAGAAAAAAGATGGGAGATGAGAACATGGAAGAAGATGAACAACGCAGGAGAAGAAGAGAAAAATAGGAAATGGGGACAAATGCAGGAGAGGTGAGGAAGATAAGGGAGAAACTGGAATAATTGAAAGAGATAAAAATGGAGCAAAAAGCGGGTTAAAAGATTGACAAACCTGTAGAGAGAAATTAGATGGAAAACCGAGAGCTGGAAATAGAGACAAGATAAAGACAGGAAAGGAAATGAGAAAAGGGAAGGGAGTGAGTGAGGAGTGAGGGGAGTCATTATTGAGCAGTGAGATGTCGACATCACAGCGTGGTGACCTCAGCAGACGAGCATCCAGCTCTCCGTCAACACATGAACAACTCTTCATAATGAAAACCCAGTTTTGCACAAAGCTGTAACAAAGATATCTGGTTTTAACATTTTGAGACTAACGTACTAAAAATCATAAGTTAACCACTAACAAGTCAGGAACCACACGGTCCCGTTTCTCTGCGGAGTTCCCCAGGGCTCGATCCTTGGTCCTCTCCTACTTAACATTCTTATGCTTCCCACAAAACAAATTATGCATCAAAATCAAATCATCCCGTCATAATCCTGCAGATTACTACGACATGTATCCAGCTCTGTTACAGAGTCTTTATAGCATCCAGATTCCCTTCATCAAGCAATGGCTGCATGTTCCAAAAAGTCTTTTAGCTAAATAACCTGAAACAAACCTGAAAACTAAAACCAGCGTTTAAGTCACTGAGCAAACATAATATCATACAAATTAACAGTTTTAACTGAGTTTACAGGTTCTGTGATTGATTTTCTATATTAACAGAGTATTAAACCTGTTCAGAGAAAGGCATTTGAAAGTAAAATCCTCAACGAGTCCAGCAGGTGTCATTGTGTTGAAATGTTTTGGCAGATAGAATTTTCTCGGGTCTTTGTGAGATCAGATGTTTTGGCCTGCGTTGGATAACTCAGGTAGAAAGAGACAAGAAGGAGGGATGATGTCATACAGAGACATCTTGGACTCGACCCACGGAGTGACCTTTTAAAATAAGGGCTTTAAGGAAATATACATTTGTGATCACACCTTTTTCAAAAACGCAGACAGCACTTGGGAGAACAACTCATGAATCAGTGCCGACGTCTCTTCTCTCTGACGGCGAGAATGAATGTTGAGGGGTCAAAGTGCGTCGGCTGAAAACCCACTTCCTCCTCTCCCAGCGGAGCGGCGACCCGCCCAACATCGTGACTCTAATCTCCTCCACATGTCTGACTCCTCCGCACTACGGCTGCTCTAATTGGCCATTACAGCCGTCTGGGGTCAAAACCCAAACCGTAACCCGCGCTGAACCTTTAGCCTCGCCGATTAGCCAACATTAGCCTCGTCATTGACAGTCGGCAGGCAGACCCTCTCGCGGCGGCGAAGGGTTAGCGGGTTGTCGGCGGCGTAGCGTGGGAAGGGCTTGATGGAGAGCAGCTGGTGCTGCTGACGTAATGCCACTGCAGACTCAGAGAAGGTGAGGCGGTGGATGTGGAAAAGGGCGTGTCGATATGTGTGCCCGGGCAGCACACGCAGATAATTCACTTAACCTTTACTTTACCGAGGGAAGTGGGATGTGACATGAAACGGAGTCGAGTAAATCTCATTCCACGGCTGCGTGTGCCTGAATGTCTTCGAGCTAAATACAGAACAAACTGAACAATAAAAACAGTCACTGAGCAAAAACATTGATGAAAACACTACATCTCCTAGTTTTGAACGTTTTTTACTAAATTTAAATAAGTCCCCCTTTCATAGTGTACAATTCATAGGAAATCACATAAGTTCGTCAGTGACTTAGTTAGCGACTATTCTTCGGTAAAACAAGTTTGCTAATACTGCAGGGAGGAAGAGTGAGAAAAAGAACAGGGTGCTTTTATTGTGAAGAACTTGCTACAGGGCCGATCCATTTGGGCTTTCTGGGTGGTTAAAAAGTAAGTCTGAGATTGATCAAAACATTATCTCTGAATTCATTCGATTTCCTTGAAAACAAGCTGTTCCCCTCTCGGGGTTTCATCCGTCTGAAGGAGTTGTTTATAATGTCACGAGGAGGCTTCACCTTCTGCTGAATCGCTGCTTTCTCCGACGTGCAGCTGCAGCCAAAAGGTTGTCAGCCGCCTGCTGATTTTCATGTCAATAACACCGAGGGGGCTAAACACAAACAATAACAACAACAACAACAACAACAACCCGTCCCTAAACACACTCTATTAACTCGGAGCAGGGCTGCGACTCAAAGCGCCTGATTTGCCATTGAACCAGTCGCTGAGGGCCACCAGCAGCTTCTCTCATTAACAACAGCAACGGACTCCATCTAACGGCTTCTCTGGTAGCCTAGCAACAAGGTACCCGATTGGACTAATTACACACAATTATGCTCCTGTGGTCAGACCTCTAGTCCTGGATTCATGTAGGACTGAGCGGTGTTCTTTGACCTTCAGCAGGTTGACGTTGGGTTCTGGTTCTTCCAGCTGAACGCGTTCTCGTTCATGATGAAGACGTCAGAAGATGCGTCCTCAGAGTGGAAAGTCTTCAACAGTGCAAACGCACAGTCAACAAAACCTGTAAACTTTCTAACAACGAGTTTCTGGCATCAAACCTCCCGTCAACCTTCGCTGACAGAAATAATTCATCAGCGACCAAAAGTTAATGCCGCTTGACGGAAAGTCCGATGTGTTTTCACTCAATTTCAGTTCAACGTTTTTCAGGATTTATTTGAGTCATCTGCCTGAAATATATTGTTCAGCTAATAAATTCTGTTAATAAATTAATTTCGCTGAGCACCTGCAGCCTCTCGACCAAAAAGCCTTTCCATCACTTTTGGGGAATTTAATGGTGAGCAATAAAGGATTGAAGCTGCTGGACACCGAAGGCAGTGAGGCATGCTGGGATTCTGGCAAACAAACCAACACGACGTCACAACGGCAGAGTGACTGTCTTCAGACTACAGGCTTCATACCAAAGATTATGTCATGTGAGAAAAGGCTGAACAAAGAAGATGACGGAAGTCAAAGTACGGCAGCCTGGATGAATAAAATAAAAACAGACCCGTAAAACTTGTGTTAACTTGGACTTCCTCATTGAGTGGAGGCAGCTGTTGTAGACAATGTTTCCTCATACAACTGTTCGTATGATATCTTACCAGAAACGTTACTACTGTGATGGAAATCTTGGACAGGAAATCACCACAAATGGTGTTTTATAAAACTTTGTTTGGGAACGAAGACCACGCCCTGAACACGACTAATTACCCGTGCACTAAGTACTTAAGCACAACGAACCCGTTCTCCTCTCTCTCTCTCTCTCTCTCTCTCTCTCTCTCTCTCTCCCAGCCACCGGTCTCTCTACATCCCTGCCTCCCTACTTCCCTTCTCCCTTCTCCTCTACATCCCTTCCTTCCTACATCCTTCCTTCCTTCCTTCCTACATCCCTTCCCCCCTACATCCCTTCCTTCCTACATCCCTTCCTCCCTACCTCCCTTCTCCTCTACATTCCTTCCTTCCTACATCCCTTCCTTCCTATATCCCTTCCTCCCTACATCCCTTCCTTCCTACATCCCTTCCTTCCTATATCCCTTCCTTCCGACATCCCTTCCTCCCTCGACCTCTTTTCCATTTCCAAACCTAACCTTCTTGCAATAAACCATTCGAACCCCATATCGCTATAAGCATGTTCTTTGTGAGTGAACTGTTTGCTAAACAAGGCGAGTGGTCATGTCATGGCTGAACTGATAATTGATCAAAGCTGAAAATGTGTTTTCATCCTTTTGTCACGACATTTTCAGACATGAAAGCTTCATAAAAGTCTCAAGTTTTGACCTGATCGACTGCTGCAACAAAAACATATTCAAGCTCGGTGGCCTTGTATGGAAATGGCCTTGAGGAGTGAAAGGATCTCAGTTATGTGGAAAACACTTGCTTTTATCTTTATTCATTTAAGCAAAGAGCATCAAACTTACTTGTAATAAATCAGGTTTGTTTGTCTTCATGGTGTTCACTCCAAACGCAAAGCAAACATTTTGTACATTTTACATACAAAGTCAATGCAAAGACACGAGTAGATGCGGCCTGATCTCTAGTTTTGGACAAGACTTTGGTCTCTGAAGCTCATTAGTTTGTTCGTAGTCAGAGTAGCATTGGCTAATCATGTTAGCATAGCAGGTTTAAATAATCTGGAAACCCTCTGGCCATCGTCTGACGATGACTTGTCTTTTTATTGGTTTGACATCAGCTCATAAACTGGCTACTTGTGAAACAATCCGATCGACTCGTCGTCTCTCAACTCGTCGTCGGGCCGGTAGCTCATGGCATCAGATCGTTGACGTTGTTGAATCAGAAATGGACGGATACAAATGATTGTAGCCGTCTCAGATCGGCCCGAGTTCTACGATAGTAACTCATATCTGTACAGAGGCCGGACAAAACCCCATGTCTATAAATGTATGTGTATAAACAATAACGTCTATTCTAGAGGATGTTACTTTGAGTGTTGATGGAGCAGCTGCAATGTTAGCGTAGCATAGCCCTGATCGATACAAACTCCATTCAGAAAACAAGCATTTTAAAAGCTGTAGTGTTTGGGACAGTCTTGACAAACCAATCAACATCATGACGTAGATATTTCAGCATCATTTGGATCTGTTTATTTTGCAATTAAATTGTAGTAAAATCTATTTATTTTGTGTTCATACCGCTGTAAACCAGAAAGACTTTAACAGCAATAATGTGTATTTTGGTTAATGGTGACAAAGATGCTCTGAACTGTCTGTTGGTATTCACATGAATACCAAGCTCCTCCCCTTCTCCCCCGTGTCCGCAGGTCAAAACTGCAGAATCCAAACAAATTATGTCAAAACGCCAGAATGTTCCTTTATCCGAGCGGTTTACTCTCTCGCTGCGCATTCCCCCAGCATGCCGAGCAGGAACGAAGCGAGGGAGCGTCCGCCTGCTCGCTCCCCGCAAAGCAAACGACAAATTAAAAAGAGACGGAGATCCGCATTGATGTCTCCCAGCGAGGAGCGGCACTCACTGGCCTCCCGCTGATCTCAGTGTGTGTGGAGGAGTGTGAGACACACACACCGAGGTGTGTGTGTCTCACACTGAACATCCTTCTCTCTCCGTTTACATCTCTTCGCTGCGTTTCTTTCTCCCGCGAGCAGCTGATTTCGTAGCAACGTCCCTGAAACGTCACAATCGGTGAAAATGTGTTCAAACGTCTCTTTAAATGTAATAAAATGTAATAAAATACCTAAATGTGCTGAACTGAACGGGCGTGTGTGTCTTCTTTCCTGAGGACGGTGTTCGGCTTGTTCAGAGGGAGATCTCATTATCACGCACAGCTCCGCTCGCGGAGGAGCAACACTGCAGCTCTGTATCGTCTCCTCCCTGAACACAGCGGAGTCACACTGAACCACTTCTTTTTCTATATGTGTCTTTCAGTCTCTGTGACCTACTGTTCTGCTGCACTGAACCTCGTCCTGTTTGTGTCTCCGGGCCCTCCGGGACCAATTGGTGCAGCCGCCATGTCCAACTGCTCCGAGAGGACGAGACACATCCAGGAATGAGAGCAGCAACATCAAGAGACCGGCAGCAGAACGCTGCAGACCTCAGTACCGAAGAGCAGACCGACTCAGGTAGAGACCAGCTGGGGACCAAAGTGGAGCCGTAAGCAGCCAAACAGACAGATATTAGGGGGTGGAGACCAAAACTAGAGCTAAAAGAGAGAGAAAACACTTTCTTTAAATCCTGCGTGTTCTCAAGGTCGAATATGTCGCTTACATTTCCTGTCACTTATTTAGGGACTGTCATGGCTTCCTGTTGGCGTGTGGAGCGCTGTTCTTTGACGGATGATAACAGAATGAGCAGTTTTGAGCCACACCTGCTCCGCTCATCACTCCTCAGACCGACGGGTTCTGACCCGACGCGGTCGACCAATCAGCAAGCTGCAGGTGGGCTGGTCCTCCAGAAAACTGGCAGAAACACAAATTCATTCTGACAAAAGACGAGCAGAAAAACACAGAAACACAGAAACACACACACACACACACACACACACACACACACACACACACATCACACAAACGAGAACATGACAAATTTCAACGAGATGGAACTGCTGCTTTGACCCCGAACCTCCACCTCACATTCATCCTCTGCCTGCAGCACAGCTGGGAGACAACAGGAGGGTCTGTGTGTGTGTGTGTGTGTGTGTGTGTGTGTGTGTGTGTGTGTGTGTGTGTGTGTGTGTGTGTGTGTGTGTGTGTGCTGCAGAACTCCCTTCATGTACTGCAGTAAAGCAGCCAGCGGTGCTGCGACGCTCCACTGAACACCGTTGACTAAGCAGCTCACTGTGTGTGTGTGTGTGCGTGTGCGTGCGTGTGTGTGCGTGTGTGTGCGTGTGTGTGCGTGTGTGTGCGTGCGTGTGTGTGTGTGCGTGTGTGTGTCATTGTTAGTGAGCATGCAGTGGTGAATTGGCAGATGTGCTGTGTTTGTGTTTGTTTAATATTTGAACAGGTCTCACACCGTGAGGTCCAACACGTTCCCTGAGCTCTGAGCATCCAGAGCTCCACCTTCAGACTGTGCCGCTCTACGTTCCCCTCTGGCCTCCCGCCTCGGGTCCAGCTCATTTCACGCAGAGTGTCTTTTCAAAATAAACTTCCAACGACAAAATACCTGGTCATGTTTAGGAAAAGATGAAATAAAGATGAAATAAAGATGAAATAAAGATGAAATAAAGATGAAATAAATCGTGTTATATCACGACAAAAGTATGAAGATATCCTGATTCCAGATCATTAAATGTTAATGTTATTTTAAAAGTTGGACAAAAAGAACTTCAAGACATTACTTTGTGTTTCAGTATCTTATTTTAAAATGTCTTGTGATGAAAGGATGACATGGTGTGTCGTGACCCCGTGTGGTCGTGTGAGCTGACTGTGAAGCAGTTCCCTTTAAAGCTCTGCGTTCGGGTCATTAGCATACTGCGCCCCGGCAAAATACCCACAATCCCCTGGGATAGTGTAATCACAGTCCGCTGCTGCATTCCTATGATTTAAGGCCCGAACGCCGCTGTGCTGATAATTGACCCGGGTCACATGACGCTCCTCGTGTGGTGGAGCCGCAGCCTGTGGATTTAAAACATGAGCAGGACCAGGGATTGATTTTTTCGTCGCCACCATGCGCCCCTATCTACCCCCTCCCACCCTCCCCTCTCCCCCTATCTACCCCTCCCTCCCCCCATATACCCCTCCATCACACCTCCCCTTCTACCCCCCCATCTACCCCACCTCCTATCTACACCCCCCACCCCCCCCTATCTACCCCACCTCCTATCTACACCCCCCCCCCTATCTACCCCCCTTCACCCCCCTCTACCCCCCCACCCCGAGTCTGATCCGCAGCCCCCCGAGTCTGTGGAGACTCCGCCGCATCTGAATAATCGCAGCTCATTCCTCACTGCTCGTTAGTATCGATTGTTCTCAGACAATTATCTGAAAAGTTGGAGGCACCGTGCGAGAGTTTCCTGCTTCTTTGTTAAAGCTCTCCTTCTCTCCTCTTGTCTCTCCTTCTCTCCTCTCCTCTCTCCTTCTCTCCTCTTCTCTCTCCTTTTCTCCTTTTCCTCTCTTCTTCTCTCTCCTTCTCCTCTGTTCTTCTCTCTCCTTCTCTCCTTCTCCTCTCTTCTTCTCTCCTTTCTCTATCCTTCTCTCTCCTTCTCTCTCTCCTTCTCTCTCCTTCTCTCTCCTTCTCTCCTCTCCTCTCTCCTTCTCTCTCCTTCTCTCCTCTTGTCTCTCCTTCTCTCTCCTTCTCTCCTCTCCTCTCTCCTTCTCTCTCCTTCTCTCCTCTCCTCTCTCCTTCTCTCTCCTTCTCTCCTCTCCTCTCCTCTCTCCTTCTCTCTCCTTCTCTCTTCTCTCTCCAGCTGCAGAAAGCAAACATGGGACTTCTGCTTTTGGGCACAAAACCTCAACATGTTTTTCTCTCAACGCTGCAGCGGCTCACGTGCGGGTGGAGTGTGGGTGGAGTATGGGTGGAGTATAGGTGGAGTATGGGTGGAGTACGGGTGGAGTATAGGTGGAGTGCGGGTGGAGTGTGGGTGGAGTATAGGGAGGCAGGGAGTGTGGGTGGAGTGTGGGTGGAGTATGGTGGAGTACAGGTGGAGTATGGGTGGAGTACAGGTGGAGTATGGGTGGAGTACAGGTGGAGTGTGGGTGGAGTGTGGGTGGAGTATGGGTGGAGTATGGGTGGAGTACAGGTGGAGTACGGGCGGAGGCCGATCCCTCCTGCTTTAGTTTGCACTCTATATTCTGAAGCCTCTTCATCTGCAGCGCTCCTCACAGCTGAAGTGCCCTTACGAGGCGGGTCGATGAGAGATCAGAGGATGCGTGAGGCGAGGAGGACCAGCGCCAGCCGGCCGCGGCGCGCGGCGACGGGTTTACACGCCTGCGGCTACGTGACGCCGCGGCGCTAACGCCCGCGGGCGGGGTGATGGATGCCTCCGTCACGGGGCGGTGATGGGGTTCCTGGAGGAATGGAGATGACTTCATACGCAGGAGACGACTGAAAACAAATCTTCCAGCCGGCGGCAGCTCAGCGTGGACGCTGCTGGAGATCAACGGCTTATGGAATGAAATCTAACATTCAGGTAATTTATGACGCTGACTTCAAACGGCTCGCAAAAACTCAACCGCACGCAGCGGCTTGTTGTGCATCACGATGACGCTCTCATCTGTACGGAGGTCTTCTGTAAGCAGGCTGTATGTTAGTACACACTAAGGTACGTTACTAGTAAGGTACTACTAACGTACTTACGACTAAGGTACTACTAGTAAGGTACTACTAACGTACTGCGACTAAGGTACTACTAGTAAGGTACTACTAACGTACTACGACTAAGGTACTACCAGTAAGGTACTACTACTAACGTACTACGACTAAGGTACTACCAGTAAGGTACTACTACTAACGTACTACTACTAAGGTACTACTAGTAAGGTACTACTACTAACGTACTACTAGTAAGGTACTACTAGTAAGGTACTACTATTAACGTACTATGACTAAGGTACTACCAGTAAGGTACTACTAGTAAGGTACTACTACTAACGTACTACGACTAAGGTACTACTAGTAAGGTACTACTAGTAAGGTACTACTACTAACGTACTACTTGGTCTACTTGTCACTTAGCTAATGTACTGGTGGCTACTTGTTTGTTTTTTGGGGATCCCATTTTTATAGATTTTATAGATATGCATTAAAAAATCAAGTTACAGGGAAGAACAGGACAAAAATTTATATATATATATATATATATATATATATATAGTGTGCATGTGCTCACACATATATACATACTTAAAGATACACATAACCATAGAAGAAATTAAAATAAGATATGGCCCCCTGGCTGCTGCTGGTTGTTACTGGTGAGGCCTCCTGGGAGCCACCGGGACGTGGAGGGGCCACGATGGATCAACGCGCTGCTCAACGCGCTGCTCAACGCGCTGCTCAACGCGCTGCTCGTTGCCTCGTCAACGGAACGAACCCGTGAAGCAGCAAGAAGACAACGAGTGTAACGGACAGCACGCCACAAAGCAACCTCTCTGATCCGTCTCAAATATTCAAATATTAAAAGCATGAGAAAGAAATGAAGGTCGAATATCCTGTAAACAATTTGATTCGGCTGCAAAACATTTACTCAAATGTCGATTTTTAAGACTTCCTGTTTCTAAAGCATCTCAAAAACAATTAGCCGTCTTTAAAAAAGAAATTTAAATCCTGTTTTTACAAGTGAATTATTGTGACCGTCACATCTGAAAAGCTACGGTTGTGCACGCAGCGCCTCATTACGACACGCAGCTCCGGGATTACGTCATCTCCTTAGCTACCGGTAACTATGGACACAACACCTACGATACATACGGAACAAACATTACAGATTCAAACACTTGATACGTGAACAGCGGTGAGCGCACACACCGCCGCACTCAATGCAATCATCCATGAACATGAGGAAGGGAAGGTGCTGCTGAGCGAGAGCATCAGATCCAATAACTCCATAAAGGCTGCGTTTGTGGATGAATGCAAATCACTATGACGACGAACACATTCTGGGTTTAAACCTGTAAAGACGCCACATTTCATCACGGAGCCCAGGAGAGCCTCCTCCAGGAGGGCCTCCACCAGGAGGGCCTCCTCCAGGAGGGCCTCCACCAGGAGGGCCTCCTCCAGGAGGGCCTCCTGGAGGAGGGCCTCCATCAGGAGTCGACAAACATTACTCCCCCCACACAAACACACACACACACACACACACACACACACGTTTATATGAAACCATGAATAATGCAAAACCCCGGTTTTCTTATTGCCGACACGACTCGCCATAACTGAGGCATTAGGCGTTTCACGGCGAGCGATAAATCAACGTCCACGTCAATTTTTGATCTCTTTCCTCGCTCTGGAGACGCTGACCTTTTTAAAACATCAAGCGACGGGCCGCGGCGATCAAATGTCATTTCATGTCGTCGCGGTAACGACCGGCGTCCGGGTCTACGGCGCTCCTCTCCCCGCTCCATCCTCCAGCGTCAGCAGCTTCTTCGGGGCGCGATCATTAGTAATAATGTGAATTTCATCAAGGATACATCAAATATGTCTTCATTAATTGATTTAGAAAGGATCCCCATTACCTAGTCTTCTTGATTTGTTCCCAAATATCTAGTTTCACAAGCAGAGGAGCAGCGAGAGCTTCAGCAGGACAACAACGAGGACGAGGAGGGCTCTTCTGGAGACCGGGCCCCTTCTGGAGGCCACCGGGCCCTTCTGGAGGCCACCGGGCCCCTCTGGAGTCCACCGGGCCCCCTCTGGAGACCGGGCCCCCTCTGGAGTCCACCGGGCCCCTTCTGGAGACCGGGCCCCTTCCTGGAGGCCGGGCCCCCTCCTGGAGGCCGGGCCCCCTCCTGGAGGTCCGGGCCCCCTTCTGGAGGTCCGGGCCCTCTTGGAGGTCGGGCCCTTCTAGAGACCGGGCCCTCATGGAGGCCGGGCCCTCTTGGAGGTCGGGCCCTTCTAGAGACCGGGCCCTCCTGGAGGCCACTGGGCCAGGCCGGGCTCTTCAGCTTGATCCGGCTTCGTGACCTCTTAACTCCGCCTCCCTTGGTCTTCCAGGCCGCTCTGCTTTCTGTGCGGCGTCAGAAGCGTCGGAGCCATTATCGGTGATTTTCCTTCATCGCGGCCGAGCAGATTATCAATACGGCTCCCCTTCAATTATCGACGCGCTGCGGCGCGCGGCCCAGACAGTGACGGAGGGGGTTTGAACCCCCGGCTAAACGGAGCTCTCTCCACCTTTGGTGTGTGCAGGAAGAGGAAAAATGATGGAGGCTCCATAATCGTTATCTTCCTCCGCCATTACTTACTGCAGGTAATAGCGTCCCCAGACAGAAGCTCTTTAGGAGCCGCAGCTGATTGTGGCGTCTAATAGAGTCCGGGTGGATGAGGCCGGGTTTAGAGGCCGAGAGGCTCCGTGAGAGTGTGTTTAATAGCCAAAGGATTTAAGCTTTGTAGGATTGTCCCCATCTCACCCACATTCGATTTCAATATAGTCCTGCAGAGTTTTCAGCTGTTTAAAAGAGTCACTGGAGACAGGAGAGGTTTCATCCCCAGCTGGGGCCCGTTCATAAAACATGTTTACCAGCTAAGCCAGGCTTATTTCAGTTAGTCTGACTGTTAGTCACTTGATTTGGTTCGCAAAACCAAATTCAACATAGTTTAATCTCATTTACTATTTAAACTAATGCTAGGAAATGGACCAGGGCAGGCTACCTTTTAGGCTAACTGTCGGACTAATTGTCAGACTTACTGTCGAGCTAACTGTCAGGCTAACTGTCGAGCTAACTGTCAGGCTAACTGTCGAGCTAACTGTCAGGCTTACTGTCAGGCTTACTGTCGCGCTAACTGTCAGGCTAACTGTCGAGCTAACTGTCAGGCTTACTGTCAGGCTTACTGTCGAGCTAACTGTCAGGCTTACTGTCAGGCTTACTGTCGAGCTAACTGTCAGGCTTACTGTCGAGCTAACTGTCAGACTTACTGTCAGGCTAACTGTCAGACTTACTGTCGAGCTAACTGTCAGGCTTACTGTCGAGCTAACTGTCAGACTTACTGTCGAGCTAACTGTCAGACTTACTGTCAGGCTAACTGTCAGGCTAAGCCTGAGTTGTTGTTTAACCAGAGCTCCTCTGACACTAACCTGTCAGGAGGGCAATGATTTCACTCTCAAGCTGTTCCACTCAGCGCCCCCTAGAGGCCTGGAGGACTTCTGCCCTGTTGACTGGATCTGCAGCTTTGTTTTGCTGTTGCACTCGTTTCTCCTCATGCAAATGTTTTTGTTGTATCTCATTTGGCCTCGTTGGCCACCACTGAAACTGAAAATATAATCACATAAGTAGCTTCTAAAAAAACATTTTAATGCAACAAAAACTATTGTGTTTCCTGATCTCACGACATTTTAGGACTTTCTCTCGATCACCTGACATGTTGTTGGCACATACAACCAAAACCCTTTCAAAATAAAACACAGTCATACTGGTGCCCAGACTGCTGTCCTCGCTCCGATCTGAAGCAACAAAAGGCTAATTGTCCATAAGAATCCATCCAAGCGAACGTGGAGAGCACAGAAACACACAATCTTCATAATCAACCAATCACGTCCAGCGGGAGCTCATCGCCACGCGCAGCTCGGCCCGATTATTTAAAATCAAAATTCAAATCACACGCGCACACACTCGCAGTCTGACACAGGGCCTCAAACACACACAGGGATATTTGCTTGTATGCACGCACACGCACACACACACACACACACACACACACACACACACACACACACACACACACACACACACGCTGAATAAAGCCTTATTGATTCTCTCTTCCTACGCAGGAACATCACTTCCGAGGCTTGAACTATTATCAGACTTAAAAAATATGAAAGATTGAAAGCGGGGAGCCTGACCGAACGCCCACGATGACGCACTCCGCCACGCGTTGAGGGGAGGAGGAGGAGGAGGAGGAGGAAGAGGAGGAGGAAGAGGAGGAGGAAGAGGAGGAGGAAGAGGAGGAGGAGGAGGAGGAGGAAGGAGATTTAGGATGCAGGAGAGATTCAGCTGGGAGATTTAGAAGGGAGGACAAAGAGACGGTGGTGGACGATGGAGGAGGACAAGGCGCTGAGTAAGAGGAGGATAGAAAGATGGGGATGAAGGAGCAGAGAAGGGAGAGACTCTGAAACACTGTGTGGAGGTCGAGGTAGCTCCATTCAGACGGGATGAGCGTCTCAGAGGTCAACATGCTGACACCAACATTAAGGCATATTTAGGGTCCGATATGACGTCGGCAACTACAGAATGAAAGCCATCAGGAGATCAGGACACATTAACACATGTGCTGTTTAATGTCCGCTACAGACCCTGTTTTTTGCCCATATTTATTCACATTGTTACAAGTATTCTGCATTAAAGGGAGGCTGAATTAGCCGTTAGCAGCTGCTGCTTCAGGTGTTCACAGGAATGTAGAAACAACCTTCACTGGATGACTTTGACACTGGAGAGAACGCAAAAACGTGAAGATTCTGACTTCTTAGTGGATTCACATTTATTCTGGAGGGACAAACCCAGAAGAGGAAGTAGTATCTACACCAGTCTCACAAAGAGAGTCACAAACCTGCAGCTGGAGAGAAACAGCCTGAACATTTCACCTCCAGCTTCACAGTCTACACAGCAGCTGGTTTCACCAATAAAACCATTCAGATGCAGCTCCAACGTGTTAAAGGATCAACAGGCAGCGCAACCACCAGCGGTTAGGCTTAGGAAACAGAACCAAAGGTTAGGCTTAGGAAACAGAACCAAAGGTTAGGCTTAGGAAACAGAACCAAAGGTTAGGCTTAGGAAACAGAACCAAAGGTTAGGTTTAGGAAACAGAACCAAAGGTTAGGTTTAGGAAACAGAACCAAAGGTTAGGTTTAGGAAACAGAACCAAAGGTTAGGCTTAGGAAACAGAACCAAAGGTTAGGTTTAGGAAACAGAACCAAAGGTTAGGTTTAGGAAACAGAACCAAAGGTTAGGTTTAGGAAACAGAACCAAAGGTTAGGCTTAGGAAACAGAACCAAAGGTTAGGTTTAGGAAACAGAACCAAAGGTTAGGCTTAGGAAACAGAACCCGACAACAGAACTACAACGCGGTGCTGAACACTGGCCTTCTGGTTGAACGTCCTAGTTGTTAGAGACACAATTCACAGTTGCAATTATTTGGACCGAGCACCTGGAAAAGAAAGATGAGTGTTTCAACAAGATGAAGAAAGGTAAGCGAGAGTCACAGCAAGGAGACTGGACCGTGTGAAGGACAGCAGCAGGAGGACACTCACGAGGAATGACTTCCAGAAGACAACAACATACAACGTCAGGGACGAGTCAGTCATAACGCCTTTTTATTCTATCATAAGTGTTTGTTATTGTTGTGTCCGTCAGCTGCATCAATCCTCTACAGACTGCAGGAGGAGAGCAAAGGGAGAAGAGAGAGAGAGAGAGAGAGAGAGAGAGAGAGAGAGAGAGAGAGAGAGAGAGAGTCTGCTGCAGGAGAAGGTGAAGATAAACTGAAGTACTCACAGAATGAAGATGAGGACACCAGCAGCCGATATCTAAAGATTCCCTCTGATGACGGACGGAGGTGCAGAATATCCACAAGGACCAGAGAGCTGGAAACGGAACGCTCCGGGGAGAAGACCAACTTTAAAAAGGAGGAGGCGGTCACTATTTGCTCGGGGGGCCTCGGGGGCCTCGGGGTGTCTGGGGCCCAGGAAACAAAGTCTCTGCTCTGTCCTCTCCAGGATCCGTCTCTCTCTCTCTCTCTCTCTCTCTCTCGCGCTCTCTCTCTCTCTATTTCTGTCTATCAATGCCCTTTTCCACTTTCATCTCAGCCGTGATACGGAGAGCGTGGAGGCTGCAGGAAAGAGGAAGGACGAGGGGATCAAGTGGAGGGATGAGTGTCCTCGGCGGAGGCCAGAAGGGAAACTCGCCTCGCGTAAACAAGAAGGTGAAAAATGTAACATTTGAGCTTCGCCGGGCCTCTCGAAGAAGAATCTGGTTTGTGGGCGATGAAGATGAAGATGAAGAAGACACTGGACGGGTCAGAGAGGAACTCGATTACAGACGGACTGAGGTACCGGTGTGTATCGGTGGCACCTGCTCCGCCTCCTCTCTCTCCTCCTGTCTGCTTCTCCACCTGACTCCAAGATTAAGGCATATAATCAAATTCCCTTAATTGGCCCGGTTCGTGGCGACCGGCCAAGAGTCTCTCCTCTCTCTCTCTCTCTCTCTCTCACTCTCTCTCTCTCTCCTCCCTCTCCCTCTCTCTCTCTCTCTCTCTCTGTACTTCCCTCCCTCGCTCGCCCTCACAGTGACGATGAGGCCGGTCAGGACTCAGGACTCCGACAGTCGACTCCACCCGCTGACTCACAGCTCGTTATCTCCGCGGTCGGCTGCCGCCCTGATCTCGCCATATCCCCCCGCTGGCCCCGCCCACTGCCCCGCCCTCCTATCGATCACCCAGAATGACTGACAGGATCCCTTTAACTCCTCCTTCGTCTCCCTTCTGCTGTCGTTTGGATCCCTCTCCTCTTTTTTTCTTCTTCTCCTCTTTCTTTGTGTTTGTATCTAATCTCTCTTGCTCTTCCTGTGTCTAATCCCCATCTACATCTGCTAATGCTAATTGGTTTCAGGTGTCTCTGGTGGCAGCGGGGTGGGGAGTGTGTGTGAGTGTTTGGGGGGGAGGAGGGGGGTGGAGGGGGGTGGCGAGGGGAAGATTTCACGCCGCCGTCGCCATTAATTAAAAAGATGATTACTCAGAATACAAAGATTAAAGACGAAAATAGGAAGCGCCGGGGCCGATAATAACCTGGTAGCACTTTATAACTCCTCGCTCAGCTTATCCAGAGTGTGTTTTGTTTCGGTTAAATGAGCGTGTGTGTGTGTGTGTGTGTGTGTGTGTGTGTGTGTGTGTGTGTGTGTGTGTGTTCATACATCCAGCAGCTCTCAGCTTGTTAAAAATGGCCGCGTTGGGAGGAAGAGGAGTTTCCGTGTGGTTCCTGCAGGTCGCTGCTACATGGCAGAAGGAGCCGCATGTCACCTCCTGTGAGACGACATTTTGCAACAAAGAAAACGTAACAAGTCGTCTTTGTCTTTGTTCGGGTTCCTCGAGTCACATTACATCCACCGTGTCGAGGCTTCAGCTGTGGGCCAGTTATGGTTCTCTTTGTATCCCGGGCCCCGAGACAGAATCCAGGAAAGGAAGCAATCCTTGATTTTTGAAGTCAAACAAACTCCCACGCTCCTCTGTGGCTCGAAAACCAAGTCCATTAAAAAAACACCCAGAATGCCTTTCTTCTCTTCTTTTTCCCTTTTCGGAGTCCTCAATGCAGCAGCTGGGGACCGCTGAGTTTTTCAACGGATACGGTTGCCATGGCACCGCAGAGGGAGATGATTGGTTGCTGATTGGCCGAGGGTCGGTAGGGGTCTGATGGGCTGGGGGGGGGGGGGGTTGTCAGTGGGTCACACCTGTAGCATTCTGGGAAATGATGCACGCCACTTTGAGGATCTGACGAGATCTGCAAACACAAGAAAACAGTTTTTCGTTGGTTTAATAAAATCATGTTTGACTTTTGTTTCTCGGTTCTACCTGAAATGTGACAGCAAACCTATTATTGACACTGTGAGGGGAAACAACACAGCGTTACCAAGACAACAACCCAGGTCTCCACTGTAAAACTTCACCATTAGCACATATGTTTCCTAATCCGTTATGAAAATATGTTTTCAACCTCAGTGTCAAAACTAGCGTCCTTATTTATCACTTATTAAACTCCACATGCCACTCTCAGTTATTCACTTCCTACATCTCGTCTCACACGTTGAATTAAGCTAAAAGTTGCTCTTGAGTGTTGTTTTTAAACTAGTGGAAACCAGACATCCGACATCTGAGGTACGAGTCTCTCTGCAGTCATCATGAGTCACTCTGGATCACAGCGCCATCACAAAGTGCTCAATGTTTGTTTCCACACAAGCGAGGAGATTAAGAAGTGTTGACTTACAAAGGCAGAAGGAAACAGAGGGAGGAGTGATGCGGATAACTTCAGTTATGCAGTCGAGATAAAGACGACAACAAAGAGGATTATGGTTCTTCAAGCCAAGAAGAGGAAATGAAGTCGACAAGCGCAGACATGACTGGGTTTAATAAAAGCATCTCGATGACGAGAGGAAGAACATGGAGGGAAACTACAGAAATAGAAAAGGGGTGGAACGGACACTGAACTGTGGTCATCTGACGAGTACAAAAGAAGATGGCGATTGTTGTTAGTTGTTATGGCGACAACCCATTTTTCAGTGGGGCCGTAAAGTAAATGGACCTGTACTTGTATAGCTTGTAAATAAGTGTTGTAGCAGCTCACCGGGAAGAGAGCGGACTCAGCTCGGGAGACGGATGGCTGGCTAGGTAGCTAGGTAGGCTAACATTAGCTTGTCCGCCTCCAGAGCGGTGGGGAGCGAAGCAGAGGAACCGTTAAACTCATCTTTTGTAACCAGTATAGCAAAAGGCATGGTGGAAATGGCAAGCTAGCTAACTAGCCAGCTGTACCAGTGTAGCATTAAAGCATGGCAAAATTAGCAAGCTAGCAAACTAGCCAGCTGTCCGCTAGGTAGCTAGCTAGCATGTGAAGTCCAACGTGCTTTATTGCTAAACTGGTTACAGGAAATGAGTCGATCAAAGTTCTGTTGATAGCGATGTGCTTTCCCACGCTGTGAGTGTGCGGATGAAGCATTAAGTTATTAAATATAATACTTAGTAACGTTACTGCTAAACCTCACCAGTGAGCTGGTGTCGGTTTACAAAGATACACAGAAAAATGTCTCTGACCGTCATGCTACAATGATTTTAATCCGTTCTGCTCCTTTTGAAATTCCCTGAGGGAAACAGACTAAAACAGAACAAGAAGACGCATTAACCCAACAACAAGAAGAAGAAGAAGAAGAAGAGGAGTCAGGGGGAGTGGGAGGAATAACAAGGTGTTATTGTGAGAAACAACAAACATGGGTGAGAGAACACATGTTCATGATGCGGAGGAAGGAAACGAACAGAAGACGAGTGGGAGGACAGATCGTCTCAAACTGATCTGGGAGAGCTGCTACCTGTGATGCAGACTAATGTGGGTCAAAGATGGAGGTTATGTCTTCATAAAAAAAACTAAAATACACGAGCTTCAGCCCAAGATGGCCGACTACAGTCCGTCATCCACGCCGCCGCTGATTTCTCTTTTAAACCCGACGTGGAACAAAACGTGTCGTAGAGGAGGGGCTTCATTTCAGTTTCTGTCTGAAGAAGTTAAGATTCAAGATTTCGACTTCCAAGATTTAAAAATGTATCATCACTCATCAAGAAGAACTAAGAACAAGAACTAAGAATAAACCTGAATAAAAAACACACACCAGGTCATCGCAACCAGTCAGTCAATGAACTGGTTGGGTCGTCCTTCTTCAGTCGAGTACAGGATAAAAAAACAACGTTTTACTTTTTAAAACGTCCAATAAGATCACTGTTTTATAGATTTACAGATTTATTAAAAATATATAAATAGGAAAAGCATCTGCGCACACGATAATCTCAATATCCATTTGTTGAGGCAACTTTCTGCTTTTAAACCGTTGGTGTTTTGTAAAAGTGCTCATGAACCTCCTGCTTCATGGTCGTGTGTATACGTCCTGTCTTTATGGCTCAGCTTTTAGGATATACGGCATGAATACATCAATCAAATCAAATGATGACTCTCGCACAGAAATCATGAACAAAACTTAAACGCATACAGGGGAAATATGAGAGACTGTTTTGTGTGCGACGCCCACAAGATCTGGAGCACGAATAATAATAATAATTACGGAGAACAATTTGAACAAATGAGCTTTTGGGAAACATTCCGTCGTCTCTGTTTGAAACGGTTTGTGATTACCGAGATTAAAACCAGATTAAAACCAGATTAAAACCAGATTAAAACCAGATTAAAACCAGAATCATCATCAGTACTCAAACACGACGAGCCGAGCGGTTTCACCAGAAGGAACCAGACGATCCGGTGTGTTCCTACAGAGCTACAGCGAGCCGCCGCTCTGTGCAGAGGAGACAATCTGCTGCTCTGCTGCTGCAGAGAGACTTATTGCGTAATATCACCTGTAGCGTGTGCAGTCTGACAGCGACGTGAAATAACTGAGACGTCAAGCTGAGGGTTGGTCGGGACGCGGCCTGCAGACACACTTCCGTTTCTAAATGAAAGAACATTCCTCAACCTTTCCTAATCCTTGTGACTGGAACTGAAGGTTGTGGGTTTGAGCAGCTCTACGGAGTCACAATGAAACCGCTCAGCTAGAGACGACTTCATAGAGGCTGTGTTCATGTTTGTGTTCACGATCGGCATCAAACTCCCCACGAATACTCTGGACACGCGACCGGAGGCATTAGAACGAGGCCCGCCGGGGGCTCGTGGACGAGTACGGGACAAAAGGGACGAAGAGAGTTTGGTTCCGTAACTCGTCTTCTTTCAGACTCGAGGAAAGAAAACATTTATTTTACTACTTTGTCTGTTTGTGTTAGTTACCATGAAAGAATGCCTCATTTGCATATTTAAACTTGACATTTCATAAAACTTGTAATACGATAAACAATCCTCTTCATGTGAGTGATGAACTGGTGAAGTTTCATGGTGATATCTACTCATTAATGTTTTGACCCTCTTCACCTGTAGAGTCTTCTTCATGTCTGTAATTTAACTAAACATCTCTTTAATAAATGAGTTTGTTCTCAGACTCTGATCCAGAAATCTCCACTTCAGTAGCTCTTACATCACCAAACTTTACTCTTTACTTCTGGAAGACATTCTGGAGCTTTCTACAAAAAGAGAGCCTTATTTATACAATATTGTATTACTAAAACATGGAGGAAATGTAACGAGGGGTGGGGGGGGGGGAGGTATGGACCCAGACGCAATACGACAGACCCGTAACTTGTCGTAGAAGCCTTTATTAAATGCAGAACACGCAACAAGACCAAGACAGTCCGGGATCGGGTTCCGGGGACAAAGTCAGACAGAGCTGAGGCTAATCTCGTAGTCGGGGACAGAAGGACAGGGAGGTTTACCGGACAGAGACAAGGAAGGGAAGTCCAGACGGGCGGGGTCGGCAACAGGAAGCGCTGGAAGGTCTGACATGATGCGGAGAACGATCAGCCAGTGAGTGTGTGTGAAGCTGTGACTTAAATACTGAAGGGAGTGAGTGCAGTAGGGTGGACAGGTGAGAGTGATGAGCTGACGAGGTGGGTGTGGCTAACAGGTGACGAGGTGGGTGTTGACGAGGTGGGTGTGGCTAACAGGTGACAAGGTGGGTGTGGCTAACAGGTGACGAGGTGGGTGTGACTAACAGGTGACGAGGTGGGTGTGGCTAACAGGTGACGAGGTGGGTGTGGCTAACAGGTGACGAGGTGGGTGTGACTAACAGGTGAACAGAATAAGCTGACGAGGTGGGTGAGAGACAGAGAAAGGAGAGAATGGAAGCTGAACTGTGA
The DNA here is from genome assembly GCA_016806645.1 of Ophiodon elongatus. NCBI lineage: Eukaryota > Metazoa > Chordata > Actinopteri > Perciformes > Hexagrammidae > Ophiodon > Ophiodon elongatus. Next base: position 305,674 of record JACSYO010001433.1, read on the forward strand.
TAGAAAAGGGATTTTCTTTACGTCTGTTGACAGTATTTTCTGATTTATGAAGTGAAACAAAGAGACATCATAAACTTCCTCTGTAGAAACTTTTGACTCTAATACGTCAATAAGATGTAACAAGCGTTTTGAACCTGGCTTTATTTAATGTTCAGATTGATGTTCTGGGAAATGTGAAAATTAGCACATATTTATTAAATAAATGATGATAAAACTTGTCATACAAAATAATAATGGTTTTAATGTAAGTAATACACTTTGGACTTTGCATGGCAAAATCAGTTTATATTTGAATACTAATCACTAAAAAACACCAACGTCTGTGTAAATGTGTCAATCCGTCAAATGGATATTTAGATCTGAGTCGGGACCGAAGACGTGGGCGAACAGACGCTTCCAGCTGAAAGCTTCAATTTAAAGCTTTTTTTTATGTTTCTTAAATTGGTTGCTGCTGCTGCTGCATTATGTTTATGTGATGCAACACACAGGCTGCCAAACGTAACGAGCAGCTCTGCAGTGCTTCAGCCCCCCAAGGTCGTCCGTCAACCACGTACGGGTAACGCTTCACACACTGTCCCGGTTACACGACGCCAACAGAACCCAGCGAGGGGTGTGTGTGTGTGTGTGTGGGGGGGGGGTCGATCAATGGTCAACAGCTCCAGTGTGGGTCATGAGGGGGGCTGCAGACGACTTTTAACACGCTGCTCATTTGACATTGTGGGGACTGAGGACACAATATAATGTCCTCACAATGTGTGTGTGTGTGTGTGTGTGTGTGTGTGTGTGTGTGTGTGTGTGTGTGTGTGTGTGTGTGTGACCAGATATATGCGGGCCAGCAATAAAGCCCTACCTCAGGTAGAAGATCTCCAACAACACAGAAAAAGAGGTTCGAGCTTCACGCAGGTTAAAACCGACTCTGATGCTCCAGAGTTATTTCAGGTCTTCTGGCTTTGTTTTGATCACTAACTGAGAAAATTTGATTTATTATTATTATAAATTATTTAATTATAAATTATTTTATTATTTTGTTTTGCGTTTTCCTACAAAATTCCAGCAACACGTGTCAATTTCCAAGCTGGATGAGACCAGCTTGGAAATTGACACGTGTTGCTGGAATTTTGTTAAAATGATATTTTCGTATAATATACGTTGAAGAAACATCTAATTTTCTCTGTGCCGTTACTGAATTAAAACATCAACATTGACTTCTGGTTCCTCCTACAGATCGCTGCTTGTTGGAGTCCTCCACTCCTCTGGGCTTTTGCAGTTTTCATACTTTCTTGTTCATGATTACGTGGATAGCATACCGAATGAATTTCGTATTATATATATATATATATATCTATATAACTAATGCTGGATGAGCGCAGCCTGTTTTCCTATACGTGTTGCAGCTGCAGCTCTTTAGTGAGCGTCCTCTGAACAGCATGACTTCACCTCTCACACAAACATCACAATCCTCAGAGGCTCAGCAGCTGGAAGCCACAGCTCTTTCAAAGCAGCACTTTTAAAGCTGCGCTGCTGACCTGAGGATGAATGTGTGGAGGTGTGGGGGGCGGGGGGGGGTAGGGGGAGGGGGGTCAAACCCTCAGACGGGCTCTGAGGGGCTCTGAGGGGCTCAGATACCGGAGAGTCCACTTCATCCTCAGGAAGCCGGGCGACTGAACCATCGGGTCTAAATGTTATTTTGTGAAAACACTCGTCTGGAGGATTGTTGTGACGCATCGTGAGATCGACGGCGGATTGTTTCATTTTCCAGCATATTTTTTGAAAATGTCACAGTCACACAGCGCTGCTCTGATTCTGTAAAAGCACTCTCGCATAAATGCTTCTGTATTTAAAGCGCGGCCACGTGGGAGTGTTATGACATATACAACATGCATTACATGAAATGGAAAGTGAACTGTGCAATATGCAGATGAGACTGTTATGTTCTGAGCTGTAACTAAACCTTCTTTCTAAACTTTATTATTCTGCCAGTCATCTCTTAATTTACACGGACGAGGATTCAATTCATTAATTCCTTAGGAAAATATAATTGTGACGGTATAAAAGGTATGAGAACATGATGATGGACGTACATGATGGACATCCCAATGTTAACTTCTGTCTCAAAGGTTATTGCAGCAATTTATGTGTCGATAACATTTGTTGCCAGGATTTGGTGCTACGTTTTACATTTAATACCAATCGAGAATTGATAAAAGAAAAGTATCAAAAGTCCTTCCAAAACACCACATTGAGAAACAAGACCTTCAGGAACACCACAGAAGAAGTCATGCTGAGATTTAGTTTCAAAAACTTTTATCATTTGGAGATTTTTGCAAGAATTGCTTTTTTTCCGCCGACTGGATGAATACTTGTGTTCTAACTGCTCCTATGATCATAGGACATTCATAAAGCCTCCAGATGCTGAAGGTCTGAAGTCTGGTTGTAACGTTTCATGAGGATTCACACATGAACACAAGAGAGTCTCCAGTCACACGCGAGTCCAAGACCCTTTAGAGACCCCAGAATAGGCAACACATTTAAACTGCATGCAAACATCTGCTTGTTATTTTTGCCCCAAACTGCATGTGATCATCATAAAGTGTGCATGTTGTAAAGATACTCGTGGATATCCGTCACTTCAGGTGAAAAGTCAAAGAAATGCTCTAAAACTCTCCAGCCAGGTTTCTCTCGTAGAACCATGAACCTGGTTCAGGTCCTCTGGTTTCCTCTCATGTTGAGCTCCATTTCATAAGTATTTTCTCACAATGAGTCTGTAATGCTGAAAATGTATTTTTCTCAAGGTGTTAGTTTATTTCTACATCCATCATGGAGCGCGTTCAGAGAGATTTAAGGAAACATAACATCATACATACATCAACAGCTCTAAAGTTCAGTCATTTACAAATAATATCTTGTTTATTAAACAAGTAACAAAATGATAATGTGAGGATTAACATGGGGTTGTGTGTGGGACTATTTATTGGATTAACGCAAGTCTTTAAGTATCCAGGCGTTTTTAAGATTTTAAGGTTTAATTTTTTAACATAATTTAGAATTTACTGTAGAGATGGTATATATTCTTCCAGAACGAGGGATTCCTTCCACTTTGCAGGAAGCTTATGTTCTGTATTACCTTCATAAATGCACCACCCTCTTGCACCACCCTCTTGCACCACCTCTTGCACCACCCTCTTAAAAAAATACTTGACAACCTAGAGTTTGAAACTCGTTACCTACCGAAGCAAAACAAGATTCAAATGTCCGGGAATATTTCAGATCATGTTCACTTTCAGCCTCAAATAAAAAGCTGATGTTCTTATTGACACCAGAGATGTGTGATGCATTCAGGGCCTTAAATCTCCCTTTTTGTTTCTCACCTATTTTCCGTCTCCGCGTGACGGCAGGATGAACCAGGTGGTTTAATCCTCCACTTAACAACAGACTCTTTGTACATCTTTTGTCTTCTGTAAATTAATTTCAATCATCCAGTTTCACCGAAAAGGAGACAATCCAATTAAAAAACACCGTTCTATCTCCCTCCAATCATCTCACATTCACCTGGTAAAAGGCGCTTTAATTGCGCCACTAAAGCCGAGGCCGCCCCCCCCCCACGCCCCCCCCCTCCCTCCCGTCTGCCCCCCCGTCTGCCCCCCCGTCTCCACCCAACATAAACTGTGACGGCTCATTCCCGCCCGTCAGCCCTATCTGTTGGGCGGATGTCTTTCCGAGCGGCGTGATTGAGCCTCTGCGTTGTGTCATCGGTTGCGTAGGGCGTGATGGATGCTCCGCCCCCGAGCCGAGGACAGGCTGAGGGGTGAGAGGTGATATATGGCCTCCGGCGTCCCGTAGGTTAATAAAGTGAAGTCGTGCGGAGACAAAGGGGACGCGGGACGGAGCTCCGAGCTCCTGATATCATCGGAGGCCGTCCGGAGAGGATTTACAGCTCCATCCGTCAGCAGCGTGCACTTACACCGCTTTTAAAATCACTTCCCTCTGTGTGGTGTCACCTCCCCCTTACCTCGCTCTGCGTTGCATGTATCCTTTCACTCAAGGGCACACTTGTTATCACCCCCCCCCCCCCATTCTCTACTCATCTCTTCTTGTCTTCCTCGTCTCCATCGCTCAGGTCATCAGAATATCCAACAACAGAAATGAACATGAGTGTGTTTGTGATTACGTCTTCTCAAAGGGACGAGCTCGTTACGTCTGTTCTCCTGATGGACGGCGAGGCTTGTTGTTGGTCTTGTTGAGGTTGTTTTGCTTCTCTTTGTGTCGTCGCTCTTTTCTCCTCAAAAAGGCGCCTTTTGTCTCTTTGTGGTCAATTTGTGTGTTTTGTTTCTTTTTGTGGTCATTTTGCATTTCTTTGTAGCGTTTTGTTTCCTTTTATGGTCGTGTTTTTCTCTCTGTGATAGTTTTGTGTCTCTTTCAAGCCATTTGGTTTCTTTTCTTTAGGTGGTCATTTGTTGTCTCTTTGTGGTCATTTGTTGTCTCTTTGTGGTCATTTGTTGTCTCTTTGTGGTCATTTGTTGTCTCTTTGTGGTCGTTTGTTGTCTCTTTGTGGTCATTTGTTGTCTCTTTGTGGTCGTTTGTTGTCTCTTTGTGGTCATTTGTTGTCTCTTTGTGGTCATTTGTTGTCTCTTTGTGGTCGTTTGTTGTCTCTTTGTGGTCGTTTGTTGTCTCTTTGTGGTCGTTTGTTGTCTCTTTGTGGTCGTTTGTTGTCTCTTTGTGGTCGTTTGTTGTCTCTTTGTGGTCGTTTGTTGTCTCTTTGTGGTCGTTTGTTGTCTCTTTGTGGTCGTTTGTTGTCTCTTTGTGGTCGTTTGTTGTCTCTTTGTGGTCGTTTGTTGTCTCTTTGTGGTCGTTTGTTGTCTCTTTGTGGTCGTTTGTTGTCTCTTTGTGGTCGTTTGTTGTCTCTTTGTGGTCGTTTGTTGTCTCTTTGTGGTCGTTTGTTGTCTCTTTGTGGTCGTTTGTTGTCTCTTTGTGGTCGTTTGTTGTCTCTTTGTGGTCGTTTGTTGTCTCTTTGTGGTCGTTTGTTGTCTCTTTGTGGTCGTTTGTTGTCTCTTTGTGGTCGTTTGTTGTCTCTTTGTGGTCGTTTGTTGTCTCTTTGTGGTCGTTTGTTGTCTCTTTGTGGTGTTTGTTGTTCTTTGTGGTTTTGTGTCTCTTTGTTTGTTGTCTCTTTGTGGTTTTGTTGTCTTTTGTGGTCGTTTGTTGTCTCTTTGTGGTCGTTTGTTGTCTCTTTGTGGTCGTTTGTTGTCTCTTTGTGGTCGTTTGTTGTCTCTTTGTGGTCATTTGTTGTCTCTTTGTGGTCGTTTGTTGTCTCTTTGTGGTCATTTGTTGTCTCTTTGTGGTCGTTTGTTGTCTCTTTGTGGTCGTTTGTTGTCTCTTTGTGGTCGTTTGTTGTCTCTTTGTGGTCTTTGTTGTCTCTTTGTGGTCGTTTGTGTCTCTTTGTGGTCTTTGTTGTCTCTTTGTGGTCGTTTGTTGTCTCTTTGTGGTCGTTTGTTGTCTCTTTGTGGTCGTTTGTTGTCTCTTTGTGGTCGTTTGTTGTCTCTTTGTGGTCGTTTGCTGTCTCTTTGTGGTCGTTTGTTGTCTCTTTGTGGTCGTTTGTTGTCTCTTTGTGGTCGTTTGTTGTCTCTTTGTGGTCGTTTGTTGTCTCTTTGTGGTTGTTTGTTGTCTCTTTGTGGTTGTTTGCTGTCTCTTTGTGCATTTCCTAGTACAATTTAAATGATTTTGAGGGTTGGCAGTATATCGGCTGCATCCGAAGCAATGGGACATAAAACACCTCCTGTTGACTGAATCCCGCTGAAGCTCCACAGTTTCACCTCCTTCTATTCTCTCTCTCCTCTCCTCCTCCTGACTCGAGCAACACGTGAACAAATGTACAACTCACAGTCGTCCACCATCTCCCCCTCGCTCTCACACTGACTCCACAGGATCTGAAGACGGTCGATGTGCGTCATACTCCGTCAGAGTTGGCTTTAAAGAGTGTGAAGAAGATGATTGACAGCAACATGTGAACAATCTGAGGGAAAGTAACTGCAAAGGCCAGAGAGGGAATGTGAAAGTCCATGTGAAACACAAGAGAGCTCACTGCAGTGCGTACGTATCTCAACAGGAAGTGGATCCTTTCAATCATCATTAAACGAGCCTGAAGAGAAGCGATCGTTTTCATCATTAACCTGTGAAGACGTGAACGAGGAAGATTGAATCACCTCGTAACTGTGTCACTACGGAGGAGAGGAAAACAAACACACCGCGCGCGTGTGTGTGTGTGTGTGTGTGTGTGTGCAGTTTGCAGCAAACATTGCCGGTTGCAGCAATACGACACACTAAACATTTGCTTGCAGTCTGACACTAAATAACACATGATATGTTACACACATGGACCTACACGTGTAGGTGGGCACACACACACACACACACACACGCACACACACACACACACGCACGCACGCACACACACGCACGCACACACGCACACACACACACACACACACACACACACACACACACACACACACACGGCGTTCTGCTGGCTCCTCCCCTGCTGACGCTGCACACCTTGAACCTGGATCTGATCGTCTTCCCTCTCACATGCGATCGCTCTGATTCTCTCATCGGCCTCGTCATCTGACCCACAGCAGCGTCCTCCGTCAGAGCTACACCTTAACCAACCGTCAGAGCTACACCTTAACCAAACGTCAGAGCTACACCTTAACCAACCGTCAGAGCTACACCTTAACCAACCGTCAGAGGTCACAGCTGTACGGTTTGAAGGCCGGGAGTCGGAGCCGACTAAATACTGAGCGTGACGTTACCCCGTCCTCCAGCAGAGCTTCAGCTCGCTGCCCCTCCTCAAAGTAAACGCCTTCTGTCTAAGACGTGAATCAGGCCGCTCCGCGATGTGGTTTGTTGGCGACACGCGGCCCGAGGAGCTGTTTGTTAAAGAGCGCCGTCGGCAGCACTTAAGTACATATAATACACATAATAAACATAATACACATAATCACAGAAGAGGCCGTCCTCGAGGGGAAGCGCTCTCCAGCTCTCAGCACTTAGACGTGTGCGGTGGAGGATACGGACTCACGGCCTCGTGTTTATTAAGAAGGGAAAGATAAACGCTGCTTATTGTTCCTGGAAATCACCACTTCTCGTTGCTCTCGGGGTGAAGCAACCAGTCAATTTGATCCAGTTCATCCAAAACACTTATTTAACATTTTGTTTTGTCTCTTAAAAAAAAGTGTTCTGAATGTCAGCGACACCGGCAGCGCGGCCGGTAGCTCAGCCGAGGCTGCAGCTTGGGTTTACAGACGTTTCATTGGCTCAGAACGCCGGCCCAGTTCAGCCACAACAACAAACAGAGAACATAAATGAAAACGTACTGTTGGTCTTTATGCTCAGCCTCTTGGCAAATACAGACATTTTACCCAAAACATGGCTCAACAAGTCCGCGTCCAGCAGCGTGGCGTCCGGAGGGGAGGAGCGCCACTTTAAAAGTCAAAAAGGCAATTTAGGTGGCATAATTCACGAGAACAAAAAGGTCAAATTGTGAGAATAAACTGGAGGAATAGAAGTCGTGAACAAAGGCCTCAACAACAGAAGTGCTCCTCAAAAATAAAACGTTCATTGAACCTGACTTTCTAGTTTAAAACGGTACAAAAGCAAAAGGCAGCGTGTGGAATGAATTCTGTTCACAACATGTACGCACCTCCTCACGAGGACGGAACCAGGACCAGGAAGATCTCACGGATCACAACATTCACCGTTTGTGTGTATGAAAAGTAATGCGCTGTTATTCACTGCATAACACGCTAATGAAGTCAGGGGGCGCCGTGTGAAGGTCGTCTGGAGGTCGTAGAGGTGAAGACGGGTGTTCGTGTCCCGTGGGAAACCAAAAGTACTCTTATCATATTTAACTAACGCCACAAGCAAAAGTTACGTAAACAAACTTACTTATTTGAACCCAAACCACATTTTTCCCTAAAATATATAATATATATATATATATATATATATATATATATATAATAAGAGAGCTGGGACGAAAGTAACACGGGACGGAAGTTGTTTCAGATCACTGAAAGTATTTTCACTAAAGCGTGTCGCTTCGTTTTTGAATGACGAGTTTGTTTATTTGTTTGTTTATTGTTTCATGTGTTTAGAGTTTTTAATACTTCAACACAACCCGAACTTTGTCGCGTCAGAACTTTCAGGAGTCGTTGTCGGACTTTTACATCGGCAATGTTTGTTAGTAAGAGAGCAACTTCAAAACAAAGTACATAAAATGGTAAATAAATAGAGTGATATAATTAAAATAATAATAATTATAAAAATAATAAAAAATAATAAAAAAAATATACAGCATAAAAGAAAGTACGAAATAGAGTATATTAAATACCTTATGAATACATAGTAGCTCTATTACAGGCACACGGAGAGATCTGATGCGATGGTGAATATCTGAGATGATCAGCGTGACCCGAGTCCTGATCCACGAGTCCTGATCCCCGAGTCCTGATCCCCGAGTCCTGATCCCCGAGTCCTGATCCACGAGTCCTACTCGGGTTATATTCTATGAGCACATCACAGATGCATTCTGGTCCGAAACCGTTCAGTGATTTAAACGTTAGTAGCAGCACTTTAAAATCTATTCTGTAACTAACTGGAAGCCAGTGTAATGATTTCAAAACTGGAGTAAGTGCTCTGCTTAATGGTCCCGTAGGGAGGAGCAGCCAAGAGGCCATTACAGTAGTCCTCCATGGACCAGCTTCTCTTGGTCCCTTCGGGACCAGATCCTTGATTCAGGCCATATTTTTTTAAATAAAAGGCTCCTTTAATAAATGCTGTGAAGTGGCTGGTCTCTTTAATCTATTAGAAAGCCAATATTTCAGACTTTGTCTTTGGGTTTTAGAGCCAGAGATCGGAGCTGCTCATTAATTATGATTCTCTTTGTTGCCAAACACAATAATCTCTCTTTCAACCTTATTTTAGTTGAAGGAAGATTTGGCTCATAAAAAAATGATGAGGTGAGTCTAATGAGCTGGAGTCATCAGATACATCTGAGTATCATCTGCATAACTATGATAATCCGTGTTGTTCTGTGGTATTTACAAGCAGGCAGCATGTAGCGAGTAAACAGAAGAGGCCCCAGACCAGATCCCTGGGGGATCCCGCTACACTAACGCACATGTTTACTGCTGCTGATCGTATTCACGTGTCAAGAATCATAAGAGAGGTGTTCATTTGTGAAGATTAGATTAATTTCAAAAATAATCTAGAACCTAATGGAAAAATCCCATTTGGCTTTTTGTAAAAAGGAACCAGAGCAATAATAACTTCTAGTAACAACCCTAAATGTGTCTGAACAGCATTGACAGAGATGAAACTAAGCATTGATGATGGGATGAATGATGGGTTTTGCTGCTTTTTGACATTTTGTTTAAATGATGTTTGATTTGGTTTCATAAACTTTGCTTCCAGAAGAGAGAAGTTTCATTCTTGACCCTTTAATGAAACAGTCTCATCTCAAAGCCAACAGGTTACGAGGTCCAGCGATCACACCTGAGCGAACTCTGTTTTCTGATGAAGACCATGATGATGCGGTTGAAAGCCAAGAAGAAAACTTGTGAGTGGACTTTGAGGACACGTGACAACGTTTCCATCTGATTTTAACTTTTACACATCTGCTTCTGAAGCGCGACGACATTCAGTTCATCTCGGTGCTTCAGACACGAGGCTCCGGTGATCCCGGGGCCACGGGCCGGAGCCTGAGGTCAGGCCTGATGGAGCTGATGGAGCTGATGGAGCTGATGGAGCTGATGGAGCTGATGGAGCTGATGGAGGACCCGTTAACAATCAGGCTGCTGTTTCCAACTCAACCCAACAATTAATAAACATTTCGGCTGCAAATTGGACCACATGGGACGTTTTAGGATGCGAGCGCTTTTCATCTGATGAATAATTTATCATGTGAATGAATCAACTTCCCGCCCGCTTTCTGTGTGTGTGTGTGTGTGTGTGTGTGTGTGTGTGTGTGTGTGTGTGTGTGTGTGTGTGTGTGTGACAGCAGCGATCAGGTTCACAGTGTACGCCGATGCTCAGCTGTTAACACCGAGCTAACTGTAGCATGACTGGCGTTTATCAGACTGCAAACAGGCGTGTGTGTGTGTTAGTGTGTGTATGTATGTATGTGTGTGTGTGTGTATGTGTGTGTGTGTGTGTGTGTGTGTGTGTGTGTGTGTGTGTGTGTGTGTGTGTGTGTGTGTGTGTGTGTGTTGTGTGTGTGTGTGTGTGTGTGTGTTGTGTGTGTGTGTGTGTGTGTGTGTGTGTGTGTGTGTGTGTGTGTGTTGTGTGTGTGTGTGTGTGTGTGTATGTATGTGTGTGTGTGTGTGTATGTATGTGTGTGTGTGTGTGTGTGTGTGTATGTATGTGTGTGTGTGTGTATGTGTGTGTGTGTGTGTGTATGTGTGTGTACGTGTGTGTGTGTGTATGTATGTGTGTGTGTGTGTGTGTATGTATGTGTGTGTGTGTGTATGTGTGTGTACGTGTGTGTGTGTGTGTATGTGGCCATTTTTCTGTGTTTCTATCAGGGTTGAAGGAGTTGAAGGGGAAGATGATGGGAATGTTGAGGTGGAGGTGGTGTGTGTGTGTGTGTGTGTGTGTGTGTGTGTGTGTGTGTGTGTGTGTGTGTGTGTGTGTCGGAGGGCTGACGAGGCAGCGGAGTGATGGATGAAGAGAGGGACGGAGGGATTATCGGGGTTCAACCCCAGACTGTTGATTTTACGTCGAGCCTGACGCCTTCACAGCTCCGGGCACCGGAGTCTTGATGACTTCCAGGTTACGGCGCACAAATGTGTGTGTGTGTATGTGTGTGTGTGTGTGTGTGTGTGTGTGTGTGTGTGTGTGTGTGTGTGTGTGTGTGCATTTCTCGTGTGCCTTTGCTTGGCTGATGGTGCAAATGAGGGATGGTTGCAGGAAAGAAGGGCGAAGGAGGAACAAGGAGGACGGGGAAATGTGGGAAACGGGAAAAAGAAGCGAAGGAAGGTGAGTGATGGAGAAGGGGGGGGTCGGGGGGGAGGGGGGGGGGGGCAGGAAATGTCTGATGGATGGTAAGAAGATGGTAGAAGGAGGCGGGAAAAGGAGGGAAGTGGGGAGAGTGATGGATGGAGGGAAATGAAGGAGTAACGAGCAGGGAGGAAGAGGAGAAGCCAGAATGAGGTGAAGCAACGCAGGGGGAAAGCAGCAGAGGAGAGCAGGAAAAGAGCATCCCCCCCCCCCCCCCCCTCCAACACTCACTCTGTCACACACACACACAATATGACACACTCACACACTCACCCATCTGCTTCTGCGCTCCGTGGGCGAGCAGTCGTAACCCGGCGCAGTAACAGCAGCGCCGGCTGGAGAGGAGCGAGGAGCGGGGAGGCTGCACCAGGAGGAGGGAGGAGAGAGGAGAGGAGGGATGGGGGGGGGGGGGGTGCAATAGACAAAACTCCTCGTGATCAAAAATCCCACGTTTACTCCAAATCCACCTGAGAGAGGACGCGCGCACACATCCACTCTGCTCGTGCACGCTCCGCCGGGCGCGCTGTCGCAACCACACCGTCGGCTGCGAGGCTCCTCGGGCAGAGAGGAGTAGGGAACACACGGAGCCCCAGCACCTCCTCCTCCTCCTCCTCCTCCTCCTGTGTGTCCTCCTGCTGCGGTCTGTCCTCTGTATCCACCCGGGCAGACACGCGGAGAGACGGAGAGGAAGAAAGAAACTACTTTTCTCCTTCTCTTTTATTCCCGGTTAATGATCCTCCTCTCTGCTGGGAAGTCTCTCCTCTCCCGGTGTCCTTCAGTGTGGACTGGCTGCTGCTCCACAGCGCAGAGAGGCTGGACTGCATTCAGCTCTCTCTCCCTCTCTCTCTCTCTCTCCCCCCATCTCCCCCTCCTACCTCTCTCTCTCCCCTCTCCCTCCCTCTCTCTGCTTTAGGATGGATATCCATGCCTCCTCGGCTCCCTCCTTCAACCCCCTCTGTCTCTCTCTCGCTCTCTCTCTCTCTCTCTCTCTCCCTCCCCCCCCTCTCTCTCTCTCTCTCTCTCTCTCTCTCTCTCTCCCTCCCCCTCTCTCTCTCTCTCTCTCTCCCTCCCCTCTCTCTCTCTCTCTGTCGTCCTCTAAACTCGTTCCCATCCACCTGTTTTTCATGCACAATCTATATTTATGCTTAAACAAGACCAAAGTGCGACGCGCACCAGCTGCGTCACGTCAGTTGACGCCTGCAGCTCGTGTCACCAGACAGAAGGAGCCGACGCTCATCCAGAGACGAACATGACTGCTCTTCAGGGAGGAGACACACCGGGATGCTGGGAGGACTTGTGTGTTGTGGGAGAAGGAATCCTGCTCAGACTATTTCTGATTTAGTTTGAAATGATACCTTTAACTAATCATAGAAACACAGGAGTCTCCTGACATGGTTATGTCGCGGCCACCAGTCTGAATTATTTCAACTTGCGGTTTAGCCGAGTGAAGCCGCTGCTTCATGTGTTAAAGCTGCATTCTCTCTCCTGACCACCAGGGGGCGACTCCTCTGGTTGTATAGAAGTCAAAGCTTCATGTGTTAAAGCTGCATTCTCTCTCCTGACCACCAGGGGCGACTCCTCTGGTTGTATAGAAGTCTATAGAAAATGACTCTACTTCTCTCTTGATTTATTCCCTCAGTAAACATTGTAAACATGAGTTTATGTCTCAATCTCTAGTTTCAAGTCTTCTTCAATACAGCATGATGTTCATTTAGTAAATTATGGTCCATTTAGAGTCAAACAGACCATAAAGCAGGGGATGCTTTAGGGGCGGGGCTACAAGGTGATTGACAGGTCGACACCAGAGACGTAGAAAGTGTCTCTACGTCCTCCTCATTCCGGATATGGTCACTTCCTGTGACCTTCCTCTTCGTCCAGGAGGCATCCTGATTAGATGCCTGAACCACCTCAGCTGACTCCTTTCGATACGAAGGAGTAGCGCCTCAACTCCAAGTTCCCTCCTGATGTCTGAGCTCCTTACCCTATCTCTAAGGCTGAGCCCGACCACCCTACCGAGGAAACTCATTTCGGCCGCTTGTATCCGAGACCTCGTTCTTTTGGTCAGGACCCAGAGTCCGTGAGGGTGAGGGTCGGAGAGCCTGCTTTACTGCTGCAGCCGCACCGATCCGCCTGTCGATCTCCTTCTCCATCTTACCCTCACTCGTGAACAAGACCCAGAGATACTTGAACTCCTTCGCTTGGGATAGGCACTCCCTCCCCACCTGGAGGGAGCAATCCACCGGTTTACGGCAGAGCACCATGGCCATTTCAGCAGAGAGGAGATCCCGAGACCCCCACCCCCGACGTTCTCCTCCCTGTGCCTTGATATCCTGTACATAAAAGTCACGAACAGGACCGGTGATAAAGGGCAGCCCTGGCGGAGGCCAACACCCACCGGGAACGCATCTGACTTATTGGCGAGAATCCGAACACAGCTCCTACTGCAGTCGGACAGAGACCGGATGGTCCACAAAGCACATGTGGACTGGTTGGGCAAACTCCCAGGACCCCTCCAGTAGTCTTGCGAGAGTAAAGATCTGGTCCACTGTTCCACGACCGGGACGGATTCCGCAAATATCGGAGCTCCTTTCCAGCACCCTGGCATAAGCTTTCCCCGGGAGGCTGAGTAGTGTGATACCCCGATAGAGAGGCTGAGTAGTGTGATACCCCGATAGAGAGGCTGAGTAGTGAGATACCCCGATAGAGGATGAGTAGTGAGATACCCCGATAGAGAGGCTGAGTAGTGAGATACCCCGATAGAGGATGAGTAGTGTGATACCCCGATAGAGAGGCTGAGTAGTGTGATACCCCGATAGAGAGGCTGAGTAGTGTGATACCCCGATAGAGAGGCTGAGTAGTGTGATACCCCGATAATTAGAGCACACTCTCCCTGGTGGTCCCCCTTTTTGAAAATGGGAACCACCACCCATGGACCCAGTCCATGGGCACTGTTCCTGACCCCCATGTGACACTGAAAAGGCGTGTCCGCCCAACAATGTCCAGCGCCTTCAGCATCTCAGGGCGGATCTCATCCCCCCTGGCGCCTTGCCACCGAGGAGCTTTTTGACTACCTTAGTGGCCTCTGCCAGGGATATGGGTGCTATATGGGTGGATGTTTTTTTGAGCCACTTGTATCCGATCAAAACACACCTGTACTCCTAAAAACAAACGGACAGAGGCACCACCTGGTGACACACTGCGCTTCGCTCGTCTTACACGTTAATTCATTTTTTATTAATGAACCAATAATTAATCATTAACGTTCCTAGTAGAGAAAA
>JACSYO010001433.1:322500-327500 GCA_016806645.1 Ophiodon elongatus
CGTGAGCAAACATTTGTTCTAGTTTTAGTGGAAATTAAGTTATTACGTTGTTTTACTAAAAATCGTTCAGGACTGAATTTAAGTTCTCAGAAAGAAAAATGGAAAATGTACGATTCCAGCTGAGGAAGAACATGAGATACGACTGAAAGCTCCAGAACAACTAGATGGACCTTCAGATGAAGTTTATTATTTATATTAACGTTAACAGATTCACTGAGAGGAATCTGTCGGTTTGAGATGAAGTTCACTTTTTAGATTTGCTTTTTGCTTTCAAATGTAGAAAAATGTCCCATATTTTATAGTATTGAATCCTTCCAGCCTAAATGTTTTTTAACTGGACAGCGATGAAGAAAAGCAGTTTGTTTTATGAAGTCTAAATGATTTATGCCATGGGTCATGTACCCCCCCCCCCCCCTGCCCCCCCCCCCCGATGAAGACAAACGACGGCTGCTGCACGATATTGATCAGTAAAATCACATTTGGATGTTTCTGCTGAGACGGAGAGACGCGAGTGACACGTCGGCCGTCGCGTCTCTCTCCTTCAGAGCAGAAGGAAGTTCTCTGACTCGCTCCTCCATTCGACAGCGGCTGGTTCCAAACAGACGGACAACAACAGCCTCTGCAAACAGGACGGATCAATTTAATTTATTCACCATTTACAAAACAGACCAGGTTGACATCATCTCTGCTGGCGTACTGCGTCTCCACGTCGTTACTACCCAGTACTACCCAGTACTACCCAGTACTACCATACACTACCCAGTACTACCATACACTACCCAGTACTACCCAGTACTACCATACACTACCCAGTACTACCATACACTACCCAGTACTACCCAGTACTACCATACACTACCCAGTACTACCATACACTACCCAGTACTACCCAGTACTACCATACACTACCCAGTACTACCATACACTACCCAGTACTACCCAGTACTACCATACACTACCCAGTACTACCATACACTACCCAGTACTACCCAGTACTACCATACACTACCCAGTACTACCATACACTACCCAGTACTACCCAGTACTACCATACACTACCCAGTACTACCATACACTACCCAGTACTACCCAGTACTACCATACACTACCCAGTACTACCATACACTACCCAGTACTACCCAGTACTACCATACACTACCCAGTACTACCATACACTACCCAGTACTACCCAGTACTACCATACACTACCCAGTACTACCATACACTACCCAGTACTACCATGCACTACCCAGTACTACCCAGTACTACCCAGTACTACCCAGTACTACCATGCACTACCCAGTACTACCATACACTACCCAGTACTACCCAGTACTACCCAGTACTACCATACACTACCCAGTACTACCCAGTACTACCCAGTACTACCATACACTACCCAGTACCACCCAATACTACCATACACTACCCAGTACTACTCATACACTACCCAGTACTACCCAGTACTACCATACTAGTACTTCAGTACTACCGTTCAGTACTACCATACACTACCCAGTACTACCATACACTACCCAGTACTACCCAGTACTACCATACACTACCCAGTACTACCCAGTACTACCATACACTACCCAGTACTACCCAGTACTACCATCACTACCCAGTACTACCATACACTACCCAGTACTACCATACACTACCCAGTACTACCATACACTACCCAGTACTACCCAGTACTACCATACACTACCCAGTACTACCATACACTCAGTACCCAGTACTACAGTACTACAGTACTACCATGCACTACAGTACTACCCAGTACTACAGTACTACCATACACTCCAGTACTACCCAGTACTACCAGTACTACCAGCACTCCAGTACTACCCAGTACTACCCAGTACTACCATGCACTACCCAGTACTACCCAGTACTACCCAGTACTACCCAGTACTACCATACACTACCCAGTACTACCATACACTACCAGTACTACCCAGTACTACCATACACTACCCAGTACTACCATACACTACCCAGTACTACCCAGTACTACCATACACTACCCAGTACTACCATAACCCAGTACTACCATCACTACCCAGTACTCCATCTACCCATACTACCCAGTACTACCCAGTACTACCCAGTACTACCATACACTACCCAGTACTACCCAGTACTACCCAGTACTACCATACACTACCCAGTACCACCCAATACTACCATACACTACCCAGTACTACCATACACTACCCAGTACTACCCAGTACTACCCAGTACTACCCAATACTACCATACACTACCCAGTACTACCATACACTACCCAGTACTACCCAGTACTACCCAGTACTACCCAGTACTACCATGCACTACCCAGTACTACCCAGTACTACCCAGTACTACCATGCACTACCCAGTAGACATGTGACACGCTGGGTTCATACCATCATATCAGTCTCATGGACGAGCAGCACAAAGCCTCTGTTTTAAAACAAGGACGAGTTCGTTCATCACCTCATGACGATTCTCCGCTGTGGAGAAGAGTTTGTGGAGCAGAACATTCTAGAGAGGAACCACAGGGCTGAAGGGTGGAGAAGTGGGGCTCCACAATGGGATACATGGGAAGTGGGGGGGTGAGGGGGGTGAGGATGATGATGATGAGGATGGTGAGGATGAGGGTGGTGAGGATGATGATGATGAAGATGAGGATGATGATGATGAGGATGATGATGATGATGATGATGAGGATGATGATGATGAGGGTGGTGAGGATGAGGATGATGAGGATGATGATGATGAGGGTGGTGAGGAGGATGAGGATGATGAGGGTGGTGAGGATGATGATGATGAGGGTGATGATGATGAGGGTGATGATGATGAGGATGATGAGGATGGTGAGGATGATGAGGATGATGATGATGATGATGATGAGGATGATGATGATGATGATGATGAGGATGATGATGATGAGGGTGGTGAGGATGAGGATGATGAGGATGATGATGATGATGATGATGATGATGAGGATGATGATGATGAGGGTGGTGAGGATGAGGATGATGAGGATGATGAGGATGATGATGATGATGATGATGAGGATGATGAGGATGATGATGATGAGGGTGGTGAGGATGAGGATGATGAGGATGATGATGATGATGATGATGATGATGATGAGGATGATGAAGAGGATGATGATGATGATGATGAGGATGATGATGATGATGATGATGATGATGATGATGAAGAGGATGAAGAGGATGAGGGTGGTGATGATGAGGATGATGATGATGATGAGGATGATGATGATGATGATGATGATGAAGAGGATGAAGAGGATGAGGGTGGTGAGGGGACGGAGTCGGCTGGTGGAGGATGAACTCTGATTACAACCAAACATCAGGATCTTTTTATTCTTTAACTCAAAGACGTGACGTCACCAACTCAACCTCCGTTAGGAAGAGTTTCATTCTCTCATCAAAGAAAACATTTATTTTAATACTTTGTTTATTTACATCTGTAGATTTCTGCTAAATTCACCAAAAGTTACCATTAGAAAATGCCTCATTTGCATATTTAAACACAACATTTCAGTAAACTTGTAACACAATAAATCCTCCTCTTCATGTGAGTGATGAACTGGTGAAGTTTCATGGTGATATCTACTCATTAATGTTTTGACCCTCTTCACCTGTAGAGTCTTCTTCATGTCTGTAATTTAACTAAACATCTCTTTAATAAATGAGTTTGTTCTCAGACTCTGATCCAGAAATCTCCACTTCAGTAGCTCTTACATCACCAAACTTTACTCTTTACTTCTGGAAGAGATTCTGGAGCTTTCATATATATATATATATTTCATATATCATTCAGAGCCTGATTAATACAACATTTTATTACTAAGAACATGGAGAAAATAGATTTTTTTGTTTTATGTCTGACAGTATTTTCTGATTCATGGAGCGATACAAAGAGATATCATAAATTCTCTCTGTAAAAAACTTTGACTCTAAAATGTCAACAAAATGAAACAAGAATGTTGAACTGGTTTTATCCAAAGTCCACATTTGTGTTCTGGAAAATTATCACATATTTAATAAGATAATACTTAATTTGCATATTTAAACAGAACTTTGGGGAGATTCCTTTAAAACGTCATTAAAACAGTTTTTGTAGGTCAAATAATCTCCCACTTTATATTCAAGGTAAATACTGTATTCATCTAGAGACTTTTGTGTCAATGATTCACTCACACAGATTAATTTAAAGGACATATATGATGAAGCCAGATCTCACCAACACACTGTAATTGTCCTTTAACTGCTCATCATATTATCATCATCCTCCTCTGGTTGGTCTGAAATGGTCACATAAAAGATTAAATCTACACACAACTGCATAAAGAGAAAATAACTTTATCACTATAAATCTCACCAGAAGAGATTTCTTATCAAATGGAATTAAACAGAAGAACTTTTTAAGACCGTTCAGCGTCATATTTACACATTTCAGACTTCTAGCGTGTCATTTCTTTTATGAAATGTCGTTACCGTGGAAACAGCTGAAGTTAGGTTTAGGCTTAAGAAAAAACATCATGGTTAAAATAAGTGCATATACCAAATGAAATACGTAAACATAATAGAAGCAGGGAAAACACGTCACAAACGTAATTTAATGCAACTTCAAAATAAAACACTTTGGGACTCGAACGCTGGTCTCCTACCCTCTTACCCCCCCGTCCCCCTCCCCGTGGTGGTAATGGTATTAATGGTATTAATGTTTGGTGTGATGCAGATGTTCCTTCAGTTGATTCTCTGAGAAATTTTCTGTATTTTTATTAGATTTTTTTGTTCAAGTTCTTTCATTTAAAATCCCCAGTTTGCACAAAGTTGATCAAACAATTTAAAATCTGTATTTTTCTGCCGCCGTGTTCCCCGGAGACGCTTCAGGGGATTGTGTTTAGCTTCCCCCTCCGGCGGGGCGGGCGCCAACACAACGTGGAATAAATGTCCTCCGAATGACTTCAGTCA
>JACSYO010001433.1:335000-362500 GCA_016806645.1 Ophiodon elongatus
TAAAGGCCGTCTGCATCCTCACACGTGTCTCTGTTTATATATATTACACTCAATTTAATTAAAGCGTGAGCATTTCTTTCCCTCAGCTCGTTGTCAGCGACGCGTTGAAATACAGCAGCGTTTAGAAGCTGTGACGTAACGTGAAATATGGCTTCAATATGTCCCCGCGCTTTATATTTAAATCATAAATCACAGGCTGGCTGCAGCAGGACGCCGCCGCGGCCTTCCACAACCGCGGCGGTTAAACAGCTGCAGTGTAAATGCAGATGTGCGTCAGGGAGGAACGACTGCCCTCCGCCTGGAGAGCTGCAAGACGAGGTAAACCAGAAGCGGGTCGGCGGCGGGTTCTGGTCCATTCGGGGGGGAGGAGCTCCGTCATGAATCCGTCCCCGGGTGAGGGAGGGACGTACAAGAGGAGAACGGGGACGATGCAAAACCAGATTATTTTTTAACCTTGTGGCGTCCTCAGTGACTGGTTTTATTACCGGTTATCACTTAGTAATTACAGAGCTGCTGATTTACTGCTCCATCAGGCCGGGGGGGGAGTCGCCACAGACGAGGAGAAAAGGCTCGCGGCAGCAGAGGTTAAAATATCCACACTTTTTGGTCCTTGTACGGCTCGAGCTCTCGTACATTTCCCAGAATGCAACCCGTTGGTTTCTCTTTCATCGGTCCCTCCCTGCTGGGAGATCACAGCGTATGTTTTGCTAAATTTGTAGTCTCCATTTCCAAGCCGAGAAAACCCTGATGAGGTCACAGTGATGTCACTGTGACGTCACTGTGACATCACTGTGACATCACTGTGACATCACAGTGACGTCACTGTGACGTCACTTCTCCAGAGCCACAGAAGACAAACGGTTGCCGGCCCACTTCCTGAAGTACTGAGCCGGCTTGGACCCGTTGGAGTGGCTCCTGAAATCTTGTCACCAGTCGGTGGATTCACGCTGTATGAGAGCAGCCTGCACGCTCTACTGCCCCCACAATGCATTGCGCCTGGGTGCATTGAGTCTTGATATGTTTTCATGTGAATAAGTAACGGTTTAGATCCCCAATATGTGGCCAGCTTATCTAAACAACGTTTGGAAATTTGACGTTTTCAGACACGTGACAGATGTGAACAGTTCTCTGATGAATTTAACTCATTGTTCATCTAGCGGGCGGTATGCAGGACATTCTGATTCAGTATGAAATACCACAGACTGTATATCAGAAGTGGACTTCGTCGTTGAGACCATAAACTCATGTTTACAATGTTTACTGAGAGAATAAATCAAGAGAGAAGTAGAGTCATTTTCTATAGACTTCTATCAGTAGTGGCCGTGTGCCCCCCCTCGGCCTTCAGGTCTGTCCTCCACAGTCCTCCCTGAATGAATCCACCTCTTAATACATCATTATGACGCCACGGCTCTAGAAACTATACATTTAGACAGAAACGCATCATAACTAGGCGTTGCATCACCTTAACGTAGCGTAACGAGTACAACAGAGTTGTACACAATGTCTGTCTTTGGTTGAAAAGTCCGTCTTGAAAATGGCGTTGTTTGTATTTCTGCGACCAAATCTATCTCTTCTCCTCCATCAGCCACTGTGCGTTAAAACAATAACACAAGATCAACGCTTCTATATCTATCTACACGAATTAACGCTAGCTCGTTCAGGTAGCCACAGGTTGCTAGCTCCGCCTCTCACCAGTGCGCATCCAATCAAAAGACGTGCCCGTGCTGACGTCATCGTACGCCTGCATGCTGGCCCCGGTGTCGCCAACTCGAAATCTGATTGGTTAACACCACCGTTTAGATTCCGTTAGCTTTAAGCTACAGACGCCAGCACTGTTGATTCTGAAGGCCTCAGGGCAGAGTTCTTGTTCCCTAGCAACACATGACGGCTGAAATCTGATTGGATAAGAGCTCTAACGTAAAGGCCAGCCCTCCGCTCTCCACCTGAGGCTGGAAGCAGCACAACCAAGAGAAAAGCTATGAAATGAAGAGAATAGACTATGGGGAATAATTTAATACATATTTGTGGAAAAAATATATAAAAATTTAATTTATATTCTGATGATGTTTAGGTCAGCAGAGAAGGCCTTGATGGCCCTAACGGCCCGCTACTGGATTCTATACAACCAGAGGAGTCGCCCCCTGGTGGTCAGGAGAGAGAATGCAGCTTTAACACATGAAGCTTTGACTTCTATACAACCAGAGGAGTCGCCCCCTGGTGGTCAGGAGAGAGAATGCAGCTTTAACACATGGTTAGAATGCAAACAGCCTGTTTGTTTCATCTTACGTGGGCTTTCTTTGGAGAAATGACACAAGTGAGGCGGCTAACATCCGGTTTAATAGTGACTCACAGAAAGTTTCAGTCTCAATTAATTTGTGTGAGTAAAATTTACACCCTGAGAATTAAACTTTGTCTTTTGCTCAGTTCACTTTGTTCACAGAGAACAAACAGGGGAAATGAAAGAAGGCCATAACAACAACAGAAAACATCACAGAGACAAGAGAAACAGAAACAGACAGACTGTTAACAAGCCTTCTGGGCCGGCTGTCGGAGGTGGTTGTCCGGTGATGGCAGCTGTCTGACGGCTTCAACTCTGACAGAAGAGATGCAGCTCTCAGGTCATTAAATGTCATTTAGAAAGCTACGTGGTTAGCATTAGCTAAGAGCACTGAACAAGAAGAAGACAACCCAGAAAGAAAACGTTTTAACGATAAATACAAACACAGTGTGAAGCTCAACTCTGAGCATGAAATATGAACCAGATTTTATAAAATAGCAATGTGTTTGAGTTCTGTCCAAGATTCTGTGGGATTTGTAACAAATACGCTGTCATCCAAACTGTTGATTCAGGGTCTTTTTTAATAGGTGTGGGCTTTACTTCGTTACAGCGGGAGACACGCGGTGCCTTCCCCGTCTCCTGTCAAACACTTCACAGTCAGAAGTGACTTCAGGTCTTCTACACGAGCCGTCACGCTGAGGAGGGAAACCGACAGCCGGAGAGGCACAAACCCAGGAGCTCACGAGAGGTCACCGAGAGGTCACCGAGAAGTCACGAGGAGGAAAGGAGCGTTTATTAAGTGGCCGCTGGTGGTGGTTTCAGAATTTAAAGGTCTGACAGCATCTGTTTTCCTTTTTTATTATTTCTTTGTCAGCCAATCAGTCACAGCGGGGGGTCGGGGGGTCGGGGGGTCGGGGGGTCGGGAGGTCGTACGCCCCACATCACCGTGGCTTCATGCGGGAACCTTTTCCACACTGTAAGATGTTTATCGGCCAATGAACAGTAACTCATTGCAGGCTGGTCTCATCCAGCATTCGTAAAACGTCCTACAAAAAATAAGGTATAATTCATAGATATCCCACAAAGAGGGCGGAGATCGGGAGGAAGTGGTCAACAAACAGCGATCCAGGAGACGTCAGTGGTGATGTAACCTGTGTACTTCAGTAACTTCTGTGGTTATTTAAACCTAAACCACCATCTTTATTAAACCTAACTAATATTTCATCATCTTTATTAAACCTAACTAAGTATTTTATCATCTTTTATTAAACCTAACTAAGTATTTTATCATCTTTTATTAAACCTAACCAAAATACATATTTAGGTGTTTAATTTACTACTTTGTCTATTTGTGTCAGAATATTTCTCCTAAATTCATAACAGAAAATGCCTCATTTGCATATTTAAATATACAATTCCAGAAAACTTGTAATCCAACAAATATTTTTCTAAAAGCTGAAAGTTTCACGGTGATATGTTTTTGGCCCTATTCACCTGTCGCGTCTCCCCACGTAGAATGTTTAATGTTTCACTCTCAAAACACTTTGAGGAGCCAGAGAATGAGGTTTATTAAACACCATCTCCTCCATGTAATCATCTGGAGTGACACCTCAGATTATTGGAGTCGTTATGCATAATGCTCACAGGATAATTTGAAGTGGATTTAATTAAAGTGAGATTAAACTTTACTCGTTTAGCGTGTGAACTCCAAGAAGCCTCTCGAGGGCCCCTGAACCTGCCTCGGGAGCCGCTGATGTAATCAGCCTGTCAGCTGATGAATCATCACATTAATCACAGAGTGACTCGGTCACACGGGTCCGCCAGCGAGTGTCCGATCCAATGGCGACCCGTTGTTTGATTCCACGACGTTACATAAACTGGACGTGGCCCCGGGGCCTGTGAGGTAATCCCGTTGTGGACTTCCTCTCCTGGAAATGTTGCTGGGCGATGATTGTATTTGGTCTCAGTGGGGGGTCCCCGGCTCCGGACGGCGAGGATGCAGAGAGGAGGCCTGCAGTCGCTGAGCGAGGAAGAGGAGGAGGAAGAGGAAGAGGAAGAGGAAGAGGGCCCCGGGACGGCCCCAGGCTGAGAGGAGGCAACGGATATTCAACCCCCGGCCCATTCCTGTCCGCGGCCATCCGAGCTGCGTCACAGATGGAACAGCATCTTAGATGTCTTTTTGGGACTTTGTGTTTTGCGAGCTAAATAACTAGCTAACTGAATCTGGTGAGCCACACGTCGGCTGCTTCACTACAAACATTAATTAAAATGATGCAGAAATACCTGCACAAGGATGCTGGATTGTAAAAAGTCTGAATTCATGTTTTATCAGGTTCGGCCCCAAGAAGACGAGCACACGTGTTTTTAAGTGTTTGCTTTCTGAATGGAGTTTGGTTAGCGAGGCTAACATCGTAGCTGCTGGTCATGTGCTCATAAATATATAGAGTTCCCAACACAGAGGGCTGAAACGTTGGCTCTGCGTCTGGACACGTCGTTAGCAACAAACACAAAGTACAGCGGAGGCTGATGGGAATGTCATTAGTTCCCATAAACCAAAGTATTGGATGAATAAAAAATTTGATGGCGCGCCATAAAATAGCAAATAAAGACAGACGTGCGTACATAAGCTGCGGGTGTTAGTGCTGCGTTGAATTGAAGCCAAATGATGTTAAATGCATTCACCCACAAAGTGAATACATTTGCCTCCCGCCGCGCCAACACCATCATGCAGCTGAATGTGTAACCACGGCAACCTGCACAACACACGGCGCCGCGGCTCCGATTAAAGGCCCATTACGTTTATTAGGGCCGACGTATTAACATAAAAAACAGCCAATTATATTTATGCGCATGCACGTGTACAGTACGTGCACTAAAACACACACACACACACACACACACACACACACACACACACACACACACACACATGTCTTCACAGATTACGTCTAAATACCGCTCTCCAATGTTCAGCCTTCAATTTGTGCTGAACGTGCAGAAAAGATGACGACGTCGAGCTCAGCGGTGAGCTTTCCCTTTTGTTTGCTCACTTTGTCAGTCAGTACCCCTCCCCCCTCCCCCCCTCCCCCCTCTTCCCCCCCTCCCCCCTCCCAACTGGAGCCTCAATCATGCAGGACATGAATATGGAAATCACGTGTGTGTGTGTGTGTGTGTGTGTGTGTGTGTGTGTGTGTGTGTGTGTGTGTGTGTGATCCTGCTTTATATGCACAAATAAAAAGGTAGTATATTTAATATGTCTTTCAACTTCCTGCCACACGCTTCAAAAGAAAAACATATTTCCTCGTCAAATGTTTCATTTTTACTTCCACACTTGATTCATCTGGAGTTACTTTGCAGAATCGCATTTTACATTTAGAGCTCAATAAAATGTCAATGTTGTCAATCTTTTAACTCTGTAATTACAACGCTTCAGGAGTTATGAAAAGCTGAGCCACCTTTTGATTTCCCTGATTGCATCTGAAGGGTTTGAGGCGGAGCTTTTAGAGCTTGTGATCCTTCAGCCGATCTGAAAACATGGAAATCCTCACAACTAGACATATGTTGTTGTCTTTCTACCTGACGCTGACGATAACTTTCTGGGTGAGAACGTGAGATTCTGTTTTCTGCATGAATGTCATTTTGCAATAAAAAAAAAAGAATTGTGGTGTTTTGTGTAAACATTGTCAAAGCTTGAAGCCTGTGAGGGTTCGTTTCCATGGCAGCGGGCGACTGACAGCTGCTCGGAGACGAGCCGACAAACTGCTGACTCAGCAACGTTTCTATTTTCTGTTATTGGCCGTCATTATCATTAAAATTCAATCAGTCTTTCTCTGAACAACATTAAGCATTTGGGAGGACCAGTTAAGCAGTTTGGGTAAATGTATATTGTTTCAATATACTATGTGCAATATAACCTTTTACTACTTTTCAATATCACTCTCAATAATAATATCACGTTCAATATTACTTTTTCTATTTTAGTTACCATTAGGCACTGGTGTAAGGATTACTTCTTACACACTTTGCTTTTACTCTGGTATTTCATTTTTGTTGTTATTTTTTTCTATTTTAGTTGATTTAGCTACTCTTATTGTTATTCTATTCTATTTTGCACTGGTGTCAGTATTACTTATTTTACACTTAATACGTTTTACTCTATTGTTCATTTATGTTTAGATTTTCTTATGTTTTTTTTTTCTTTTATTTTTCTGTTGAAATCTTTGTTCAAACTCCTGCTCAAGTTCTATCTTATCTTTAAGTTTTATAAATATGTGGAATTAAAGTCTAGTAGGGTTAGAAGAGTCTTAAAGCTGCATTCTCTCTCCTGACCACCAGGGGGCGACTCCTCTGGTTGTATAGAAGTCAAAGCTTCATGTGTTAAAGCTGCATTCTCTCTCCTGACCACCAGGGGGCGACTCCTCTGGTTGTATAGAAGTCAAAGCTTCATGTGTTAAAGCTGCATTCTCTCTCCTGACCACCAGGGGGCGACTCCTCTGGTTGTATAGAAGTCAAAGCTTCATGTGTTAAAGCTGCATTCTCTCTCCTGACCACCAGGGGGCGACTCCTCTGGTTGTATAGAAGTCTATAGAAAATGACTCTACTTCTCTCTTGATTTATTCCCTCAGTAAACATTGTAAACATGAGTTTATGTCTCAATCTCTAGTTTCAAGTCTTCTTCAATACAGCATGATGTTCATTTAGTAAATTATGGTCCATTTAGAGTCAAACAGACCATAAAGCAGGCTTGCTAGCCAGTTATTGACATTCTTTACTCTCTCTCACCTCTCAATGTCACATATTTATCAATTATATTTTAAAAGGTCATGTACAGTAATATGCACACTATTAAGTGTTTGTCTCTGTTGGGTTCATAAACAGAAGAGCAGCAGCTCCAGTTTGATAAAACACATCCTCCGACAGCACTCATTTAACCCTGAGTTATTAAGATACATGGCTGAAGATAATTCAATTTATGTAAGTACATTTGAGTCTCTTAGCACACACACACACACACACACACACACACACACACACACGCACGCATGCACACACACGCGCACACACACACACACACACAGGGCAGTGTGCTGGATGAATGGGACGACAGAGTTAATGTCTCAGCTGTATGTGGCCATAAAATTGGATGAATCTTTACGTGTCATCCCATCACATAATCGTCCTTTAAGCTCCATTTTTCTCCTCTTTTTCTCTGAATCGCAGCTCTTTCAATTTAGGAGATTTGCTCGTTTCACTTCCCTCTCTGAGACGACGGCATGGGGAAGAAGAGCCGGCCTGACCCCCGCCGTCACCTGTCTGCGTTAATATGTGTGTTTATTATCACAGCAGCTGAGATCAAAGAACACAATGAAAATGTTGATTAAATAACTTCAAACCTATTTGAAAACATAATAGAATGAATAGATATTTAATCACTTCAGCATGGATGAGCTAAACTCTTTAATCTTAATTCAAAGAACCAACTGTCGACGAAACAGCTGAAGGCTCACGTCTGTCTGGCATTGTTTTTTTTTATGAAAGTTAAAATCACTGTGTGTGTTGATGCTCAGTTCACTCGCCAGGACATGTTGGAATTGTCCATTTCTGCAAACCGCAGACGCAATGAACGTCAACGTTTCTGCATTCAGGCAAAGTGACAAAGAATATTGTGCGTTATTTAAAGTTGGGATAATAAACGGGAGAGTCCACGACGGAGGGACGGGAGGGGTCGCCGGGTCGAAGTAACACAGGACTTTCACCCAGGAGACAGCTGTCCATGTCCTGTGTGAAACCGAAAGTAAACGTTGACTTTATGCTATGATGCTTGTTGTACCTGACTAAGTATTTTACCATCTTTTCCTAAACATAAGTATTTAACCTAACCTGATCTCCTAAACCTAACTAAGTAGTTTCGTTGCCTTAACTTCACTGAGTTTCCTGAGTAACTTTTCATAAGATGTCATACAAACTGTTTTTAAGATATTTTTACATTGATACAGTATTATTTGAACACAAACCGTGATCTTTTTTCTAATCTGAACCAAGTAGTTTCACATCGTTACCCACGTGGCATTGTGTGTTTCTGAAAGTGTGATACAAATGTGTTGTCTGTCTCGAGGTGATAAAGTATTTTATTGTTTAAGTTCATTATGAGAGCCGGTCAAACTCTTCATCGCTTGCTTTCTCATCTCCTTTAGCAGAACATGAACACTTTGTTACATCATTGAGATCGTCACTGTTTTCATTTTCTGTTATAAATAAAGTTGCCCTAAAACAACTGATTCAGATTCCTTCTGCAGCACGGTTGTTTTTTATGTCCTTCTGAAGTCGTTCCTTGACCTTAAGATGTTTCTTGAATGATTCACTTCAAAGTCTGTTCATCCAGTCCCACACAATAATCATTTATGATACTAGTTAGCAAAACCGGCTATTAATCCCATGATATTCCTGAATATGTCCCTTGTTTCAAGCTGAAACCAGCTCTATCTAACTGTGTTTATCTGTGATGTTCAGGCCCAACACGTTCTCATTCCATCCCTTGGTCAGGACCCTCGGCGCCACTTTCATACTCACTGGGTATTTCAGCATTTAACCCTCTGAACCCCAAAACCCTCCGACGGGATTGAAAAGCAATTTTTTTCAAACTATTACCAAAACTACAGCGTTTATCACAGCCAGAAGCTCTAAAAAAGATTGTCATCTTTCCTTGAACGTATTATGTGTGACGAATGTTTCCGTTGGAAAATAAGCCAAAACTAAGCTTACATTTGTGATATTTCATCAAAAACATTTTATTCTTTCCAAATAAATCGTTTGAAGTAACAAGATGCTGTAAAAAAAACAAAAAAAAACATTAAATTCTGAGCTCCTCAGCAAAACTGGGAAGCCATGATCGACTCATCTGAGACCAACAGTAACGTGACAAACATTTATTGAAACTTTGACTGAAGTAGAGGTTGTAAACATGTGAATAGTTTAACCCTGATGTTGTCCTCATCCCACATATACCTCCCCTTGTCCTCGGGTCATGCATGTGTGTGTACACCCCCTCCTTAGCACTCATTGCGCACATGGTTGTATTCCCCCCATCGTCTACGTCTTCTTCGTCGTCTTCTTCGTTGTCTTCTTCGTTGTCTACTTCGTTGTCTACTTCATCAATCATGATGACGACTTCAGCACCTCGAAGAGGACCACGGCCACAACCAGCACCAGCACCAGCACAATCAGCATCACCACCCCATGAGCGCAGATAGTATTAGTAATAGTTTTCCCCGTGGAGATATGACTAAATGCGGAATTGGCCACTTTTCTAGGGGTTTGGGGAGAACATTGATTCGAACACAGTTTTAGTTACACAACTTTATTTTATTGATTGTATAGACACACTTATGCACGCGGGTCACTGTAACCCGAGACCAACGGGAGGGCTGGGGAGATGCATACACACATATGTATGCGGGTCAGAGTGGCCCCAGGACAGCGGGTGGGTTTATATAGATATATAGATATATTATATATACACACACATGTGTTATATATACACACACACATGTGTTATTCTACACTAAAAACATGTTTGATTTATCTCTACTTCTAACCATGATTGTAATGTTTCTATAGAGGACCAATACTTTTATATTGAAGTGAAATTCAAGGCCACAGAGAATAAAATGTGACAGGAGCGAAAAACGCCCTAAAACCGCTTTGGGGTACAATGACGCAACACGGCGGATGCAGACAACTAAACTGTTGCTTTTGTTGCAGAAACCTAACTGTCGGTTGTTTTGTGATTGAACATTAAAACCTGAGAGTTTATTTAGAAAAGAGAATGCATGCATGTAACCAGTAGAACCTAGAGCGCCACAGCTTGACGTAGTACGTTAGCCTCGGTAGGAGACATTACTACGACATCAGCCGATTCTAGCTCCACTGGTCCAGTCCAGCAAACAGCAACTCCACAAAAGATGAGCAGTCAATGGCAACATGGAAGGCTGTTGCCACTTTTTATGAGCACTATTTTCATCACTGTAGCATTAAGTGTAGAAGCCGGATATGAAAACACAAAGTACATCAAATGTTTATGGAAAACCAAATGGATTGTACATTTATTGAAATGTTTTAATTTAAATGAGGGTTATTTTCTGCTTCGAGACAACAGAGACGCATTGAGGAAGCCGGCGAGCTGAGCTGTTGGACGGAGTGCGTTTGTTACATTTACTCAAAAAGTGAATCAGAAAAGCGGAGTTCTACAGAACATTGTTAGCAGAAGCCCTCGGTGCCTCTGAGCTCCACACAGGTAAAAACCACCAGAGAGAGAAGCGTTTTGCACATCAGGCAACTCAGTGAGGTTCGTGAGGTTTGAAAGTTGTTTTCACTCCTTTAAACTCTATGAACCAATGGAAGCGTACGGTTCATGGTTTGTGCTATGCTAACCTTAGCACTCATTCGTTGGGGCGTTTTTTGCTCCGGTCACATTTTTCTTTTCACTGAAGAATGAAAGCCTTTGGAAACAGCACCATCGAGTCTACAGTATAAGTAAAGAGAACTTTAAAATAAGTCTTTAATGCAGTATAACAGATATAATTACATAAATCATTCAAAATAAAAAATTGGATTTCTTTGATGAATTCTTTTAGAAAAACAATGGAATCTATATATCCAAAATTTTTTCGAATTGCCCAAATGTGATACTAATATTGCTCTTACCACCTCTCCTGTCCTCTCCTCAGTGCTCTGAGTTCAGCAGCCGGCAATTAAGTTTGACCGAGCCTTTGTCAATCATGGCTTCACAGACGACCTCAGACTTTATGTATTTTTCATCTGATTCGTCAACATGGTTTATTTTGGCCAGAATTTTAAATGAGGCCTGTTGAATATTGATGTAATGTAACCATTTTAAGATTCGATTTGGTTGCTTTTCCTGATGGAAGCGTTCGTCACACATGATGTGTTCAAGGGCCGTTGGAAAGTTGAGAACCCAACATTAAAGTCTGTTATTACAAGTTCTGGATATGATGAATGGCGTAAATTCAGTTTTTTAAAGAAAAATTATACAATGCTCTTGAAACCCGCTGGCAGGTTTTAACATCACAATTAAATATGGAAATTATTAATAACATTATTTATTATTAATATGAATAAGTTAAATCATAAATCGAAACCATTAACGTCTCGTTTACAGAACGTTAATCAGCCAAAGGAGACGTCAGATCAAGGCCTCCAGCCGGCTGCTCACCTCGTTCACACGCGAACATTGAAGTCTTCATTCTTTTGCTATTTGTTTACTGTGCAGGATTTTTGACAAAGGTCCAGCACTGGCAGAGATTGATAGGATGATAATTTGCCATTAACAGCTTGACGGCGTGCACCAGCTGGTCTGGAGGAGCACCAAACAGCCACCGTCTCAGCTAAATATTCGGCTGGGCCGCGGACAACCAACTGTTGAGAGGACGGCGGCCAGGCGGCGTTTGACCAGACGTCGTGCTGCTCAAATTATCACACACACACACATACACACACACACACACACACACACACACACACACACACACACACACACACATACAAACACACACACTAATGAATGCATGTTGTCATTCAGAACAGCTTTCGGCTTCTCATGTCAGCCAAATCTCAAGTAGAATCTCAGCTCGTTATTGACGTGAAGCCAAATCTGGATGTAAATGTGAAGGAAATTGTCAGATTATGGAAACACTTAGATGTTGTTTGCACTTTGATACATGAAACATTCAAGTGTTGTTTTAAATTATAGGGCAGAGAAGCCGCTCGGTAAGCACTGATTTGATCTGGAGTTACTGCTCGATGTCTGCGTCTAACAGCGTGTTTTACTAGAAAACATAGAATTGTTCAATGTCAGTGCTTTGATATTTTATACTTTTGACCAACACCAAAAGCTTCTGAGCGAATGGAAAGACACTCGGAGAACTGAAAGTTTTGACATGTTCTTGGCATATGAACATTAAAATTAACAGTAAATTCCATTATGTAGAATGAAATCACATCACATGAAAGATACTAAATAAACTGCATGAAATACATAGTATGATAATTTATGTTCTGCAGTCCGTCGATCACAATATTCTGGTCTTCTGTTCTAATAGAGGTTGAGAACGTTCTCGGAGGTAAAACAGTGTTGGATCCAGAACTGTGTATTCTTGGTTTTAGCTCCTTAAAAGGAGAAATTGTTGAGTATCGTGCTCTAAAGCGCCCACACCCTTCAATCCTGCATGTTTGGTTGTGTGTCAGTGGTGAGCAGGGGTCCTTCAATCAGAGCCTCGGTGGCTCACTCGCCGGCTCCGCTAGTCCATGTCGATGTGTCCTTGGGCAACGCACTTAACCCCAAATTGCTCCCTGGTGGGCAGGTGGCCCCTTGCATGGTAGCCCCTGTCATCAGTGTATGATGAATGCACTCGTTGTAAGTCGCTTTGGATAAAAGTGTCATCTAAATGAAATGTAATTTAATGAACACCCACCTATGTTATCAATGTGGTTTGATAAATAGCTATCAATTCTTCCCGTCACTCCTCCTCAGTCTAAATATGGTCACTTTCTGTTCACTGGCTGCAAAAAAAACAATATGGTGACAGACAAAACGCCAAACTCAAGGCTTCATAATATCACTACGTCCACTTCTTAGAAACATGGTCGGAACAAAAGGATTTTATGGGATTCAGTGTGGACTGAGAGTCCGAAAGTGAAGAAAACAGACCACAAAAAATGATCTTGGTATCTTGTCAATGAGGTTGATGTTATTTTAAAGAAAAATGATATAAAATAGATACTATTTAAATCCCTACATGTATTTTGGCTTTGGCCTCTAGGACCCATCCACCTCCCCTCGTTGGTTGGACACACCTCCCCTCGTTGGTTAGACCCACCTCCCCTCGTTGGTTGGACACACCTCCCCTCGTTGGTTGGACACACCTCCCCTCGTTGGTTGGACACACCTCCCCTCGTTGGTTAGACCCACCTCCCCTCGTTGGTTGGACACACCTCCCCTCGTTGGTTGGACCCACCTCCCCTCGTTGGTTGGACACACCTCCCCTCGTTGGTTGGACCCACCTCCCCTCGTTGGTTGGACCCACCTCCCCTCGTTGGTTGGACCCACCTCCCCTCGTTGGTTGGACCCACCTCCCCTCGTTGGTTAGACCCACCTCCCCTCGTTGGTTGGACCCACCTCCCCTCGTTGGTTAGACCCACCTCCCCTCGTTGGTTGGACACACCTCCCCTCGTTGGTTAGACCCACCTCCCCTCGTTGGTTGGACCCACCTCCCCTCGTTGGTTGGACCCACCTCCCCTCGTTGGTTGGACCCACCTCCCCTCGTTGGTTGGACCCACCTCCCCTCTCGGCCGTCTCTGTGATTTAGCCGTCTTTAATACTTCCCCGTTCATGATTACGTGGATAGCATACGTTTGCTATGAATGCTGGATGAGAGCAGCCTGAACCAACTCATTCTGTGTGTTTAACACGCTACTTCAGGAAACTTTATTCATTAATACAATTATTAATTCTGCACATATTCTACATTTAGAAAATTATCAATTATTTGTGGGTAACTGAAATAGATTAATTCAGAATAAATTCCCCTGAAACATTTAAAATATTTTACATTTCAAACTCACATTAGGCAGATAAATGTAATCATGAGCACACTTTTAAATGTCAACATATCTAATTGAATCCCACAAATAGAGACGTGATATGGAGACATTGTTATCATGCCGACCATGTTCACCTTTCACTGGTGCGTTCTTGTAAATGCATTCTCAGTTTCGTGATAGAAACAAACAGTACTGATGCACAGTTACAATAACGTTGCTGCGGTGGAATAATTAACTCTCCTGGTGAACATTCATCAGCGCGATGAGAAAGAGAACTAAGAGCAAGTCAGTGGTGGAGGAGGACGGAAGAATAAATCAGTAAGTGAGCGAGTAATGAACTGAGAGGAAGATGAACCAACCTTCACCTTCCTCCAGACGTTCCCGTGTTTGATTGTTTCACAACACAGTGGATTTAATGTGGCTTTTTATGTTCTGCAGAAAAAGAAACTTCAGAGTCAAACTGACAACAGAACGGAGTTCTGAATGAATCACAGGCGTAAAATACAAAACACATGTTTGAATTAGTGTTCACTTCATCATCAGTGGTGCAGATAACTGGTTTGAGAAGGAAAATGGGCTGAGTGGGGGTCGCCTGTGCGTGAAGTCTTCAGCTGCAGAGTGATTGCAGTGGGGTGTTGTTGGTGCATTGCTGCTTTCTTTTCAGAATAAGACTTCAGTTTATTGCCAATTAGGTTTCGCACACAAGGTTTGGTGTTTAGTGCATTTAGTACGCATAGCAAGAGACATAACAATAAAAGTCAAGAAACATTCATGTGGAGTAGAAACAAATGACAAATTCTTTTTTTTTTTATCTATAAAAAATATTTACAATATATCTGTTTGAAAGTGAAAGAGCTGAACTGTTGGTTTTGTGCAGAAATGTGCAAAAGTGTGAAAGTATTAACAAGATATGTTTAATGTGCAGAGATAAATAGTCCAAAAGATGTGCGTTAATGTAATTAACCTTTACACACTCCAGGGGGGCGTTTTGTCTTTTCTTTGTGTGACTAATTTGCATATTAATTAATTTCTTTCAAACTGTTGTTTTTTGTCGTGAGGTCTATTTTTCTGGGCTTTCGCAAGCAAATAAAGGCATCAACC
Organism: Ophiodon elongatus; assembly: GCA_016806645.1. Classification (NCBI taxonomy): domain Eukaryota; kingdom Metazoa; phylum Chordata; class Actinopteri; order Perciformes; family Hexagrammidae; genus Ophiodon; species Ophiodon elongatus. The sequence goes on from JACSYO010001433.1 coordinate 349,999, forward strand.
AATCACGCTGTGTGGAACGGGCAGAAAAGTATAAAACAACAACACGGAGGCTTCGTCTGAATCAAGACGACAAACTTTATTTACTCCTTTCTTCTTGACAAAGGCAGCGCAGACCAGATCCACTCCTTCTGCTCTTACCTTTCACAATAAAAGCCCTTTTCATGACAAAATACGTTTACCTCAAAACGTAATTCACAATACAGTTCTGTTGTGAGGGAACGTCATTTTCAGGTTTGACTTGTATGGCAGTTTGTTTTCATACTCGTATGTCTATTTTCACTTGTAGGTTGTAGGAAATCAAATGGAATAAAGACAAGCGCTGAAAAGGAAACAAAGTGGAGAATGTCGGAGCAGATGGAGCGATCCTCTCTCCAGCGCTTTGTGTAACAAAAAGAGACTCAACAAGAGCTCTCGTCACTGGGCCTGAGCCAGCTGCGATCAAATAACTGGAAGTTAGAAGATCTCATCAATCCTCAGCTAATGGGCTGTGGAAGGTGCTTCAGAGACTCTTATCGCACCGGAGATGGAACTTGAGGGTTTCTGGGTTCATGCCCAGCCAGCAGAGGCTATTTGGCTTCCGTTTGCATCACCGGGAAGCGCCTCATTCAAATGAAGGATCGTTTTTCACCACAACCGGCTCAGAAAGAGCTGGAAAAAGTAGCCGGGACTGGCAGTGACTGATTCCCCGTGTCTGGATTTACCCAAAGATCTCTGTCTGATTCATGAAACTTTTAACTTTCGGAGAGCTGGGCTCGGAGCCCAGGAGTGAGTAACGTTTACTCTAATGCGGTCTCGGCCAGATTTCGACCGCAGATCAGTCACCTCTGAGCGGAGCTACCGATTCAATTTTAGAAATGAACCCAGAGATTAAATGGCACCGAGTAACAGAGAGTTAAAATAAGAACTCCCGAAGATAAAGGACCGGCAGGTGACGCAGAGGTCAGAAGAAGTAAATGAGAAGCTGAAATAACTTTAACATGACTCACCACATCCAAATAATCAGGAGCGAGGGAGTCCTTTTGTGATGCATGTTTCCTTCCAAATGGGCCTGGGACAGGATATTAGCTGGTCCCAGCCTGGCGGACATGAAAGGGACGGGCGTTTGATTTCCTCTTGGCGGTAAAGAATATTTTTTGTGTCTGTTTTAACCCTTTCGTGACCTCACTAAGAAAAAAACAATGGAAAGGACATCAATGCATTTTTTGTATTTCTTTGGGTCAATAACTTTTTTTTCTTGTTAATGTCTAGGGCTTTTATTGTGAAAGGTAAGAACTACTTTTGTCCAAGTTAAAAGGGTGCAATAAAGTCCACTGTCTTTGTTCAGGCTACGAAGCCTCCGTGTTGTTGTTTCATATAAATAGGTGTGAGTGGGTGGAGCCTTTATTCGCCGAGCGAAAGCTCAGAAAAAATGTGGTCGCTTTTATGAAATGTGATATTTGCATCCTGTAAAAGTATTAATTTAAAGAAATAAAATAAAATAAATATCTTGACGTGTAAATTAATCACAGAAACACAAAAGAGCTCCCGGTGTGTGGCGGTCTGAACTGTGTGCGGCTTTTAGTGTTTGGTGAATTGGACGGTTGAGGCTCATTTGCATAGAAAGGAGCCAATTTTGCACCAGATGTCTGAATATTACCTCATTTAAATGTGTGCAAATAGCAAAGGAGCACCGAGGTGCTATTTACTTAGCAGCAAGTTAAGAGTGCACTTCCCCCTTCGTGGGTTGTTTGAGAATCAAGTGTTGTACTTGTACAGATGCCAAAAGCCGCGCGTGGATACGCCACTCAATGTGTAAACACTTTTTTCAGACTGCCGACTTTGAATCCAATAGATCGCCATGGCAACATAAATGGGAGCTGCAACCGTTGACCCTCTCCACAGTCCGAATGCTGACGGTGGCTCAGTAATTACCATGTGATCATAAGATTCTGTGATGATTACTACTAAATTGAGTAACTTGCCTCCGATTCAAAAAAAAAGAAACCTTCATGTAAGAGTCAACATGCGCCGCTCTGTTGAATCCGTCACAGCGTCAGAGGTCAAGAGCTAGCACAAGCTAAGACAAGTCCTCCGTCTCCCTCAGCCCCGCCTTATCTGATCGCCTACCTCTTACCCCCTAGTGAAGGTCTGGGGAGTGAATCCCCTCGTTAACACCAGTGTGCTAAGACAGTGACCTGGTGTGTGTGTGTGTGTGTGTGTGTGTGTGTGTGTGTGTGGGCAGGCTGGCTGGCAGGGACCATACGGTGGACAGCAGACGGGCGTATGGATACATATGCAAGGAAACGGGCGATCTGCCAACAGCTGCAATAAAGGGGCGAGCAGACGGCAGCAGGCCGCAGAGTCGAAGCTGCAAACGCACTCATAGACACACGGAGAACGGACGCGATGCAGCACAGCCATCACGCATCCAGATGCTTTGCATTGTGGGAGGAAGCACAGCTCAACATGACTGTGAGATCTATCTGTGTCAATGAGGGAACGGAAAACGCCTCGGTTCTTTTTCAGTCTGTTCGCGACCATAATGCACCTGGAGGACGTGAGGGGCGCTCGCCACGCAACAAACAAGGTTTCATAAAGGCGTCCTGCAGGGACGACGCGTGTTTGTAGAGCAACAGGAAGTCAGCGTCGCTCAGGTTCCCTCAACAGAAATCCAATGGGATTTTCTATTGGATTTCTGGATTATTGCAGAAGATAAACAAACGTTTGTGATACTTAATGATTTCACAAATGAGGAACTCCACCACGGTCACATGACCTCATGTTAGTCTATAGAGGAACTCCACCAGGTCACATGACTTCATGTTAGTCTATAGAGGAACTCCACCAGGTCACATGACTTCATGTTAGTCTATAGAGGAACTCCACCAGGTCACATGACTTCATGTTAGTCTATAGAGGAACTCCACCAGGTCACATGACTTCATGTTAGTCTATAGAGGAACTCCACCAGGTCACATGACTTCATGTTAGTCTATAGAGGAACTCCACCAGGTCACATGACTTCATGTTAGTCTATAGAGGAACTCCACCAGGTCACATGACTTCATGTTAGTCTATAGAGGAACTCCACCACGGTCACATGACTTCATGTTAGCCTATAGAGGAACTCCACCACGGTCACATGACTTCATGTTAGCCTATAGAGGAACTCCACCACGGTCACATGACTTCATGTTAGTCTATAGAGGAACTCCACCACGGTCACATGACTTCATGTTAGTCTATAGAGGAACTCCACCAGGTCACATGACTTCATGTTAGTCTATAGAGGAACTCCACCACGGTCACATGACTTCATGTTAGTCTATAGAGGAACTCCACCACGGTCACATGACTTCATGTTAGTCTATAGAGGAACTCCACCACGGTCACATGACTTCATGTTAGTCTATAGAGGAACTCCACCACGGTCACATGACTTCATGTTAGTCTATAGAGGAACTCCACCACGGTCACATGACTTCATGTTAGTCTATAGAGGAACTCCACCAGGTCACATGACTTCATGTTAGTCTATAGAGGAACTCCACTGCGGTCACATGACTTCATGTTAGTCTATAGAGGAACTCCACCAGATCACATGACTTCATGTTAGCCTATAGAGGAACTCCACCAGGTCACATGACTTCATGTTAGTCTATAGAGGAACTCCACCAGGTCACATGACTTCATGTTAGCCTATAGAGGAACTCCACCAGGTCACATGACTTCATGTTAGCCTATAGAGGAACTCCACCAGGTCACATGACTTCATGTTAGCCTATAGAGGAACTCCACCAGGTCACATGACTTCATGTTAGTCTATAGAGGAACTCCACCAGGTCACATGACTTCATGTTAGTCTATAGAGGAACTCCACCAGGTCACATGACTTCATGTTAGCCTATAGAGGAACTCCACCAGGTCACATGACTTCATGTTAGCCTATAGAGGAACTCTATATAGACAGCTGGAGTTAAACACAAACCTTAAATCAACCAAATTGAACCAAAACCACGTTGACTTTGAGACGAGGGAAACCTGAAGAGCAAGAATGATGACGTAGTGCTGCTTTGGGACTCGCAACAGAAGAACAAGACGACACATCCCTGTGAAACACAAGGATTTAACTACCTGCTTAGGAACAACATCAAGGGCTTAAAATAAGTACGTTAACTAAGTCAAACAACAACAATGTAGGAAAGGCACGTTTATTTGTAGAGCATGTTTCAACAAGGCGATTCAAAGTGCTTCACATAAAATGACGTGGACGGGTTCACGCCGTAGTTGAACATGCTGCGTGTGATGCAGACGCTGAAGGAGGCCTTCAGGTGTCAGACCCCGCAGGGCGCGACAACGCGACAGCGTATGACGCCCGGGGAATGAGGCGGACGATTGATGATGAAATAATTGGTGGTAAATAAAGAGAAGAAAACATCTGCAGATTCCACATCACAGGCCCGGTTCAACTCGTGTGCTCCTGCCCTGCTGAAGTGCCCTGTAGCGACACAATGAATCTCCCCGAGCGGCCCTGACCTTCAGACTGAGACTTAAGACAATGACAAACGTGCTGGATTCAATAAACCACAGGAGCGAATGACGTTCACGGCGACGTTGGGTCAAGACCCGCAGTAAAAACTGGAATCGACCGGCTGCTATAAAACTCTGACAGCACACACACACACACACACACACACACACACACACACACACACACACACACACACACACACACACATGCACACATGCTAGTAAAGCAGGTTGATGGGCATCAAACACACAAATGGTTCGCAGGTTTTTATGATGTGAGAAATAAAGTTGTGGCTATGAAACGCCACTAAACCTGATGTTTACCGTCTCTGACAGGACGGAGGACGACTTCAGGCTAATCAACTCGGACTGAAGGGACTTTCTGCCACAACGGAAACACTTCATAACAACAAAATTGCCGATCCACAATAATTATTTTTGGGACGTGGCGCTTTTTTTTCTTCTTTTAAACATAAATGCATTAGCATGTGGAGACCAATGAAACAGAACAGTTGTTACGTTGCTACGTTGTTACATTGTCGCGTTGTTACATTGTTACATTACTACGTTACGTTGCTACGTTACGTTGCTACGTTACGTTGCAAAGCATATGGAGCGGGTCATGGACCACAAGGTCGGCGGTTCGAACCCCGACTCCTACTGCACATGTCAGGGTGGCTGTGGCTCCTCCCATCAGCGTGTGAATGATGACACGTCGTGTTAAAGGGCTTTGAGTGGTCGCAGACTAGAAAAGCACTAAAAATACAAGTACACGCATTTACCAAAGCGTCCTTGTGTCCTTGAAGGGGTCAGGAGACACACACACACACACACACACACACACACACACACACACAGAGGGACGGTGCCTTCCTTCTCTCATCAGGTAAACAGTCCTCCATTAAATGGAAAATAGCTGTTTGCTGCTTTATTAATGTTCTGAATATCGTACAGAGAACCGTCCGTACTATGAAAATATGAAACTCTGCTTTTCTCACTGGCATAATTCTGTAATTGTTTCATAATATCCTCAGGACATCGTCCTCTTCCCTGATGCCAATCATGTTAACAAGTAATAAAATAAGAGCTCCCGCCTCCAGCGCCACTGAATATAAAGTCTGTTCATCTTATTGTTGTTCGCTGTCTCACAACTTAAAGGTTAAAGCAACAACATTTGAATAAAACCACATTCATAAAATGTCAAACCACAGTAAAGTTCTTTGAATAACGTTTCCAGATCAAAGTGTTTTGGGGCGATATTAAAAAGGTTTTTCAGCCACAGGGACAGTTTGTCTTATTTTGCATGTTTGTGTTTCCTAATTTCCAGATGGGTGTTAATGTGAATGTGAAGGAGGAAGGGACTAATAACGGTGATTCGACTCATTACCTTTCATTTGGGGACCTCTGATTGAATTACCCTCCGAAAGCATCCGCGAGTACACAGCCGTCCCTCAGACTCCCGGTTCCCCTCTAGCGGTGGCCTCCAGGGTCAGGGTTGTAAAGATAAAGACAGTGAACGACTCACGACTCACCTGACATGAACAAAATGAGTCAACATTCACGTTTATTTCTGTCCTGTGCTTGTTAGAGGCGTTGTCATGACAACATGTATCAGGCTGTTTCAGGCATTTCACGCCACCTAGTTACTGTAAAACCGCCTTGTTTGGGAAAAGCACCCTGAAACAAACATCATCATCATAATAATAACTCGACAGCACTTTGGGACACGAACACCGGCCTCCTGGTTGAGAGTCCTGAGTTTGTTTGAGCCGTTATCTCACTTTTTATTGGACTTCGCTCTGAGTAGAATATGTTTGTGAGCAATGCGTTTGTGTTGCGGTCAGAACACACACACATGGAAGAGATGGTGGTGTTTCAGGAGAAATTACTTTCAAATCACCGTTGGTGAGACTGGCTGCTCACACACACACACACACACACACACACACACACACACACACACAGCTGTTACCAGAGTTTAAGGAGGATGGAGCAGCTGGGTGTGAACCCATCACACTAACGCACGAGCAACAACGACCTTACAGGAGGTGAAACACCACACAACACAATACTGTGTCCCACTTTTAAAAGGGAACATGAACATGAACATCAAGTGTGTGTGTGTGTGTGTGTGTGTGTGTGTGTGTGTGTGTGTGTGTGTGTGTGTGTGTGTGTGTGTGTGTGTGTGTGTGTCTGGTTTAAATATATATCTTTTAAAACCACCTCATCGCAACAAGAAAGGCTTTTTCATCATTTGGAAGCAGCTCTTTGGTGATATTAAAAAATATTTCTATTTTGTACTATTTTCTCTATCTGCTGAATTGTGATCTTTTTCCCCCACGAGTATTGATAACGTTTCATCTTATTTTAGATGGAAGCTCATCTCTGGATAGTGTTAAAGTTATGAATATGAAATTCAGTTATATACAATAAACTACATAATGCACAATAACGTTGTATTCTTTCTCTTTAAAAGTGGCCTTTCAGCTGTTTGCATGTAGAGTGGTGAGAGAGAGCAGCTGTGTTTCAACAAGCAGCTCGTGGGGGGGTCGCTTCTCGCTTCCTCTCTGTGACGCTGCCCGAGTCGCTCCGCCCGAGTCCCCCCCTCCCGAGTCGCTCCTCCCGAGCCGCCCCTCCCGAGTCGCTCCTCCCGAGTCCCCCCCTCCCGAGCCGCTCCTCCCGAGTCGCTCCTCCCGAGCCGCTCCTCCTGAGGAGTTCTTTTCACCATTTTATCACAAAAACATTGGTTCAGTCCGTGATTCTGTACTTTCATGTGGAACGAATGCAGCGAGATTAAACTGGTCACACAACTTCCATCAGCGGTGCGTAATGACCGTCACCTCGGCAACCGCTGGTTCTCATAGAAAGATGCTCTTCAAAGAGGGAACAGTCATCACTGAGCGGGTCGCCGTGGATCTGTCACCGCGTTCAGACAATATATCTGAGAACAAAGAAAAATCTGCCTTTTTTTTTTTTCTCCGTCCCTCGTTCAAACATCAAAGCGGTGAAACAAAGCGAGAGTCGGGAGTCGGAGCGGGAGGCGGAGTCGGAGCGGGAGGCGGAGTCGGAGCGGGAGGCGGAGTCGGAGCGGCGGTCCCAGGTCGACCTCCTGGCCTAATTAGCTCATTACCTCGAGCTGCAGAGAGCCGGATGCGGTTTATCTCTCGCGTCACTCGGCGGAGATCGAGAGTGAAATTGCTCTGTTGTTCTCGTTGATGCTCCGTCGTACGAGGCGCTCAGAGTGAGTGAGTTTTACGGGGAAACGAGGGAGGAGTTAGTCGAACGGAAGCCAGGAAGAGTCTCCTCGATATGAGACGTGTGACGGAGATGAATCCTGGAGTTATCCAGATCATCTTGTCCTCGGTTTCAGATGAGTCTGGATTCTTTTCTTCGAAGCTGGTTTAAATTTCATCTGTTGACGGAGCAGCGAGTCCTCAAAGCTCAAACCTGCAACGAGTGCAGCTCAACCACAGTTAGCTGGATCATCTGAGCCTTTGAAGGCCGACTCATTCCAACCTCGGACAATCCTTTTGTTAAGAGTTGCCCAACAATGTCGATGCAACAATTATCAGGAGCGCCTTCAGAAGAGAGTCTGCTGCGTTGAAGGAATTTGTATTAGTGTTTGAAAAGACACAACTTGAAAATAGGAAATATGAAAATGTACAATAAAATATGATAAACAAACCAACAACAAACAAATTAAGAGTATGTTTAAAACAGGTATGTTATGAAAGTGTCACGTGTGTTCTTTATTCCCTGTTACAATCATTAAAGGAATTAATGAATTAAAAAGGAAATGTTTTCTGTGGGGGAGAAACTGATTGATGCTACGCTATGATTGGCCACTCTGCGTCCGAGGGGCGGGGCTTAGTGAAGGCTCACTCGCCAGACCAACCATTAGACGCTGAGCTGAGAGCTAATGAATAAAATCCAGTTAACCTTTAAAAGCCGAGCTCCGGCGTTGAGGAGGATTGATGGCCGTGTCAGGACGAAGGATTTATTAATTCTATAAAAGAGTTGATGTTGCGTTCGTAATGAGCTTTCCCTGCTTTCAAAAATAAAACACAACATCAACGGAGAAGGGGAGGGGCATCAGCGGCACGCTGACTTCTGCTGTGTCCTCTGACCTTCAGTTCCATGTTCCACTCTCATCTTTTCATTTAACCTTTACTGGCTGCAGCCGAGAACCTCAGTCTGCTCAGGAGAACCTTCAGGAGAACCACAGTCTGCTCAGGAGAACCTTCAGGAGAACCACAGTCTGCTCAGGAGCACCTCAGTCTGCTCAGGAGAACCTTCAGGAGAACCACAGTCTGCTCAGGAGAACCTCAGGAGAACCTCAGGAGAACCTCAGGAGAACCTCAGGAGAACCACAGTCTGCTCAGGAGCACCTCAGGAGAACCTCAGGAGAACCTCAGGAGAACCTTCAGGAGAACCACAGTCTGCTCAGGAGCACCTCAGTCTGCTCAGGAGAACCTCAGGAGAACCTCAGGAGAACCACAGTCTGCTCAAGAGAACCACAGGAGAACCTCAGTCTGCTCAGGAGAACCTCAGTCTGCTCAAGAGAACCACAGGAGAACCTCAGTCTGCTCAGGAGAACCACAGGAGAACCTCAGTCTGCTCAAGAGAACCTCAGGAGAACCTTAGTCTGCTCAGGAGAACCTCAGGAGAACCTCAGGAGAACCTCAGGAGAACCACAGTCTGTGATACATCCAAAACAAATAATTCCCTCTGAATGTAGTTGACACACATCAAACATCTTTACAACGTTTTACCAGAGAGATGAGAAATCATCTCTGTAGCAACACGATTTAATGAGACCTGAACATGAAACAACAAACCTCTCTCTCTCTCTCTCTCTCTCTCTCTCTCTCTCTCTCTCTGTCTCTCTCTCTCTCTCTTTCTCTCTCTCTCTCTCTCTCTCTCCCCCTCTCTCTCTCTCTCTCCCAATCTCTCTCTCTCTCTCTCTCTCCTCTCTCTCTCTCTCCTCTCTCTCTCCCTCTCTCTCTTTCTTTCTCTCTCTCTCTCTCTCTCTCTATCTTCCTTCATCTCTCTGTCTCTGTCTCTCTCTCTCTGTCTCTCTCTCTCTCTCTTTCCCTCTCTCTCTCTCTCTCTCTCTCTCTCTCTCTCTCTCTCTCTTCTCTCTCTCTCTTTCTTTCTCTCTCTCTGTCTCTCTCTTTCTTTCTTTCTTTCTCTCTTTCTTTCTTTCTCTCTGTGTCTCTCTCTTTCTCTCTCTCTCTCTCTCTGTCTCTCTCTTTCTTTCTCTCTCTCTCTCTCTCTCTCTCTCTCTCTCTCTCTCTCTCTCTCTCTCTCCCTCTCTCTCTCTCTCTCTCTCTCTCTCTCTCTCTCTCTCTCTCTCTCTCTCTTCATCTCTCTGTCTCTGTCTCTGTCTCTGTCTCTGTCTCTCTCTCTCTCTCTCTCTCTCTCTCAGTGTGAGTGTGAGGTTCCCTGTTGATGCAGCAGATGGCCGTTCACTGTTTGGCGAAACCTTTTCTTTTTCACACACACTGACGTGTAGAAAACAATCTGTGCTGTGTGTAACAGGTCACACACACACACACACACACACACACACACACATGAGCATCTGTGTGTGTGTGTGTGTGTGTCTGACCCCATCAGTGGATCTCCCCCTGCAGCGTTTAGTAACCTTGACGTGACCGAACTCGTCCTGCAGCTCCTCCATCCTGAACATCTAAACATCCACCAGAACCACACACACACACACACACACACACACACACACACACACACACACACACACACACACACACACACACACACACACACACACACACACACATCGATAACAGTGAGTACAAGCTGTGTGATTTGTTCACCTCCAGCCTCCTGCACAGACGGTCTCCTTAAAAAAGAAAAATACATTCCAGAACAAAAAAACTTCATTTTCATTTATGTTTGAGAGACAACTTATTTTATTTTCTGTTTCAAATAAGTTTCTAATCAAAGTCAGAAGGAGTCAACAGTGACTATGTTTACATGCACACTTACACCCACTATTATTCTGAATATTACAATTTTACAAATTTTATACGGCTCATGTAAACATCATATATACTTATATATATATATATACGTACATATATATATATATATATATGTATATATATATATATATAGATATATATATATACATATATATATAGATATATATATGTATATATATATATCTATATATATATATAGATATATATATATACGTATATATATCTATATATATATACGTATATATATATATATATACGTATATATATACGTACATATCCGTATATATAAGGACTGAAAGATGGAGTCTGACCTCACGCTGATGAAAACATCTTTTTCCTCCTGATGTCACGCTTTGACTTATTGAGACTTGATGAACGACGTCGAGCCGTCAGACACACGAGGATGATGCATTTAATATTAATAGGAATATGAACGGCTGCATGTAAACGGGGATATTAGTGGAATATTCATTACCATTATCCATGTTAGGAATAAGGGGAAAAAAAAAAAATATATATATATATATATATATATATATATATATATTTGGTGGATGTAAACGTGGTCATCGTCGTATGTTTAAACGTATTCAACATCACAAACGTACTTGTTTTGAGTCAACGTAACCAAGTCGTTTTCTTTTTGTGTTTGAAACTGTGAGAACATGAATCCAGAAGGTGGTTTAGTTGTAGAGGAAGCTCGTTCTGTGAGGAGCTTTAAGGTTTCACATGTTTCTTCTCTTCCTCCAAACCGCTGGTGAAGCTCCCGACTCGACCTCCCGACTCGACCTCCCGACTCGACCTCCCGACTCGACCTCCCTCCCGACTCGACCTCCCTCCCGACTCGACCTCCCGACTCGACCTCCCGACTCGACCTCCCTCCCGACTCGACCTCCCGACTCGGCCTCCCGACTCGACCTCCCTCCCGACTGACCTCCCGACTCGACCTCCCGACTCGACCTCCCGGCTCGACCTCCCGACTCACTCCGCCGCCTCCCTCCCGGCTCGACCTCCCCGACCTCCCTCCCGATTCGGCCTCCCGACTCGACCTCCCGCTCGACCTCCGACTCGGCCTCCCTCCCGACTCGACCTCCGGCTCGACCTCCCGACTCGACCTCCCTCCGACTCGACTCCGGATTCGACCTCCCTCGACTCGACCTCCCTCCGACTCGACCTCCGCTCGACCTCCCGACTCGGCCTCCCGCGACCTCCCGACTCGGCCTCCCGCTCGACCTCCGACTCGACCTCCGCTCGACCTCCCGACTCGGCCTCCCGACTCGACCTCCCGACTCGACCTCCCGACTCGACCTCCCGACTCGACCTCCCGACTCGGCCTCCCGACTCGGCCTCCGGTCGGCTCCGAGCCTCAGCAGCTTCTCTCTGACTTCGACTCGTTTGTTTTCCGAAGCTGTCGGCGCTCCAACAGCAGAGCAGTGTTTCCCGCCTCATGTGAACTCTAACTTCCTGTCCGGTCCGAGCGGAGCGGTGGCCGAGCGGAGCGGTGGCCGAGCGGAGCGACCGTCGGAGGAGATAACGGAGAGCGAGAGATCAGATCTGAGCTCTCATTGGTTCCCCGTGTTTATGTCTCTGCGTTGTCAGACATGTTGGTCTGCGTTGCTCCTGCTGCTGGACCAGAAGCAACGCAACTCATCAGAAACAACCTCGGAAGGAGGAAGCCGTGTGTGTGTACTTGTGTGTGTGTACTTGTACTTGCTACATAGTGAGGACCGTACCCCATTCCAGGTCCTCACTTCTTCGAAGGCCTGTTTGAGGGTTCAGGTCAGGGTTGGAGTTGGAGTTGGGGTCAGGCCTTTATTTGTGAGGATCAGGGTCAGGATCAGGGTCAGGATCAGGGTCAGGATCAGGGTCAGGGGTTAAGAATGCATTATGTTTGGGTCCTCACAAATATAGAAGTACAGGGATGTGTGTTTCTGTGTATCTGTACAGTATTTCTGCCTTTTCCACAGCACATAATCAAAAGTCCTCTT
>JACSYO010001433.1:367500-388010 GCA_016806645.1 Ophiodon elongatus
GATACACCAGACTGCAAAATGACTTCATCTCAAACAGTTCCTTCACTTGTCCTCGAGTTTCCATTGAGAGTGAATCTGCTGCAGGGAACTCTGGGTAATGCTGCCCTCTGGTGTACTTCACGTCAAACTACAGCCGACCAGTCCCTAACCCAAACCCTGAACCCTCAGGGACTCACTGACGTCACCTGGTAAGTGTGAGAGCCTGTGAAGGATTGATATTGTGTAAATATGAATGGGACAGCATTTTGCTACAACATATCACGTTACCATGACAACGTCAATAAATAGGATGTACAATTGTGGGTATTTATTTTATACTTTTTACTCCCTGATTTGAACGTCCTCCAGGTTCTTTCCTCACGAGATGAGACGTCATTTCAAATAATCTATTTACTTGTTTTTGCCCAAAAAAAACTTCAATAACAAAATGAAGTATTTGATGAATGAATAAATAAATATTCTCTGATTTCATGTGTTTTTATATGTTCCATCTTTAATCCTTAATGTTTCAGAGTAGATATAATATTCCAGGCTGAACACACACGTGCCGTCCTCTTTGTTTACCTTTTATTACGTCTCCATGCTTCCACTGGTTAACTGTTTAACCTCACATGGCTATGAATTGTGGGTAATTGCCTTGGGCAAAGTCTGCATCTAATGCTGACTTACGGAATGGGTTCATAAAGGGTTCATAATGTCTAAGAGACTCAAACACTCGACGGTTCGACAGACGGACAGAACTAAACCCTCGTGAGTCCATAAGGGTGGAGATTGTGATTGGGCCTCTGACTAAACTTCAATATTTGATATTATTTGTGTGACAACGTGTTGCTCTCCCGCCTCATTTCCTGTCTGATGAAAGCAGAAAATAAGAGATAAAAAAAGGTTTTCTGGGGTAAAGTAGATGCAGATTTGTTGTTGTTGATATTTCCCTCTGAAAACCACAGATTGGCCAATCTGCTCTTACATAAACACTTTTTAATATTTAATATCGCTGACAGATGATACAAATCAGAAAAATAAAACCATCAGACTTCGTTGTCCCGGCTGTTCACTTCTTCCATCGCCTTGTTTCACAGACGTTGGAACCAAAAGTGCTGCATCGTGTTACGCTGGTGTTCCTGTTATTGTGTCCACCTCTCCGCGCTGCCTTTAATTAAACGCCGTCAACTCAGGAAAAGCGCCTCATCAGTTACGGACGCTCCTTGGAGAGGGTAGACCTGTTGTCATGGAGATGCAAATAAAAAAAATAGCAGTCAAGCCACCGCATGTTTGAGAGCCATGGAGGCTGTGAAGATCTGAAAACGAAGCCAGGGGGCAGCACAGGACAGTTCACACAGAAATACAGTTCACACATAACTGCCATTTATAAAGAACTACGGTTTACAGTGTCTTCTATTTATTTTAATAAATTATCATCTTCCTCACTCACGTTTCTCAGAATAATAATAAAAATCAACCGTCCACTTTGCAGAATGATGAAGTTTGTTTCCACATTCGTCTGCTGAAGGATGAAAAGGTTTCTGAGCTCAACTCTCAAACTCTTTTTAGAAACTAAACTTTTTAACACAAAACCCAAAACCATACACACAAAATGCTAACTATCGTAGAAAACCTCATTTAAAACTGCATGAATTAAAGAATAAAAAACCTTAAATACAAACACTAAATAAATGGTCTTTCCACATGCACCCTCATGGACTACGCTGCAATTGGCACAAAAACTGGTTCAATTATTAAAAGTACTAACTCATGAAGTTTATCTATGAACCAGCTGTGATGAACCATCAGCACTTTGTCTGCTTTGTTAACTTTAAACTTCTAAAACATACTTTTTTTAACATAACTACACAGTTATCAACATCAGACACAACAGACAGAACTAAAACCAGCTGCACCCAGAATGCACCTGTGAAAACACCTGGAACATTTAATTGGAGCTCTATGAATAGGATTCAGGTTTGCTCTATTATTTGCACAACAATATGTGGAGAGAGAGTTAAATGAAAGCATTGAAACAAACTCGACTGATTTACATTAAACTATTTTAGTAACTATGTTTGTGTCATTTCCTGTTATGGGGAGGGCTTTTCAGTGAGAAACAACTTTTGAAATGAAAAAATATTCATGGTTTTTTAATTCATTTAATTAAGGAAGAAGGAGCAGATGTCATTTTAAAAAAACAATTTTTTGAAAACAGGGCTCATTTTGATAAAAATATCTATAAATATGTATATATATTTTGAATTTGCATAGAAATGAAAAGTTTACTTTACAAATGCAGGTTCTGGAAATCCATTTTTCAAAGTTCTCCCAATTCTTTTTGACTTCATCACGGGAGCAAAAGGCACAGAAGAGGGAGCCACATTTTAAACATGGTGTCACACTTTTGCCTCTACTATCGTGTATTCTTGTCATTAATGTACATTATACTGAATTAAACGTACATTTTCATTTGGGGTCATTTCAAAAGCAAGCTGTAAACATTCCTTCCATTTCATTTGTTTTGCGTCTACCATACCAAGATCTTTGTTCCATTTGTTAAACGTATGTTTAGTAGCAGTTCTTTATTACTCTCATCTTTGATATGAATATTGTGAACACCAACTAACCGTCTCTCTTTATCATTTTTTATTAGAATGTTTCCGATCTCAGTTGAAGTTTTTTATTTGCAAATACTTTAGTTACTAAAAATATAAGATGTGTTGTGGTAATTCTGTCCTCCAGCCACAGACAGGTCTCAGCACGGTGCCCAGGACGAGGGTTGGGTTGTTCTCTCTGCATGACTTGGCTGGCTGTTGCCCTGGTTGCTTCTTTCAGTTAGTTTCTGCATGATCAAACCTTAAGAAAGTTAACGGTATTACATTGTGCTTGATCCGAGGAATTTATCTCACAGTGGAGTAAATATGGGAGCCATGTTTTTAGTTTTGGTTGCCAGCCTGTCAGCCACTTTTAAAAGTTAGATTTGAGCCCTGGACTTTGTTAGAAACGAGCAAACTTGAAGAAGGAAGCAATGTTTTAGGGATGTTAGCTGATGTGTTTTGCCTTTATTTAATCAATCAATAAAACCTTTACGGTTATTTCCTTGGTGTCAGGGCCGGTTCTCTCAGCATTCCATCATATTGTTTCAGGAACCAGCCTCAGTGCGTTAAACCTGATGACTCGCCCTGTTTCTCTGTCGCACTTTAACCACAACCCAACGGCTCCACAGCGTCTCACACCCTGAGGTTCTATTCAGGCTGAAGACAATCAGCACGGCATCCGAGCACAACGAGGTCACGAAGACGTCAGGGGACACGGACTCCACCCAGAGTCTCTTTGTGGAGACAGGGCGTCCCCTCCCTACTTTAAAGAGAAGCTGCAGTGGTTTACAGATGACAACCACAACATGATTACTATTGTTGAGAAATAGCATTCTCGCTACGAAGAATGTATCGCTCGAGACGCACGGCAAAGAGGCCGAGCCCCACTGAGGAATCCGTTAGGAAACAAAGCCGAATGGCGGTTCGAAGTTCAAGTAAAAAAGTATTTAATTTAAAATGAAAACAATTACACATTAAATACATGATATAAAATAAGAAAAATGTCCCATGGAACAGGATCACGGGCCCTCGTCTCCCTCGTCCTGCCGCGTGACCCCAATGACTTCCGGTTTGCGCCGACGTGCGCGTCACGCCTCGCCGACGTCTGGCGCAGCGATCCGCGCTGCCGTCTGTGCGCCCCAGAAGTCCCGTCACATCCCTCTGCCGTCCTTTTATATTCCTAAGAAGTCCTCGGGTACATCCCAAGTCTCTTAATTGTCGTTTCCTCGCTCCTCGATCCTCGCCTGAACCGGAAGTTGTTCTGCGCCGCCATATTGAAGGCCGTCCCAAAGCTCTTATTTCTGTCTGAGGAGCGAGGAGCGAGGAGGCATCTCGGAGGAGCCATGAGCGAGGAAGCGAGAGAACAGGCTTCCAGGAAGTGTTTTAACGTTGGCCACGCCCCCTCACTGTTCATCAGGTATCTGATTGGTCGGACTGATCGCTGGAGTTTAATACCAGAGTGAAGACGATCACAGATTAAACTCTATATATTTGATTTGTTTTCTGAGTGTTGGGTTTTATGAGTCATATCATTTAAGTTTAACCTGAAACATTGAGGCTAATAAATTAATTCCAGTGTTCAAGAGAAACCATAATCACCATAATTGCAAAACATAGACGCAAATAATTCATAAATAAAACAAATGCATTTCGCCGGTAGAAATCGGCCGTGCGCGTATAAGCAGGACACAGAACACAGTATAAATACCACACACTGTGTATAAATACTACACACTGTGTATAAATACTCAATGCCGTTTGTTAAACAGGTAACAGACTACAGAGAGAAAACATCTCTACTCTGTTAGTGATGATAACTGTGTCTTTATTAGTATACGTAGTAGTTTAACACCATTAAATTAACTGAAAACATCATATAATCATTTTTATTAATATTTTAAGTGGATTGTTATTGGAATGTGAGCTAAAAACTGTCCGTGAGACTGATCATGTGTTATTGTTATCATGTGTTACAGACACGAACTCTGTTAAAAGTCTCTCCAGCTGTTAAAGCGACTAACAGCTGATCCAGATGTGATCAGCTGATCCAGATGTGATCAGCTGATCCAGATGTGATCAGCTGATCCAGATGTGATCAGCTGATCCGTGTGATCAGCTGATCCAGTGTGATCAGCTGATCCAGTGTGATCAGCTGATCCTCCGTCATCAGAAACAGACGTCGCTTCACGTGACGCTTTCGAGGAAAGGACGTCTCATGTCTCTTAAAACATATTTCCTCGTTTCCTCTGTCCTCGCATGGTTTCCTTGCGTCTCTCCATGCATCCCTGGTGGGCGGGACTAAGACGCAAGGAAAAGACGCAAGTGAGGGAACCGGGGATGCAGTTAAGAGACTTGGGACGCACCCTCGTCGTCTGTCTCCGCGTTGCGGCGGGGTCCTTCCACCGTCCCGTATCGTCGCCGTTTTAGTATGTCCTCCTGCTGCCCGTTCTGCGTCAGGTTTCAAAGGACCTCCCCGATCGCGCAATACATTGTATCTAACTGCCGTGGCATAATTTACACACGGTAACCATAATACGATTTAAGCAGTAGTTTTAACACATGGTAATTATGAAATAGTCTAAACATACTGACTATGAACTAGTCTAAACATACTGATTATGAAATAGTCTAAACATACTGACTATGAACTAGTCTAAACATACTGATTATGAACTAGTCTAAACATACTGATTATGAACTAGTCTAAACATACTGATTATGAACTAGTCTAAACATACTGATTATGAAATAGTCTAAACATACTGATTATGAACTAGTCTAAACATACTGATTATGAACTAGTCTAAACATACTGATTATGAAATAGTCTAAACATACTGATTATGAACTAGTCTAAACATACTGATTACGAACTCGTCTAAACATACTGATTATGAAATAGTTACAAAATACCAATTATGAAAAAGTTACAAAATATGAATTATGAAAAAGTTACAAAATAAAGCAGCCTTAACACTATGAAATGTCGTTGGTGACAATTGAACAAATGTTTTCTGAAGCTGAACCGACTAAATATGTTTCTTTCTCTTCTTTAACTCAAATTCTGAACCTGTGACCTCCATCCATCTGTCCATCTATATTCACTGTAAATAAATCTCAAATATTGATGGCGATCTGAAAAATGCACTTTTTTGAGAATACTAAAAAAAGTGTTGTTTTCTTGCAGAATGCTATTTGTTAAGAATACCCAATAGATAATAATAAAAAAGAAAATAATACTAAGTGCAGATAGGGTTATTCCCCACTTTTCCTGGATCATTTTGCAGATAGGAGGTTTTGCACTTTAGCCATCGATATATGACGTAAAAAATACACAGACCAGGACTTAATGTGACCTGAGAAACAGATTTCACTAAACTCTACTTTCTATGGTTAAAGTGAATCTGAACTTGATTGTGTAAATTACAGAATTTGCTCTGTCGAGTGGAAGTTCTCCTAAACTTAACTTTAACCAGAGTAAAAGTACCAGTGGGTTAAATTGTATTGTTGTTATAAAATACAAGATTGCTCAATGAAACGTGAAAATATATATTTTTTTAAAGTAGACTCTGTAAACAGAAGAAGATAGAATGAGAAACACTCGATTAATTGTACAACCTGAAATATTTATTGTACACTTTGATATTTGACAGATCTTTTTAGACTTATATAAAAAAAGCATTCATTTCATGAACTTGTTGTAAAAGTAACAGGCGAACGACAGTTATTCAGTAATAGTCTGAAATGTAGCGGAGAGGGAAGGTTTAACCTCATATTGAGGCATCACATATCTTTGTGACAGCTGAACAAAAACAATCTTTGGAGCAAATCCAAACCTGGAGCCAGAAGAAACACAGAGAACCTGTAAGGCATCAATCTAACAATCTATTAACCGCAGGCTGCTCTTTGAGGAAGTGCTGTTTTCAGATAGCTGAACATGAAAAGTCACATGCAGCATCGACCTTAAACTCGCTGCACATTCATTCATTCGGAGAAACACGTGATGGAGCCAATGTGAAATAAATATCCATGAGGCAGAGGACGCTTTACAGTCATTTAGAGTAATTAATTAATTAATCCAAGAAAAACTCTGCAGGGACATCAAATATGTTGATTAATCTCTATAGTTTATTCACAGTTTTCAGAAATTATTTGCTATTTTAGTACAACTTCAATTGAACCATCCATACATCCATCAGGGGCCCAAACTGTCAAGGTGCCCTCAAGAATTCACTGACAAAGAGATGACCTCGAAGAACCCCAAAGAAAACACGACAAAGTGACTCAAAGTGACCTAAAGAAAAAACACACACAATAAAGAGACTAAAAGTGACTTCAAACAGACAGAAAAACACTACAAAGAGACTCATAATGACCTCAAACAGACAGAAAAACACTACAAAGAGACTCATAATGACCTCAAACAGACAGAAAAACACTACAAAGAGACTCATAAAGACCTCAAACAGACAGAAAAACACTACAAAGAGACTCATAATGACCTCAAACAGACAGAAAAACACTACAAAGAGACTCATAATGACCTCAAACAGACAGAAAAACACTACAAAGAGACTCATAAAGACCTCAAACAGACAGAAAAACACTACAAAGAGACTCATAAAGACCTCAAAGAGACAAAAACACTACAAAGAGACTCATAAAGACCTCAAAGAAACAAAACTACTACAAAGAGACACAAAATACACAACACAGCTCAACAAAAGGTTAAACAGCTATAAAGTCTGAGTCTGTGTTGAGTCGACGGGGCTTTTAGAGGGCCGTGGCCCCGGAGCTCATTGTGTCGTAATCCGCCCATGGCTACGTCGTGTTCCTTCCAGCTATGTTAAGTGGCAGCATGTTAGTCACAGACCTGTTTCATGTTTACGGTGGAAGACTTCCATCATACCTGAGCGACACACGTCAGAGGGACTTTTATCTTCCGTTGCAGTGTGCCTGGTCACCTGCCAACAAATACAGATTTCGGTTATATTTGGCAACACTCCATCAGTATGTTGAACCGTAATCTGAATGTGCAAAAATACCAGAATCAATTTCAATTTCAAAACACTTCACACCAACGCGGCTGATCTTCCTGTGAGCTCTCTGTACTTACTCTCTGTTGGCTCTGTGTATTCACTGAGAGCAGCCCACTGTCCCGGGCACCCTGAACTACTCATCCAGCATGCATCAAGCTGACTGTGCCTCGTGACCTTTCATGTTGAAAGAAAAAAAATAGTTAAATTGTACCTGTGTGAGAAGATGAACTGATTAAAACTGGTCACGTTATTATCAAGAACAGATCAACACGCCCCCCAGAAGGAAATTGTGAACTCTAGCACCATAATAAAGGACGATGCCAGTATTTCTTGGATGATTCCTTTTATTGGAGGAAACACAAACAAACAAGCAGGAAATAAAGCTTTCACATAAGCCTATAAATCCAATAATAAAAGCCACTCAAAGCCACAGTGACAGTAAACATGTTGGAACCGTTACACTTTTCAGTACAGGAATATTTGTGTAATTTACGCTTGTTAGGTAATGTTGTTACACTTGTTAGGTAATGTTGTTACACTTGTTAGGTAATGTTGTTACACTTGTTAGGTAATGTTGTTACACTTGTTAGGTAATGTTGTTACACTTGTTAGGTAATGTTGTTACACTTGTTAGGTAATGTTGTTACACTTGTTAGGTAATGGTACATATGACAGGTCGCTCAGGAAGGCTTTTATTTGCCTTCATTATTAGGGCAACGTCGATGTGTGTTGTAACATTTCTCTGGGTTTTTGTCATTTGTGACCATCATTCCTCCAGCAGACGATGCTGCTGATATCCACAAGGTTCACAGTAGTGCTATTAATGACTTTTACTGTATGTTTTTGTTTTTGTTGTTTGTGTGTCTGTGCTCACCCTCAGTGGCACCGTGAGGAGCTCACAAAATTATTAAGACAAATTAAAAAGAGCTTGTTGAGGAGGTTCCGTATCTAATCATGACACCTACTTCACTCATGGTGGTATCGTCTGACCGAACACAACACAGTCGGCAGAATCATTTTTTTTGCCATTGTGCAGTCCTCTTCCTCATATTGAATATCAGAGGATACACAATGTCATGTTGTTAACGTTGTGGAAATATTGGTTGAGTTTAGGCAACAAAACATCACGGTTTGTGTTCAGATAACTCAACAGCGTAACACTACAATGCTACCTGCGTAAATAAAGAACAACCATCATGTTTACATCTAGAACTCTATGACTTTGATTTTGCATTGATTCAAATCTTACAGACCAGTGTAATACTACAAAAACATTGGTAGAATGCATTTTGCTTTTCAGCCAAACAAGAACAATAACAATTGTGTGAAACCACATAATCATAAACAAGGAAGTATAAAGGCCACAAAGCACACGCAGGGCAGGTGGATGGGTCCAACAAACACAAATCCTCTGGGTTCTGTTTGTTCCTCATGTGAAACAACAAGTCAACATAGATTTATTTGTAACTTCAGCAAACTTCAGTAACATCACTTTGGAAGTAATTTGAACCCAAACAACGATCTTTTCCTGAACCTAACTAAGTATTCATCATATTTCTGAGTGACCTCATTCTCTGCTCAGGGATACGTTACTCCTCTATATCTTTACATAGATGATAGTTTTTTGCTGCTATATTATTATTGTTCGGAATGTGAAATACAACTCTTTAACTCAAAAATGTAGTTTAATTTGATGCACCGTTGAATTTAAATGTAGTGTGTCTGGTGCCTGTGTGATTTCGCTCTCTTTTGTCCCCTCTACTCTCACTCTGGTTCCTCTCTTCTCAAATAAGGTTCTGCTCACTAACAGCAGTCTCTTGTTTTGTTAAATTAAACGACTGAAGTGAGACTATTCAACTTGTCCTTTTCCTCTTAAAAATACAAAATTGTATTCACAAGCAGTAAAAATGCACTCTTACTCAAATCAACACACTCAATGGTTTTGCTGCGACAGCCTTTCTTGGCCTGGCATGACCTGTAGCGGTGGCTAATGTTTGCAAACTCTAAATAACCATTACAGAATAATTTCACTGAATTACTAACTCTTAGTAACAGTTTCATAACTTTAACTCAAAGATGGATGATGTCAATGGATCCCTCTCTGTGTTAACTCAGCAAACTCCACCCATTGATGAAGACTGTATGATATGGTTGAAGACACAAGAAAAAGAATGTACTTCGCTATCAAGTCTGATCAAACCACACCAACACTTTCCTGCAGAAGCAGAATGGCATTTAATAAATATGATTTATGAATGTTTTACCAAACTTTTTTTAATGTTATTTAAGAAATAATAAATGTTTTCTAACTCTGGCCTTTAACACATATTAAAGTAACGAGTGACAACTTCATAACTTAGCTAAACCTTTATTTTAAACTATAATTTATAATCAATGATGCGATAACAGACAAAATGTTGACATTCAGCTCAGTCAGATTCTCTGATTGGCCTCAGAATTGGAACATTACAGAATCCTCCCATCATAGACGTCTGGATTAATAACAGAGTCCTCCATGAAGGTCCAGTATGATTTCTGACCAACAGTACAAACTCGCACCATTATACATCCACACACAAACAACAGCAATAAATTGGCTTATCATCTTATTTACAGCATCTAAAACCTTCAAAATGAATCCTTCAATTTGATCACTTAATTTACAGAATAAGAACTTCACTTAGGACCTTCAACAACAGGAGCGAAGTCCATGAGCCATCGTTGCCGCAACTACTGAAAATAGACTGATTTTGTTGATGAGGGCATTGGAGGTGGTATTGGATGCAGTTGTTTCATTAGCCATGGTTGTTGTTGCAGTGAGTGGAGCGGTGGTCGCAGCATTTGTCGCACCAGTGGGCGCAGCAGTGGGCGCAGTAGTGGGCGCAACAGTGGGCGCAACAGTGGGCGCAGCAGTGGGCGCAACAGTGGGCGCAACAGTGGGCGCAGCAGTGGGCGTAGCAGTGGGCGCAGCAGTGGGCGCAGCAGTGGGCGCAACAGTGGGCGCAGCAGTGGGCGCAACAGTGGGCGCAACAGTGGGCGCAGCAGTGGGCGTAGCAGTGGGCGCAGCAGTGGGCGCAGCAGTGGGCGCAACAGTGGGCGCAACAGTGGGCGCAGCAGTGGTTGTTGCTACAGTTGTGGCTGTGGTTGTCTGTGCGTTGCTAGAGACTGTTTTGAGTAGAATTTGTTTGATTAGTGTCACATTAAGTACCACATTTCAAACACATTCAACAACTGTATTTCGAGTGAATGTTTCTCTTACCAGCCAACAGCAGGAGGACGAAACAAATCTTTGCAATCATGGTTATGCAGTTGTGGTGTCTCCTTTCAGATCTCTGAAAAACACAATTGGTCATTTTAATAAGATACATTATTATTTCCATTTGAAACATTTAGTAACGCACCTGCTGTAGGTTACGCCCTGCTAGGTAATAGGTAGTAACTGACTGATGACAATCATTTTCTTCTTTGACTTTGTTCATTAAAATCATTACTAAGTATTGTCACACCCGACAGCAACTAATCTTGTAATGATCCTCAATAATGACTGATAATTAATTGTGTACAATATAAACTCCTGTTTATAACGTCACTAAGGTTTATGATGATGTGTGTTGAAACAAGTTCAAGTCTTACATTTGACATTGTTATAAATATTCTATTTTATTTTAAATGAAATAAAAATACAAATAGTTTGTTTCATAAGTTGCTAATTAAAATGTAATATTTGTTAGATAATAACTATATAATGGTAAACTTTATTTGCAGCTCATAATGCTTCATATTAAATTGCATGAAAGATGTTTTCAACATTTAACAAATAAATAAAATTAAAGGTGGCATCAAAATCACTGAAATATATTAAAAAAGGTAGAATGATATAATTTAATTAAATATTACAAGTACATGGTATAACATATATACTGTATTGCCAGTTGGAAACTCTACTGAGACCATATGTTAATTAATGAACCATAAAGAGTTGAGAAATCCTGCATTAAATATACCAACACAAAAATAATCAAAACAAAATAAGAAAATACATTAATTAAACTATCTTTTCATTTTCACATTGTTGCAATTTTCCTCTTCAATTTATTTTAGCATTGATTCATATTCAGTAAAATAATACGAAAACTACTTACAGGTTGAAGTTCTCTTTTTGAATGTCGTCCACTGCAGTGAATGAAGTTCTGATGTTTCCTGACTTCAGCTCGTGTTTTTATGCAAAGATGAGATGACATCAGTCTGAGAACGCAGCCAATGAAATATGTGTTCTCGTCAGGATTAAAGGTGTGAGACGGGACAATTTCAGTACAATAAAAACAACTACGTATGTCAAAATAACTCAAGTCAAACCAGTTCTGTGACATTTTTCTAGCATGATATTGTGTTTTAACTAACTGACTTTGGGTTTGTCGGCTTTAATTACCATTTGTATGTTGTTACTATTGTTCATCATTACGGTCATTTTAATGGTTCTGTTCACTTCA
Source organism: Ophiodon elongatus (assembly GCA_016806645.1). NCBI lineage: Eukaryota > Metazoa > Chordata > Actinopteri > Perciformes > Hexagrammidae > Ophiodon > Ophiodon elongatus. Next base: position 379,612 of record JACSYO010001433.1, read on the forward strand.
TTACTGAAACAATACCTTTGTGTTTAAGTTAGAGGTTTATTGTAAAAATTAGATGACAGTCACGACTTCCCCTCATCTAAAATAACAGGTTGTTTGCCTGGCGTCGAAAGTGGTTTCTGTCACGCTTCAGAATAGGGAGTCATGATATAGAAATCTCAAAACAATAACCTGAACACTTTCAAAAGCGTCAGAGCATCACTTTTTCCACATTTGTAAAGTTATGGGTTCTTCATCTCAATGCAGATAAATTCATTCATTTCATTTCTGTTTGCATTCTGTTTGCATTTGAACTTTTTCCCCAAACATGTCTTATCACATGATCCAAATTCTAAGTCGTGATCACAACTGAATTGTCTCCATGATAACCAAAGCACACTTAATCCACTGGACAAGGCCACATACAGTAAGTGGACCTGGAGCACATTTATGTTTTTAAACTGTCATACATAAAAATTAAACTCAATATGCTTCACCACTGAATGAAGAGTCAATGTTTATGAAAGAAAATACAGGAATTAAAGAGAGACAAAGGAGAGATGATTATTTTAACAAATACAAGTTCAAAACACAAAGTGATATGTGTGTTTGTGTGGGGGGAAGGGGGGGGGGTAATATTTTATTGATATCCAGAATAATTCAGAATATATTTTCTATTATCAAGGGAAAGAGAAAAGAAGAAGGAAGACAAACAAAATGATCCTTATATACATAGAATCAAATACATAGATACACATATATATGTTTCAAGTAAATAAATAGTGTGTTCTTTATTAAACCTCGGCACGCGAACAGGGTTGAAAGGGTTCCTGCTAATAAAGGTCATGTAGGAAAAAGGAAGTTGGAACAGTAAATGTTTTTAAAGATAATAAACTTGGAATAAACCAAACTAACTATTTTGTTTTTGAGGTTTTAGAACTTTTGCAAAATTTGATTTCACATTGTTTTCTTTACATTTCCTCTACACTGAATTTACCTTTTCAACACTAAACACACATCTCAGAATCAACTGTTGTTCCAGAGCACAGTGAACATGTGACACCCATGTCACCCGGGACATTAAAAACCCAGAGCAACGGAAAACAACTCAACATGAATCACTTTGGTCTTTGAACCAGATTTTACACCCATGTTATTAAACGTCATATTACAAAAAGGTTTTGTTTTTTCAATGCTCCTAACTTAATTCTCTCAAGTGAACTGAGCTGTAATGCTTATGTCTATATTTGAGCAGTCATTATGGTTCATATTTCAACCTGAAACGTTGTGTACAGAACATCCATCCAACCTCACATTACCTTTACCAGTTTATCCTGTTGGTTCCACTGGCGCCCTTCCCAGCCTGCATCAGGGTAGGCCATGAATTATTGTATTGGTCAGAGAGCTAAGTATCTGTTTTTATAAAACATTAATGAAACACCCAACGGTCGTTGAACAGCATTATTAGTCTACGGAAGTTTAGTCAGAATCCTCAAAGATTCATTCTGTTTTCAGACAGTCTGGATTCTGCTCCCATCAACATGTATTTAATCACCACCTGAGAAATGATCCAACGCTTTTAAAATGGCTTCATCTCACAACAATATGACATATTTAATAACATTGGGCATCTCCAACCAATATCTTCCTCAGTCTGTGATTTAATTTGTTCTGAAGAAAGGTTTTAAGAAACGTCTACGTCAGATTCATGACGTGTTCTAAAGCCACATAGTTGTTCGTAGCTGTGTTCTTAAAATGATGAATCATATTGTCCTTATAACCTTTAAATGATGAATCATATTCTTCTCGTAATTTGAAGTGCCATGTGATCCTAACTAGCACATAAACAATCTGCCAATCCCCATAAAAACACAACACTGCCGGTCGGCGTTCACACACTGAAACTGAAAAGACAAGTTAAGCAAGTGAAGTCAAAAATACTGAAAAAAAAATTCGAAACAAAAGCACTTGACCAAAGTTTATCAGCAAATCAATAAGCAAGTAAAAGTTATGATGAATGATGATGAAATAGAAAGAGAGTATGAAATAAAGTTTTTAAACGTGATAATTGATCATTAATCCTGTTGTAAACAACACATAAATAATGGGATTATAACAAACCAGCTAATTATTAACTTACATGCTTTAAAATGTTGTGATCTAGTTGATCTAAAACTGCAGAGATAATGTACAAAACATAAAATTCTTTGCCTCTTAACTGTATTCAGAGGTTGTTAGAAATCAGAAAGAGACAGTAGGATGTAGAGGAATAGGTATGTTTAAAACCAGGAATTAAAAATCTGTTGTTCACTTTGCAAAACCAAAGAGGGCGGTAAACACATAAAAACTGAGGTATGATTATTATTTAGTATGAAAGGCTTGGAACTTTGTTTCTGTTTGTTTTTGTAAAGGTAGTAATGTAAGGCATAAGGCCTAATGGGTATGTATAAGAAGCTTAAGCTTCAGTCTAGACCTGTTGGGTCAGTATTTCTTTATTTTAGAAAATTGTCAATTCTACTGCAGAAAGTGAACGCCCAGGGAGTCATATTCAACAGAGTCAATAAAGAATAAAGAAAAAAATACACGTAAAAAAATGCATGGGATGCTATTACTCATTCATGGTTGAAGTGTCGGTATTTATTCATTTTAAAAGACCATGCTTTGGAAAATAAAACAAAAAATTAATGAAAAACATTACAATTGATGAAAATATTTGGGATTATGTTCTTGCCTAAAGAGTGAACAGAGAGGTATTTAGTTAGATGTAATATTCAACGTCACCAATAGAAGGCCCCAAATACCCACTGCTCCTGTATATCGATGGCCAAAGTGCAAAACCTCCTATCTGCAAAATGATCCAGGAAAGTGGGGAATAACCTCCCATCTTTGCTTATTTTTCTTTTTTTTTTGTATTTCGTATTATATATTGGATATCCTTAACAAATAGCATTCTGCAAGAAAACAAATTTCTTTTATTTGTATTTTCAAAAAAGTGCATTTTTCAGAAAGGAGGTTTTGCTATTCAAGTCAATTCAATTCAATGCAATTTATTTTGTATAGCCCGAAATCACACCTTACAAATTTGCCTCAGAGGGCTTTAAATATAATAGAAATATACATACACATATACACGCGAGTCACTTTGACCCAATATCAACGCGAGGGTTAAAGGTTACGAGGAAAATATGATTCATCATTTTAAGAACACAGCTACGAACAACTATGTGGCTTTAGAACACGTCATGAATCTGACGTAGACGTTTCATAAAACCTTTCTTCAGAACAAATTTAAGAACAGACTCAGGAAGATATTGGTTGGAGTTGCCCAATGTTATTAACTATCTCATATTGTTGTGAGATGAATTATTTCTCAAGAGCTACTCATTTTAATACATTTTATCGGAACTTCAGTCCGGAAGACTCTCTTTACGCTCCTTCTCATTCATAATCTATCAGTCTCTCTCTCTCCCTTTGACTACTCCATCAGCTGATGGTGATGGAGTAGTTGTCCTCCAGTCGGCCTCACAGTCCTGCTCCTCAATCATCATCGGATAGCAGCAACTCCCTTCATCACCACCAACAGTGTCTAGACTCCAAGAGGACTCCTTATCTGACCTCATCATCACTACCTCTCTATATTACTACGTCACAATGGAGTCCAATCGCCAACGACTTTTCACTATTCATTTCTTTTGCATCTAATAAATTATTGTTCATAAAAATGAAGTCCCTCATGATTCATCAACACTGTCTAAAAACAAGTCCCTTCATCTCACTGAAATCTTACTTATTTGGTAATTGTGTCTGATATAAAGTGTGACAATGATGAGTCTGAGGTTTGTCATTATAGTGATATGATGTAAAGCACAATGGTCTTGGCCTGGAGTGGAGCACAGAGCATATAACTTTGTTTCGTCAGCAAAAATTGGACAGTTAATTATTGAGTAGGAAAGAGTTTGTTATTTATGTATATTGTAGACATCAATGTCCTAAGGGTAGACCCCTGTGGCAACCCATTTCTGATGGTAAGCTGGCTTGAATGAGTAGATTCAGTCTGAATTCTCTCTGGAAGAATGAATTTCCCATGGCTTCATCCAGACCTATAGACTGTACTGCAAAGTATAATTTATTTCATTCTGGTGTAATTCAGACCAAAGACACCAAAGTGAACTCCACTCTACAATGTCTGCTCATTCTCATGAGAGTTACTGCATTCTCTCCTGAAGGTGTGGTGCTACCATACGTACTAACATATGAAAACAAAACAAGACATAGCCGCACAATGACGAAAAAGGTTGTGAAATCTTGTCAGGAAAATAAACAAACAGATTTACAGCAACATCATGAACATCCCCACTCAAGAAAAAAAATCCAACGTCATATGTGAAAAAAATGTCCTTCAACAGGTTTCTACACGCTGTAAAAATAGGCAGTATGACTGAGATATTAATGGGGGGGCCACACCTTTAATAAACAAAGACAATCAATTTACGTCCTTGTTCATGAACTGATGTCATCTTACAAGCTTTGTGTGGATATAAAAGCTGCTATCTGTTCAGTGGAGGACATCAATGAGCAAACAGCAAAGGACACTGAACAGGTGGAATCAGAGAGCATCACAACTTCAGTCACAGCAGTAAAGAAAAGTCAAGGCCAGACAAAATCTGTAAGTATCACATTTGTGAATATTTGTCTAATTTCAATTACTGTGAGTTGTGTTTCCTGCGTTTTTTTAAAATTTACAATGTTATAAAATTATACATTTGTTCTTTATCATTGGAGTAACAGTTATCTGTAATCCTTGCGTATTTAATGCTTTGAATAATGTGTACGTACAGCGAGAAATGGTGTTATATTTTGATATTTCACAGTTGTATTTAACTTAAAAGTTTATTAATTGACAAAGAAAACTGTGTAGATGCTTATGGCAACAACGATCCTAATTTCAACACTGAACCTTTTTCCTCTAAATCAATGGTATTATTTTGCATTAACAGCGAACAAAGTATAATTGTCTTAAAGATTCAGTGAATAAAGCAATGAAAGTATAAAAAACAATTGAAACATTATGGTCCTGATGACATGACATTTTGGTAAATCAGTGATTTACACTAACGCCTGTCAATATCTAATAATATAGTCATAGTTTAATTACAGATCTTACAAAATGTACGAATTTTGGAAACATTATTTAATTGTCATTACTAAACTGAAACTAACAAAAATCTCCTTTTATGCTTATTAATCAGAAAAGCAATTTCCCATGATGATGATGATGATGATAAAGATGATGAAGATCTGTATTATCCTACTTCTGTGTGTTGGTAAGTTACATTGATTGATTTCCAGTAAAAGATGCAGTAAAAATGTTCAAATGTAGAATCAATATTTTAAAGGTTTAATAATTCAACCATTACATTGCTGAACAGCATCAGGCAATGCACAGGAAACAACAACCACGGCTGCCTCAACAACAACCACAGCTGCCCAAACAACAACTACACTAGCAGCAACAACAACTACAGTATCCGCAACAACTACAACCGCCGCAACAACAACAGCTACATCAGCAGCAACGACCACAGCAGCTGCAACAACAACGACACCAGCAACAACAACGACAGCAGCTGCAACAACCTCAGCTGCTACAACAACTACACCAGCAGCAACAATAACTACAGAAGCTGCAACAAACCCAGCTGCAGCAACAACAACTACACCAGCAGTAACAACAACCACAGTTTCCCCAACAGCGACTACACCAGCAGCAACAACAACCACAGCTGCAGCAACAACAACCACAGCTTCTCCAACAACTACAGTAGCCGCAACAACTACAGGAGCTGCAATAACAACTACACCAGCAGAAACAACAACCACAGCTGCCCAAACAACAACTACAGTAGCTGCAACAACGACAGTTGCAGCAGCAACGACTACATCAACAGCAGCAACGACCACAGAAGCTGCAACAACAATGACGCCAGCAACAACAACCACAGAAGCTGCAACAACCACAGCTGCTACAACAACTACACTAGCAGCTACAACAACTATAGTAGCTACAACAACTACATCAGCAGCAACAACAACCACAGAAGCTACAACAACCACAGGTTCTCCAACAACTACAGTAGCCGCAATAACTGCAGTAGCTGCGACAACAACTACACCAGCAGCCACAACAACCACATTAGCTGCAACTAACCCAGCTGCAGCAACAACAACCACAGCTGCAGGCACAACATCCACAGTTTCCTCAACAGCAACTACAGCGGCGGCAACAACAACCCCAGTAGCCGCAACAACAACTACACCAGCAGCAACAACAACCACAGCTGCAGGCACAACATCCACAGTTTCCTCAACAGAAACTACAGCGGCGGCACCAACAACCACAGTAGCCGCATCAACAACCACAGCTGCAGCAACTACAATAACGGCTTCTCCAACAACTACAGTAGCCGCAACGACTACAGGAGCTGCAACAACAATTACACCAGCAGCAACAACAACCACAGCTGCCCAAACAACAACTACAGTAGCTGCAACAACAACAGTCACAGCAGCAACAACTACATCAGCAGCAACAACAACCACAGTTTCCCCAACAGCACCAACAGCCGCAACAACAACCACAGCTGCAGGCACAACAACCACATTTTCCTCAACAGCAACTACAGTGGCAGCAACAACAACAACCGCAGTAGCCGCAACAACAACCACAGCTGCAGCAACTACAACCACAGCTTCTCCAACAACTACAGTAGCCGCAACAAATACAGGAGCTGCAACAACAACTACACCAGCAGCAACAATAACTACACCAGCAGCAACAACAACCACAGTTTCGCCAACAGCATCTACAGCGGCAACAACAACCTCTGTAGCCGCAACAACTACAGTAGCTGCAACAACAACTACACCAGCAGCAACAATAACTACACCAGCAGCAACAACAACCACAGTTTTCCTAACAGCAACTACAGCGGCGTCAACAACAAATACACCAGCAGCAACAACAACCACAGCTACAGGCACAACAACCACAGTTTCCCCAACAGCAACTACAGCGGCAGCAACAACAACCACAGTTTCCCCAACAGCAACTACAGCGGCGGCAACAACAACCACAGTTTCCCCAACAGCAACTATAGCGGCGGCAACAACCACAGTAGCCGCAACAACAACCACAGCTGCAGCAACAACAACCACAGCAGCTCCAACAACCACAGCTGCAGCAACAACAACTACACCAGCAACAACAACAACCACAGTTTCCCCAACAGAAAATATAGCGGCAGCAACAACAACCAGAGTAGCTGCAACAACAGCCACGGCTGCAGCAACAACAACCACAGCTTCTCCAACAACTACAGTAGCCGCAACAACAACTACACCAGCAGCAACAACAACCACAGTTTCTCCAACAGCAACTACAGCGGCTGCAACAACAACTACACTAGCAGCAACAACAGCCACAGCTTCTCCCATAACTACAGTAGCCGCAACAACTTCAGTAGCTGCAACAACAACTACACCAGCAGCAACAAGAACCACAGCAACTGCAACAAACCCCACTGCAGCCACAACAACCACAGCTGCAGCAACAACAGCCACAGTTTCCCCAACAGCAACTACAGCGGCGGCAACAACAACTACACCAGCAGCAACAACAGTCACAGTTTCCCCAACAGCAACTACAGCGGCGGCAACAACAACCCCAGTAGCCGCAACAACAACAACTACACCAGCAGCAACAACAACCACAACTGCAGGCACAACAACCACAGTTTCCCCAACAGCAACTACAGTTGCCGCAACAACTACAGTATCTGCAACACCAACTACACCAGCAGCAACAACAATCACAGCAGCCCCAACGATCACAGCAGCTTCAACAACCACAGTTGCCCCAACAACAACTACACCAGCAGCAACAACTACAGCAGCAGCTGCTAACTCGTCTGCAGTCATCAACAAAACAAGTTTCTTTTTTATTGTCGCAATTGTTACAGCAGTTATCTGGAATTAACAAGTGGACTGAAACAGGAGACTAAATAATAGCAACATTTAGACGCTATATACATTATGTATTATTTATGGAGAGGCTGAAGGATTGAGCTTAATTTATTGTCATTATTTACCATGCATACATGTCATACTATCTATTATATATTTATTAAACAACAAGATGCTTAACTGTGAATTATGTTCTTTACAAATACAAAACTAATTGTACTCACGTTAACATTGACAAAGAACCAAATGGGCCAAAGACTGTGTGCGGATACAACAACATGAACAGCTCTCAAAGGAGATATTTAATAGCCATAGTTCAGTTATTTGTATTTGATTCCATTACATTGTCAGAGATCTCCTGAATCTAGACACTGTGCTGCATATGTGACTGCTCTGTCGTC
>JACSYO010001434.1:0-13260 GCA_016806645.1 Ophiodon elongatus
TTTCATCCTTAAGGGGTACTGGTGATGATAAATTGGAATTGTCCCTGGTTTTAGCTCTATTTCAACGGGAGCCATCGGAATCAGTCCCACATCAGCTCCCCCCTTCATCCAAAAGGTGTCTGGAAATAAGCTTAACATGTTTTCAGTGTCCGCATGATCAGTGTTTTCTCTACCATGTGTGCGGCCAATCATGTGTGTCTCTGGGACTAACTGGACCTCCGATGTGTGTGCAATTCTGTACATGTTTCCAGAAGGGGAGTAGTGCAAGTTTTTATTCTGTGTGGGCACCCAGTCCGTAGCCTCAAGCCCTGCTTTGACCATTGGATCCATGTTTTTCGCTTCGCCCCCACTCTGGACCAACACTGTGATGTGTGGGGCTGAGGTGTCACCGAGGGCATATAAAATCCGCAACTCTGGTGTCAACTCTACAGCCGCCGCTACTCCTTGCTTCCCTGCATAGATCTCCCGAGACTTCACAGTTGGGTTTCCATGAACCTCATTCTCGTGTTCCAGGCCCTCCCACAGGATCTCATAATTCTCATCTTGTATCAGGGAGTAGTTAAAGGTACAATGTTGTGGGTCCCCTGGTGGTGAGTACGGATGAAGGACCTTGAACCAAGGGCCCCATTGCTGGATGGTGTCATGCAGATGCGTAATGTCATAATCATTTATTCTGCCCCACCAGACCTCCGCCTCCTTTTCCAATGTCTCTTTAGTCTCCAGTTGAATCATTTGGTGACTATTGTAGCGGGGTGTGGCACATTTCTGCTGGGTCCCATCAGGGAACGTCACCGTAATACAGTCTTTTGTCATTTGCATGGTTATGTTCTGTGCACACAAAATGTCTCTTCCTACCAAGTTCACTGGGCAGGCAGTGGATACCAAAAATTATTGGTCAAAACAGAGTGATTTCCACTTACATGGAACTTGTATTGAAAGCGGCCAATCTTCTGACTGACCCGAAAATCCGATCACTGGCACAGTATTCCTTGATGGTGGTAGTGGCGTATTTATCGTGGAATACCTGGCTCCTGAGTCCAGCATTCACATATAGTCTTTTCCATTTATCGTGAGAGTGACCATAGGCTCTGGATACTCCACATCCGCACCACACGGAAACCGGCCCACCCCAACGGCACTCCCCCCCGGCCCAAGGCCACACGACCCCCCCCCCAAGCACCCCGATGTATCCAAACCAATCCATGATCCCCGGCAAGTGACAAACAGACCACGGACCAACCCGAACACACCAACACAAACCCGAAGAGGATCATGCAGTACCACACCGAAGAGGAAATACCACCAAAACGGGTGCCCCAACAAGACAACGACCCCCAACACACCAGCAAGCGAGCAGCACCCCAGCTCCCGACCACCAAAACCAACAACACAGAGCAGCCCGCCCAATCCCCGGACCCCAGCCCAACAGAACACCCGCGGGGCGACACCAAAAGAGCCGCCCCCGAGGCAAAACCAGGAAACGCAGAGGAGAACCAGAATGTAGCCCAACCATCCCAGGCCAGAGCAACCGCCCACAAGCCCCAGAAGCCGGCCGATCTCATGCAACACAGATGCAAAACGGCTCCCAGAAACAGCGGCCACACAACTAGACAGCAGCCCAGACACCCAAAGGAAAGCCAAGTCCCCCGGCACTCCCCAGTCCACACACCAGATGCCAGAGCCCGCCAAAACGAATGCAGGCACCACCACTCCCCCAAACAGCCCAACACTCCCCTCCCCCCACCCTCCGCAAAGCCATAACAAGTCCGAGAAATCCCCCTCCATGCTCCGACCCGGAACAGAATGCGCGGCACCCCCAACGCATCGGCGCGCAAGGGAATAAGAACCACCACAGAGGTCCCGGCCCCTCGAATACACCGCCACCATTCCGAACACAAACACACACATTGATGTAATATTATTGCAACATGCTAAGAAAAAAACTAGGCCTTGAGAAGGAGGTCCTGCTGTAAACAAGGAATACATTTTTTGATTATCAAAAATAGCAATTTCACAAAATATTCTTTTGAAATACATAATATTTACAAACAAAAACACATCTTAAGTACTTTCAGTACACCAACGTTAACATTAACGAAAAAAAAACAATAAAAACAAAAAGATATACTTGGTAGAAAAAACAACACAACCAAAAAAAAAGAAAAATACCCCCCAGAAAACCCCCCGCCTAAATCTTAAATTTTCCCAAATTATTATTCGATAAGAAAGAAAAACTCTGTTATAACAGAAATCCAACAAACATAACCCTCTTTAACCAAACTTCATACCCTTTATAATGTAGTATATTTTGCTCTTTAATGCATGAAGATAACATATGTGAAGGGGCCTGTGACTGTGGAATGTCGGATCCATTGATGTTTGTTGCACATGGGATAATCATTAGGTACCCCCGCTGGGAAATGCTCCTTGACCTGGAGGTTGGAGGAGTAGCTGTGCCTATGTCCGAAACATGTCTTTTATTGGGGGCCCTCTTTAGGACGTCATTATATACTCAAATCTGGGGCGTAAACAACAACCATATATAAGTGATCGGGAGATCCCCGACGGGTAGAGTTCTGTTCGACTTTGGGACTCTCCGGGTTGTCATGACGCCCGTCTTGACATATGTTGCTTGTTTGTAATAAACTTCATTATACCAGCAAGAACAATGTCCGCGGAGATTCCTTCATCATCACTCCAACATCACTGTCGCTTGAAATATACAACAATAATAACTCAAAAATGCCCACACACACAAACCCAGCAAAGCACAGATCAGAAACCAAAAATAAGGCACTCATCATCCGTAATCTCACATACAGTGTTGTTTTTCGTAAAACGGCCAAGAAAGAAGTCTTTTTTATGGTCATATAATAATTTGCAGTGTGCTTTTACACACACTCCAAATAATGTCTTCAGGTCCATGTCTTTTTCATCAAAGAGCATCATGTTCCTTCTCTGCAAGCATAAGTTCCTTGCAAAGGCCAGCATAGTGTTGATAAGAACACTGTCTGCTTCTTTCATTTTTGTTGGCACGCCAAACAACCAGGTCCAGTCCCATTCTAAGTCCAGTTCAGCTTTTATTTGCAGTGTTTATATAATATGTTTCTCACGTGTTCCCTAAAAGGAAGGAGACCCGGACAGTACAGCACTAAGTGCTCAAAGTTCTCATTGTCTTTTCTGCATACCGCACATTCCCTCTTAAATGTATCTTTATGAATTTGATGCAGGACGATGCTTGTAAATATCCTTCTGTGCCTTATTTTGAAGTCTCTATTGAAAATTGCCTCTGGGATGAAGGGGATATCTATATTTGTCCAGATTTCTTTTATTTGTTGCTTGGGAAGTATTCCTTCCCATACTTTTTCTGATGCTGGTTTTGTTATTATTTTTCTAATGAGAATATCATATATTTCTTTAGTTTTTATTTGTGGGACTGGGGTTATTTTACCATCAAAGCACAGAAGGAAATTTACAGCCTCGTCCTGCATCGCAACATTTTCCCTGCACAACTCTCTCCATTCTTGAGTTATACAGTCATTTATTTTTTCTCCCATTTCTTTTATTTGTTTGATTTTAAATTTTCTCCCAGCTTTTTTTAAAACCCCTACCGTTTTCTCTATATCAAAAACACCCTGTTTATTAACCACCTTCCCAATCGTGGTTAACCCCGCTTCACCAAGGTGGCTGCTCACCAGCGGCCTCCCCCCCAACGTGACGAACAGCGTTGAAAGGAAAGGTAATCTCATCACATGCACCTTTTTTTTGCAGTCAGGTCTGAGGTAGGGCAGAATCTTGTCCCATGCCTCCAGCACTTCCCTGTAGAACCCCGTCAGGCCGTCCTGGACATTTCTGGGAGAGAAAGCGCACAAATTGTACATGCTTCTCTCACCGTACTCTGCCAGGAGGCCCGTCAGGTAATCCTTCCAGGGCAGCTGGATCTAAGTATCTACCTATCAATTTCACCCTCTTTTTGCACTTATATCAATTAAACCTAAGCCCCTTCTCTTTTGTTGGCTATTAATGTCTTGCGAGCTATCGCATTTCCCTTTCCTCTCCAAAGAAATGAGGAAATCGCGCTGTTAAGCGAATTTAGAGCCCACTCCGGCATCTCACAAGACCCCATAATGTGATTTATTTTGGACAGTATTAGGGCATTAGTTACGATTACCTTTCCTTTCACGTTGAGTCCTCGTGCACACCGTAGGTTTAATATTCTTTTAGTTTTTCATAACACCTCCTCCCATGTTTTATCCCTGGCTTTGTTTTCATCCTTCCCTGTAAAGATACCTAAAATCTTTCGTTCCTGTTTTACTATATTATAAAATAAATAATGAAATGATTTAGTGCCTCTTCCATGTTAAAAACCATTATTTCCGATTTATTTTTATTTACTTTTGCGCCTGAAGCTCTCTCATATTCACTTAATATCTTGATTATTTTCTCTATATTTTCTTCCATTTTAACAAAGATATTTATGTCATCCGCAAATTGAAGAATTTTTATTTCCTTTCATGCTGGTGTCAATATCCCTTTTATTGTTTTATCATTTAATATCATATTTGCAATCGGTTCCACTATTAGGCTGTAGACTAGAGCCAACAGCGGGCAGCCCTGCCTTACTGATCTTTCGATCTTAATGATTCTTGTCAGACCTCCATTACATTTTATTTTGCTTTCTAACCCTTTATATAACAGTTTTATCCATTTTATAAAAACTTCTCAGAATCCAAACTTTTCCAAAATTTCCCACAGAAAATTATGATCCACTCTGTCAAAGGCCTTCTCCAGGTCCACTCCGAGCATTATCCCTCCTTCGCTCCTCATGGTGCTAACCGTGTCCCTTACTGTATTTGTTGAGTCTACAATATCCCTACCTGTTATACTATATGTTTGTGTTGGTCCTATTATTGTGCTGATTACCTGTTTCAATCTGTTTGCAAGTGCTTTTGTCAATATTTTATAATCCGTGTTTAATAAACTGATTGGTCTTTCACTTGATAATTCACTGTTGATTCAGAGCTGAAAATGCCCCTCAACGGTCATGGCTGATATACACAGTGATTTGAGACTGAGAGCGCAACGTGGTATCGGTAAGGAGTAAACGGGGCCTTAGTTTGCCACAACTCGGGGCACTGAAGACCAACAGCGACTGAGACTTGTGCCATACATCACAGACGACTCCATTGGATCGATGTTTTGTTGTCCACAAGGCATTTGAAGAGAGCCCCAACAGTTTGCTTCCCGAGCCAACCTCCAGGCACATTTCTCCCTTGTCATGGTGCAGTTCTTTCAACTGGACAAAACCGTGGCTGCTGCTCAGCACACCCAGCCAAGCACCGTAGTCTATTTAAGTAAAGCTTCATTTCTTTCTTCCTTTTCACAAATGCACAAAGCACAGCCAAATGGCAAAGCCTGCCAAAAAGAGGTTCAACTCCTTGGTGTTCCTCTCCACGGAAATCTTTAGTAAAAGGCGAAAATCTTGTGCGTTATGAAGAAAAACCAAAGTAAGTACTGCCCTCTTGTCGATAGCAGCAGAGACTCTCGTCGTCACAGTCAAAGATCTCACGGTAAGCCTAGGTTGACGTGCAGTGTTCCAAATACGAAGCCACACCCACATTTTAAAGAGGGCATTCCCACAGCCACACCCATTCCCACATTTTAAAGGGGGCAATATTCTCTCACACAGTGTCAGATTGTGGCTGAGGTGGTTTTGTAGCCTTTGGTTTCTTTCAGAAGTTTGTCCAGAAAAGTGGAAGCGATGCTGTGCAGCAGTGTCTGTTGTATGCTCTGAAGCAGTGTGCTGAGAAATGCCAATTGCCCATGATCCCAATCGCCATCGGATGTGGGTGTGGTCTTTTGAATGGGCCTAATCTGATTGTGTGTTCGCCTCACTGATATTTTCCCTTCTTTGTGGAAGAAATGTGTTCCGAAGATTGTTCCATTATTAGCACGCTTAGATTTTAAGCTTTCGTCTGGTTGCTGGGCTGTGTTTGCTTTCTCAGAAGCAGAAAAAGCTCGCCAAGGGAAGCTAATGCTAAAGGCACCGAACTCTGGGATTATGCCATCTGTGAACCGTGAACCGGAGTGCTGTGTCTGGGAATGCCGCCCCTCTGTCTGTCTCTTCCAACTCATACTTACCTGGCAGGGGAGATACCACGATCAAGAAGGTGGTTCACCCAGGGTGAGTCTCAACCATTGCACTCCGGTTGTACTGACCCCTGCGAATTCCCCAAATGTGGGAATCTCGACTGCACAATATCTGGTAGTGGGGGACTGCGTTCGCTTTCTCCCCTGATCAATATGTTGTATCAATACCAAGTGATTCCTAGAGGGAGATAGAGCTCAACATGCTGCTGTTCAGCATGCCAATTTGTGTTTTTCTGACACAGAGTCATATCGTGGCTGAGGTCATTTTGTAGCCTTTGGTTTCCAATAGAAAGTGCAAATCAACCCCGTGTATTTTCTTTCTTCTCTTTCTTTGAGTGTTAATTCACACATTTTATAAAATTTAAATCTATATAAAAAGTATATATAGATATAAATATATGTATAAAAAATTATATCTATATCAATATATATGTGTGTGTGTACACCTGTACACACTCACGGTACTAGTATTTTACTGGACTATTTAACATGTCATGCTACTTTATTCAGGCTAATCCTCCGCAATTTTCCCTTTAGACACAATTTAATAAATGTGCTGCTAATACTTGCATACAGTACAGGCACATTGTTCTTAAGTGATGCTTTGAATGCGTGACTTTTACCTGTGGATGATTTTTACAGAGAACCGGGCCCCCCCAAGGCACTGTGCAACCAGCCCCATCATTCATGATTCATGGGTTGAGGGCGGAACCTGGACACGCCCCTAGGTCTGGAGCAGCCACATACCTCGTCCACCAGCCGGACCTGCGTACCCACACTTAAGCACCCCTCTTTCGGGCTGCACACCATGATTGACGAGATCAGAGTTCCGCGCCCCTGGTAGTCCGGCCGGGTTTTCGTGCACCTGGTATTGCACCTGTTCATTTTTTTTTATTATATTTTTTTTTTTTCTTTTTTCCTACAAGCTTCTTCTCTGGTGTCCCTGGTACAGGAATTGGTATTCATACAACATAGTGATCAGGGGATAGCGCGAACGCAGTCCCCCACTACCAGAAATTGTGCAGTCGAGATTCCCACATTTGGGGAATTCGCAGGGGTCAGCACAACCGGAGTGCAATGGCTGAGCCTCGCCCTGGGTGAACCACCTTCTTGATCGTGGTATCTCTCCTGCCAGGTAAGTATGAGTTGGAAGAGACAGACACAGGGGCGGCATTCCCAGACACAGCACTCCGGTTCACGGTTCACAGATGGCATAATCCCAGAGTTCGGTGCCTTTAGCACTAGCTTCCCTTGGCGAGCTGTTTCGGCTTCTGAGAAAGCAAACACAGCCCAGCAACCAGACGAAAGCTTAAAATCTAAGCGTGCTAATAATGGAACAATCTCCGGAACACATTTCTTCCACAAAGAAGGGAAAATATCAGTGAGGAGAACACACAATCAGATTAGGCCCATCCAAAAGACCACACCCACATCTGATGGCGATTGGGATCAGGGAAAATTGGCATTTCTCAGCACACTGCTTCACAGCATACAGCAGACACTGCTGCACAGCATCGCCTCCACTTTTCTGGACAAACTGCGAAAGAAACCAAAGGCTACAAAATCACCTCAGCCACAATCTGACACTGTGTGAGAGAATATTGCCCCCTTTAAAATGCGGGAATGGGTGTGGCTGTGGGAATGCCATCTTTAAAATGTGGGTGTGGCTTCGTATTTGGAACGCGGCACGTCGACCTAGGCTTACCGTGAGATCTTTGACTGTGACGACGAGAGTCTCTGCTGCCATCGACAAGAGGGCAGTACTTACTTTGGTTTCTCTTCATAGCGCACAAGTCTTTCGCCTTTTACTAAAGACTTCCGTGGAGAGGAACACCAATGAGTTGAACCTATTTTTGGTAGGCTTTGCCGTTTGGCTGAGCTTTGTGCATTTGTGAAAAGAAAGGAATAAAGCTTTACTTAAATAGACTACGGTGCTCGGCCGGGTTTGCTGAGCAGCAGCCACGGTTTTGCCCAGTCGAAAGAACTGCACTGTGACGAGGGAGTAACGTGCCAGGAGGTTGGCTCTGGAAGGAAACTGTTGGGGTTCATCGCTTCTCGGCCTTTTGGCTAAGATCAAGTGTAGTATCTGTTCTTATCAGTTTAATATCTGATATATCCTCTATCTGAGGATAACTTATTAAGCAGATTTTTAGCAATGGGAGATGAAAAAGGGGCTTGCTCCGTTCACTCCACGCATTGACCCGGTATTGCAGCATTTCCGGGAACGGTGCACCCTTCAAATGCCTTGTGGACAACAAAACATCGTTCCAATGGAGTTATCTGTGAGAGAATATTGCCCCCTTTAAAATGTGGGAATGGGAATGGGAATGTGCGTGTGTGCGCGTGCGTGTGTGCGCGTGCGCGCGTGCGCGCGTGCGTGTGTGCGCGTGCGCACGTGAACATGAATACACACTCACTGTACCAGTATTTTACTGGACTATTTAACATGTCATGCTACTTTATTCAGGCTAATCCTCCGCAATTTTCCCTTTAGACACAATTTAATAAATGTGCTGCTAATACTTGCATAAAGTACAGGCACATTGTTCTTAAGTGATGCTTTGAATGCGTGACTTTTACCTGTGGATGATTTTTACAGAGAACCAGGCCCCCCAAGGCACTGCCAGCCCCATCATTCATGATTCATGGGTGGAGGGCGGAACCTGGACACGCCCCCAGGTCTGGAGCAGCCACATACCTCGTCCACCAGCCGGACCTGCGTACCCACACTTAAGCACCCCTCTTTCGGGCTGCACACCATGATTGACGAGATCAGAGTTCCGTGCCCCTGGTAGTCCGGCCGGGTTTTCGTGCACCTGGTATTGCACCTGTTCATTTTTTTTTATTATGCTTTTTTTTTTTCTCTTTCCTACAAGCTTCTTCTCCGGTGTCCCTGGTACAGGAATTGGTATTCATACAACATAGTGATCAGGGGAGAGCGCGAACGCAGTCCCCCACGACCAGAAATTGTGCAGTCGAGATTCCCACATTTGGGGAATTCGCAGGGGTCAGCACAACCGGAGTGCAATGGCTGAGCCTCGCCCTGGGTGAACCACCTTCTTGATCGTGGCATCTCCCCTGCCAGGTAAGTATGAGTGGGAAGAGACAGACACTGGGGCGGCATTCCCAGACACAGCACTCCGGTTCACGGTTCACAGATGGCATAATCCCAGAGTTCGGTGCCTTCCAATAGGCAGTGGATATTGCTACTTTTTCTGTTGAGAAAAATATGAGAAAAAGGCCAGATTAAAGAGATGTATCCAAAAAGGTGGGTAAAGGTGAAATAGATTCATTCAGTATCATATTATCTTTTTAATTTTCTTTAAAAGTTAATCAATGACCTGGTTTAGGTTCGTTGACAATTTGCAATTGACGTACTGTTGTTCGTATTTGAGTCTTGGCAAGCCGGTTACAACCTAATGTGTCAGATTTCTCTGTGAAGGAAGGTAAAAATTAACTCAACATTTACGCTATTCTCTCTTTTCTTCAGAGAACTGCTTCAATTTTCAAATTAGGCTCCTTCGGAAAAATAAAATAATACCTGTATTCTAAATGTACGATAAAATGCTGCAATGTTTGACCGATTTTAAAGAACCATGTGTGGGAGGAAATGTTGCTTACAGCCACACCACTCTAATAAAGCCCGATGATGTCTGATCTTGGAAGTTAAGCAGAGTAGGGCCTGGTTAGTACTTGGATGGGAGACTGCCTGGGAGTACCAGGTGCTGTAAGCTCTTTAACTTCTATCTCCAATAGGCAGTGGACATTGCACTTTTTCTGTTGAGAAACATATGAGAAAAAGGCCAGATTAAAGAGATGGATCCAAAAAGGTGGGTAATGGTAAAATAGATTCAATCAGTATCACATTATCTTTTTAATTTTCTTTAAAAGTTAATCAATGACCTGGTTTAGGTTCGTTGACAATTTGCAATTGACATACTGTTGTTCGTATTTGAGTCTTGACAAGCCGGTTACAACCCAATGTTTCAGATTTCTCTGTGAAGGAAGGTAAAAATGAACTCAACATTTACGCTATTCTCTTGTTTCTTCAGAGAACTGCTTCGATTTTCAAATTAGGCTCCTTCGGAAAAATGAAATAATAACTGTATTCTAAATGTACGATAAAATACTGCAATGTTTGACCGATTTTAAAGAACCATGTGTGGGAGGATCTGTTGCTTACGGCCACACCACTCTAATCAAGCCAGATCTCGTCTGATCTCGGAAGCTAAGCAGCGTAGGGCCTGATTAGTACTTGGATGGGAAACTGCCTGGGAATACCAGGTGCTGTAAGCTTTTTAACTTCTATCTCCAAAAGCCAGTGGAAATTGCTACTTTTTCTGTTGAGAAAAATATAATAAAAAGGCCAGATTAAAGAGATGGATCCAAAAAGGTGGGTAAAGGTGAAAAGGAAAAATAGATTCAATCAATATCATATTATCCTTTTCATTTTCTCTAAAAGTTAATCAATGACCTGGTTTAGGTTCGTTGACAATTTGCAATTGACATACTGTTGTTCGTATTTGAGTCTTGGCAAGCCGGTTACAACACAATGTGTCAGATTTCCCTGTGAAGGAAGGTAAAAAGTAACTCAACATTTACGCTATTCTCTTGTTTCTTCAGAGAACTGCTTCGATTTTCAAATTGGACTCCTTCGGAAAAATAAAATAATACCTGTATTCTAAATGTACGCTAAAATACTGCAATGTTTGACCGATTTTAAAGAACCATGTGTGGGAGGATCTGTTCCTTACAGCCACACCACTCTAATCAAGCCCGATCTAGTCTGATCTCGGAAGCTAAGCAGAGTAGGGCCTGATTAGTACTTGGATGGGAGACTGCCTGGGAATACCAGGTGCTGTAAGCTCTTTAAGTTCTATCTCCAATAGGCAGTGGACATTGCTACTTTTTCTGTTGAGAAAATTATGAGAAAAAGGCCAGATTAAAGAGATGGATCCAAAAAGGTGGGTAATGGTAAAATAGATTCAATCAGTATCACATTATCTTTTTCATTTTCTTTAAAAGTTAATCAATGACCTGGTTTAGGTTCGTTGACAATTTGCAATTGACATACTATTGTTCGAATTTGAATCTTGGCAAGCCAGTGACAACTCAATATGTCAGATTTCTCTGTGAATGAAGGTAAAAATGAACTCAACATTTACGCTATTCTCTCTTTTCTTCAGAGAACTGCTTCGATTTTCAAATTGGGCTCCTTCGGAAAAATAAAATGATACCTGTATTCTAAATGTACGATAAAATGCTGCAATGTTTGACCGATTTGACAATTTTGTTGACAATTTGCAATTGACATACTGTTGTTCTTATTTGAGTCTTGGCAAGCCGGTTACAACCCAATTTGTCAGATTTCTCTGTGAAGGAAGGTAAAAATGAACTCAACATTTTCGCTATTCTCTTGTTTCTTCAGAGAATTGCTTCGATTTTCAAATTGGGCTCCTTCGGAAAAATAAAATAATACCTGTATTCTAAATGTACGATAAAATATTGCAATGTTTGACCGATTTGACAATTTTGTTGACAATTTGCAATTGACATACTATTGTTCGTATTTGAGTCTAAAAGTTCATCAGAAATGTTGGTTTCAGCCAAAACACTCTAATCAAGCCTGATGACGTCTGATCTCGGAAGTTAAGCAGAGTAGGTCCTGGTTAGTACTTGGATGGGAGACTGCCTGGGAATACCAGGTGCTGTAAGCTCTTTAACTTCTATCTCCAATAGGCATTGGATATTGCTACTTTTTCTGTTGAGAAAAATATGAGAAAAAGGCCAGATTAAAGAGATGGATCCAAAAAGGTGGGGAATGGTAAAATAGATTCAATCAGTATCACATTATCTTTTTCATTTTCTTTAAAAGTTAATCAATGACCTGGTTTAGGTTCATTGACAATTTGCAATTGACATACTGTTGTTCGTATTTGAGTCTTGGCAAGCCGGTTACAACCCAATGTGTCAGATTTCTCTGTGAAGAAAGGTAAAAATTAACTCAACATTTACGCTATTCTCTTGTTTCTTCAGAGAACTGCTTCAATTTTCAAATTAGGCTCCTTCGGAAAAATAAAATAATACCTGTATTCTAAATGTACGATAAAATACTGCAATGTTTGACCTATACTGCATACTGCAATGTTTGACCTATTTTAAAGAACCATGTGTGGGAGGAAATTCTCTTGTTTCTTCAGAGAACTGCTTCGATTTTAAAATTAGGCTCCTTCGGAAAAATAAAATAATACCTGTATTCTAAATGTACGATAAAATGCTGCAATGTTTGACCGATTTTAAAGAACCATGTGTGGGAGGAAATGTTGCTTATAGCCACACCACTCTAATCAAGCCCGATCTAGTCTGATCTCGAAAGCTAAGCAGAGTAGGGCCTGATTAGTACTTGGATGGGAGACTGCCTGGGAATACCAGGTGCTGTAAGCTCTTTAACTTCTATCTCCAATAGGCAGTGGAAATTGATACTTTTTCTGTTGAGAAACATATGAGAAAAAGGCTAGATTAAAGAGATGGATCCAAAAAGGTGGGTAAAGGTGAAATAGATTCAATCAATATCGTATTATCTTTTTAATTTTCTCTAAAAGTTCATCAATGACCTGGTTTAGGTTCATTGACAATTTGCAATTGACATCCTGTTGTTCTTATTTGAGTCTTGGCAAGCCGGTTACAACCCAATGTGTTAGATTTCTCTGTGAAGGAAGGTAAAGATTAACTCAACATTTACGCTATTCTCTTGTTTCTTCAGAGAAATGCTTCGATTTTCAAATTGGGCTCCTTCGGAAAAATAAAATAATACCTGTATTCTAAATGTACGATAAAATGCTGCAATGTTTGACCGATTTGACAATTTTGTTGAGAATTTGCAATTGCCATACTGTTGTTCTTATTTGAGTCTTGGCAAGCCGGTTACAACCCAATTTGTCAGATTTCTCTGTGAAGGAAGGTAAAAATTAACTCAACATTTACGCTATTCTCTTGTTTCTTCAGAGAACTGCTTCGATTTTCAAATTAGGCTCCTTCGGAAAAATAAAATAATACCTGTATTCTAAATGTACGATAAAATACTGCATTGTTTGACCGATTTTAAAGAAC
>JACSYO010001435.1:2500-33870 GCA_016806645.1 Ophiodon elongatus
ACAATTTCATCAGAATGCAGGAAATTAAGAGTTTAACCCTAAAAACTCTACTCCCTAGACTTTAGATTTTTTGATCATTAAGGTATGCAAACATACTCTTGTTTAAACCTGAAAATGAACGTGATATGTCTCCTTTAAATTCAAAATGGCTGCAGACCCTTTTTATATTTCATTTTCTTGAGGGTGACACTGTAGGAAAGGGTTATATAAGCATTATGCTTCTGCCTTTGCCTTTTCAGTCATATAGTGTACTAGATTGTATATAGGCTTTATTTATTGCATTGTCTGCGATGGCTGAATAAAACACGACGACATACGAAGTGAGAACACGGTGTCTGGAGGAAGACCTGCTTACATTAAAGCTTTAGGGGTGATGTGCTCATCCATCACTGTCTGAGTGTTGAATGGGCTTCAGCCGGGTTTCTAAAGGGAAACTTGTTTATCTGCTAATGATGTTCGGTCTTTGATGCTCCTCACTGACTGAGGTCGGCTCTTTTCTTTTCCCCCTCAGAAGAAGGAGGAGGCCCGCAGTGGGAAATTAGCTTTCAGCATGTGTTTCTGCTTTTCTCAGCCTTTTTTCCGTCCACGTTTTCAGCGACGGCCTCACAAAAGGAGGGTTTGGAATGTTTTAATTGTTTATCATCAGGTAGTGTTTAGAGACGAGGGTTTAGGATGGCCGTTAAAGCTCCAGCCACTCTCTCCTAAAGTCTGCACGGGGCAGGAAAGAGCCCAGAGGGGAGAAGGGGAGCCTTCCCTTTATCATTCTAAAGACACACCTTACATGATATCGATGATGATGATAATAATAATAATAATATATATTCAGAACACATTTCCAAAGCAATATTATATTGACTTTACTGTTTCGTTGACAGTAGCTTAGCAACGATTTTATAAAAGAGCTGAAGCGGTTACAATGCATTGCTGAATGAAAAGTGAAAGCGACAGCAGAAGAGTGGTGAGTATCACATGACTCAGTTACTGCACTGATGATGCTGATGTCAGTGCTGTGGAAATGGACAATCAGTTAGCTACTGAGCTAATTCTTTTATTTGAGACGTTATTTGGATGTTTTTACCAGGCAGCAACCTCCGGTTCTGCTGAGTGAAGCTGATGCGCAAGTGTCTTAAACTTGCATTCTCTCTCCTGACCACCAGGGGGCGACTCCTCTGGTTGTATAGAAGTCTATAGAAAATGACTCTACTTCTCTCTTGATTTATTCCCTCAGTAAACATGAGTTTATGTCTCAATCTCTAGTTTCAAGTCTTCTTCAATACAGCATGATGTTCATTTAGTAAGTTATGGTCCATTTAGAGTCAAACAGACCATAAAGCAGAGGATGCTTTAGGGCGGGCTTACTGTGATTGACAGGTCTCTGCCGCTACTATAACTTCTGTTCATCGGTTGCAAAAACAACAACATGGGGACGGTGGTGATCCAAGATGGTGACAAGAAGCCTGAAGGTTTAGAGCGGCCCTGGATGTAGTAAACCTCTCAGTCCTAACCCTGAACCCAAACCCAACAGTATATGTTCTTCAGTCATGTTCTTTAAAACCTGCAGCTACAGTTCTTTACTACTAGCATGCCTACATTGTGTGTGTGTGTGTGTGTGTGTGTGTGTGTGTGTGTGTGTGTGTGTGTGTGTGTGTGTGTGTGTGTGTGTGTGTGTGTGTGTGTGTGTGTGTGTGTGTGTGTGTGTGTGTGTGTGTGTGTGTGTGTGTGTGTGTGTGTGTGTGTTCTTCCTTGACGTTCCCAAGTAGTTGCTTGTGTCACTTGATCAAACACTTCCTCTTTCCTGCACTGGCCGCAGGCCAGACATCTTTACGCAGGCTTTTACTCTGACGAGTCGGGGAGGAAGTGTGAACTCTCTGTAGCGACATCAAGCAAGTCAGGTCAGAGGAGAGCTGCTCTCCTCATCGGTCTGACCTAAATTTGAGCAGATTAATGATGAGTTGAGGTGTCTTTCTGTTGTTGTTTCAGCTCAACCGCAATGTAACGTCAAGTTATTGTCGTGGCAGTGGTGGCATTTTCCATTTGGCTCCTTTTGATACGAGTTGCATGTAGGTCACAGCAGTAGGAAGGAAGGAGAGGTCATTATGTGTAGCAACAATGTTTGAAGTCACACTGATTAACAATCCCCTGCTAATTCTGAACTATACACCCAGCTAATGCAGATCCAGCTGTAGAAGTAAGAGAGCCAGTAGATTAAACAAAACATACAATGATGAACGATTACACCTTTATATACCACGCCACGTTAGAAATGTATCCACCGGTAGAGATTTAGGAATTCCGTTTCCGCCTCGTGCAAGGTAATGGTTGTGAGCACCGAGGAGGAGAAGAAGCACACTGCTGGCTTTCTTTATGAGTTAGTTCAGTCTCTTCCTGTCAGCTGTCGAGATGCTGCTGCTCCAGCAGACCACTCCAGAGAAGATGGCTGATGCCACCACATTTTGGAATGAAAGATGAGCAAATCCTGCAGGAAAAGTCAAGTCTTTCTTTTGGTTTACTCTAAAATCAAATTTCTGTGATTTAAAAAAATATATATATATATTTTACTGACTGAAGACAGGCTGGTATTTATCAGCACTTGTTAACCTTAAAACCTGTAAAGGCCTTTACAGGTTTTTTACACACTCAGGGGTCATGTTCTCCATCAGGAATGTTAGCTTAGCCATAATTCTCCTTTCTCCCACCACCTCCACTGGTGCGAGGGGCAGAGCCTGTAATCCCCTCTTCCATAAAGAAAATTATTTAATTTAAAGTCAGACTGAAGCTGACGTTTTTAAAAACTTAAATCAAATATTTGCAAAAAATCATATCCCAGACAAGGACTTAAGGATTATTTTAGAAGAACAAACAGGGTTAATGCTTTTCTCAGGGTGTACTTGACTAATCATGTGATCACTCCAGAGCTGGTCTCAAATGTTACTCCTACAGTTTGTCTGCCATGTTCCACTCTGAACTTATTATTCTGAAGGCTAATCAGTCGACCTTTATTGTGGAGGGAACGTTTCCTCCACTGCCCAGCTGGAGCAGCTCCAGGCGTTTCGCAACGGCGCTGATGATGAAATGCCTGTTCCAGTGAAACGGTTACACCAAAGGAAAATGTCTTCAAGCGCCACATTGAATCATGACCCTGGTGTGCCAGAACCTCCACGAGGCCTCTGGCTGTTTTTACATCACTCGGTTGGCACTAACAGATATCTACGGGAATGTTTACTTTCTGTTTTAATTTACTAAAGGCTTCATAGATATACAGTATATATACAGTTTCTAATTACTGTATCAAGGAATAATACATATTATCTTTAATTGTATGATTTTTTTAGGCCTAATAGAATTTTAGAAATGACTAACCCGGTTTTTCTCCAAGCTACAGTGTATTTTGTGAGCAAGAAGTGATGAAAACCTACAATATATAGCTTTGAAGGTCATATTTTGGTGTCGGTCCTGCAGAATTAAAGGCAACATTTTGAACCAAAAATGATTCTGGCTAACTAGCTCACCCCGCGCTTCCCCCGCCTCACCCTCCGCCGCTAGAGACTACTTCTCCGGTAGGACAGTGGACGCCGGCTCCAGAGACGTACCTTCAGTTGGCGGTTAGCTGTAGCAACTCAAATTTAGCCAGCCGGGGGTCACAGCGGGCCGGCTGACCCAAGGCGGAGGGACCGTGGGGTGCGCTAGGTAGCTAATTCTTGTCTCATATGTCTTGTCTTTATATTTGAGGCCAATCTGGAACTGAAGTATATTGACCTAAATTTATTAAAAAATATAATTTTGACATTGACCTAGATGAAAGTTTTGCAGGACTGTGAGATCTTTCTTTCTTTTCCCCTCCATGTCCCTCCCGGGGCTCCGTAGTCCAGCGAGCTTAACAGGTGAACAAGAACATCTTTGAATCTGAAGGCTAATTCTTCATGTGTTTTCAGTTGGCCTTCTGGGTAAAATGACACATTCCTAAGTGCCATGGAAGCGACAGGTTGAGACAGAGCACTGATAGATGGGCAGATCATTTAATTGTTGTTAAAAGCAGGCTGATGAAATCTTCCAGGGAAGCAGTAAAGATTGGCTGCGCGCCAAGTGCAGAACAGGGTTCCAGTAGTTTCTTAGAAAAGAGTTCAAGGACCTTTTTGTTTTGCAGTGATGAGTCATGTTTAGAGCACGAACGAAACATGACGATTAAATCAGAGTTTAGAGAGAGGATTCCCGTGATACCTCAGCCTTTCTCTTGGTGGTGACAAGCTAACACAGGCTAACTTCAGGATGTTATTTGGTTTTAAGTGATGGTAGTGGCGTTGTGGTCATCTCCTTCCACTGGTTCCCTCTGGGCTTTGTGTGATTTATTATTATGAATGATGTCCAGTTGCAGTCACAGCTGATGGCTTTTATTGTTTGTCAGCTCATTTTTGGTCAGACCACCTCATAAAACCTTCCTGCTGTTAAGTGACACATCCTTCTGTGTCAGCAGAATGAACTTTGTTTAGATAAATAAAAGGGGGCACTCGTTTTAGGCTCCTACCCCAGCACCATTTACTCCTGTCCTTAGTCCACTGAGTTGCAATTTGAAACATTACTGGTTTTAGTTTAGATGAATGGTCTCATTTAAAGAGATAGTTTGGATGTTTTGAAGTGGGCTTGTGTGAGGTACTTCTCCATAGTACCAAACACTCAGGAGTACCAGCACGTGAGCAAAGCAATGTACTGTTGAAGACGTATTTTAGACAGTTTAAATGTACGCTGTATTCTCACCCCTTCACCTTGCTGTCAGACTGCCTCTCTGACAGGGAGCTGAAGACGTCCTCCGTGCTCTCTTCAAACCCACAAGGCTCCTTTGACAAGATCAGTCATTTTACCTGGCAGAACACAGACCCTCAGTCTTTAGGTGATGGCATATGAAGTTTGAACAAAACACTTTTGTCTCGTAAAGTTAATTAAAATGAGTAATGAATACAATTATACAACACATACTTCATCTCAATAATTTGTTTTGCAGCTTTACTTGGTCCGGTGTGACCAGTAGCTGTTGGTGGCAAATGGTATCAAGATAGAAATTGCTGTATGACTTATTGATTCATTTTTTGCATGTAACATTTCAGTGGCGTTATCACCACACTACAGTCAGAAAGAACACATGCTTGCTGCAGATGTTTCACATTAGAAGCCGATCAGGAATCTGACTTCATCCAAAGGGATCCGTGCGAAAGATGGCCACTTGATGTCATTTACGTCACGCAGATCCAAACGGAAGCGGAAAGTATGACTTGGCCTTCCGACTACGATGACCGGCACAGTGTTATTCCAGGTTCTTGATCTCAAGTGTTTCCCTTTGCTAAAATTGAAGGGAGCGGGCTTTAAAGAAGTTGTGCAGAGAGGAGTGGCGTCTGAGGACCTCTTACCTACTTATTACAGAATGGGAACAATTCCTTGGAACTTCTTGGTCAATTAACGCTGGTGCTTTATTGGCCTACAGTGCAAAAACAAAACTTAAAATGGCTGAGCAAGAATCGAATGGCTGAGTAATCACGAGAACTACCAACACAGCTGAGTTGAGCTGGAGCAGGAAAGTATCCTGGTGCTCACTATGCACAGCTTTGTTCCATCCAGTGACACAAGAACAGAAGGAGGCGTTGCACACACACGCATACACATACACTTTTTGGACCAGAACCAGCTGTGTGCCTCATATACACTCACACAAACACACTCCAGAACTGTAGCCCGACCTTAACACACAATGGGGTCTTTGAGAGACACTCCTAGAGTACAATGCTCCAAGCAGCTGTGATCCCCTCTCCTAATGGCCAGCGTGCCAGAAAATACACATGTGTTGGTCTTCCTATACTTGTGAGGACCATTGACAAAATGCACTGGCTTGTCCATAACCTAAACCATCACAACTAAAAACCTAACCTCAACTCTGACCCTGACCTTAACCTTTACTTAAACATAACCTTAACCTTAACCTTAACCTTAAAACCAACTCGTGAACTTCAGAGAGTCCTTTGAAATAGTGAGGACCTGCCAAAATGTCCTTACAATGCAGAAATGTCATCACTGTGATATTTTAAAAATGAAATTGGTTCTAACAAAGATTCAGGCCATCTCTCACGCACGCACGTACGCGCATATGCATACACACAGGAATGACACTAGAGTAACTTTAGAAGCAGAACATTTGTTACTTTTACAGAATTGTTTTATTTTCTAGTTCCAACCGAATGTCAGGCAGATTTTACACAATCCTTTAAAATATAACGGAAAAACTGCAGTGTAATTCTGATTCTGTTAGTTGGGTTGGCACAAATTCCTGAAAGTCCAATAAGAGATGGAGAACAATCTGTAAGTTTGCAAAGGTTAGTGTGTATTATAAAGGTTGTTGGTGTCCTTTAGTGTCAGCTAAAATTGGTTGATTTAATACTCAACCGAAAAGAAAAACAAAGAAATGTTGCATGGTACGGCATGGCTCTCCTCAACTCGACTGGCTCTTTTTTTGGTTTTCCATGAGCAAAGGCTGTGAGCTGAGCTGATACTAGAAGGTGGAGTTAAAACACTGCAGACCACTGATTGGTCAGAGAGAATCAGCAGCAGCGCGACGCAGCACATTCTGCACAAACTCGGCATTTTGAAATAACCAAGCTACCGTCAATAGAGACTGCAAGTTGTTTTTATTCACTTGACCCAGATAAAAAAAAACAGCCTGCAAAACTACACTGTACAATTGACGAAGTGCAGATGTTGCTCTGATTGGTTGCCAATGGAATTATGCTAATTATCATTATTTTCTTGCAGTAAAATAAATAACTTGACGCTGGAGTCCTATTTACTACTTCAATGTTGTTTCATGCCATGTTGCGTCATGGTGCATTGTGCACAACACTTAACATTGAATTTACTTAACTCGCGTGATTTGAGCCCAAGATAATTAGAAACCAAACTCTCCAACAAACTGAACAAACATGATCTCTTTGAGCTCGTCGCTGGTTGACAACATGCTGCTCAAAGTTTCAAGTTTCTGGCTTTTTATGGAAGTGGTTTTGTTGATGTGATCCTGGTTAGTTAGTTTGGCTCATTCCACCTTCATGGTCTCTTTATAGATGATGCGTCAGCAGACGGCAGCGCTGACTTCCCAGATCGAGCTTCCATGATGGAGGTGCGTCTGCAGGCGCAGGATGATGAGATCACGCTGCTGAAATCCTCGCTGGCTGACGCCCTGCGCAGGATCCGCCTCCATGATCAGCTCTTACCGTTACTGAAACAGCAGCTCATTGCAGGTGAGTGATTGTCACTCATGGTACATTGGGTGGTAGAACATCGCCCGGTGTTTTCACCAGGCTGCAACGTCCGGTTCTGCTAAGTGAAGCAGAAACTTGCATTCTCTCTGCTGACCATTAGGGGGCAACTCCTCCGGTTGTATAGAAGTCTATAGAAAATGACTCTACTCTCTTGATTTATTCCCTCAGTAAATATTGTAAACATGAGTTTATGGTCTCAATCTCTAGTTTCAAGTTTAGAGTCAAACAGACCATAAAGCAGGGGATGCTTTAGGGCGGCCTTATTGTGATTGACAAGTTGCTGCCAATACCAGAGCCATATACAACGTCTCTACGTCTCTCCTCCGCATTCCAAATATGGTCACTTCCGCTCATTGGTTGCAAAAAAACAAGATGGTGACGGCCGTAATTCAAGATGTCGACGGTGAAATCCCCAAACTCGAGGCTTCAAAATGGCACTCAGCAAACCAATGGGTGACATCACGATGACAACGTTCACTTCTTATATACAGTCTATGGTTTACACACTTCACCATTTCATATGCAAAGACAGTCATGTACAAAATATAGTACATTGGACTTTTGTCAGTAAAGAAACCTGAAACTATTACGTTTTGCTCTTCGCGTTGCCTTGTATGTGTATGTAATATAGTGGGATTGTTGGCACATTTATGCATTAAAATAAATCTTAATGTGCAGAGACCGGCAACTCAATACATTCGCCCTCATCTCCTCACACGCTGGCTGTCTCAGCAATGTTGGTTAGCTTTGGGGTGCTTTGTTAGGTGCAGATAAACAGTAAAAATTGTCAGACCATGGATAGTCTAATCTTAAGGACACGCTTGGAATTAGTAGTCCATTTTTTATTTTGTACAGAGAAACATTATCTTTGACATCTCCAAAGGTCTCAGTATACTTGATATACTGAACTAGATCAAACAATGTGATATCCAGACGCGTGTGTTTACCCGTTCTGAATGGCCGCTATTAAAGGCATTGTAGAGAGGGGCGAGGCACTGTCTCTCTTTGAGGGTAATTGCACTATTAGTATGCACTCTGTTGTTCACATGAAAAGTGATGGTTGTAGTTGTGAAGATTGAAAGAAGAGCGCTTGAGAGAGAAGTTCACAACCTGCCTACACCTGACTTATCACTACATAAAGTAGAGGGTCATTTTTGAATTGTCCTTTTCTCTGAAAGATTGTCGGATGCAGCCCTCACTGATTCTTAATCTTAACTAAACATCGTAACTAGATATAGTGTAGTGCCTTATGTATTTTCCTTGATGAACTATACATTTTTGGATTCGTACAAGTGACTGATAAAATATAAACCCTGCCCTATATGGTGGACACTGTAATTTTCCAACCGCCGTCCATGGAAAATGACTGGATATACCTAGCGTGCCAGTGCAGTTTCACTCGGAAGTAACAATCAATGGACGTCAATCAAAAATGAATAATCTTTTGTCCCACCCAGTGAACCCAGGTGCTGCTCGAGTGCTGAACCAAGTGTGCTGTTCTGATGGTTGCACAGGCAGCAAAAGACTTTCCTCCAGCTCAACCGTTGATGGGGTCCGCCACTCTGCTACAAGGTACTGGACCAACATGCTAAAGGCTCAGAAAAACAGCAGGGATGATGAGTGGCCATCACTTATTTCCTTTATGAATAACCATATTGTTGCTACATCAGAGGCACGCTAGTCCATTCAGAAGCCTGGTTGTGTTCATATAATGTGTAATTTGTATGACTCTTCTGTGTTGACATCAACCTTTGAACTATCTCTAGCCAACTGTCAGACAGCATTGTGACCAATGCCAATGGCCACATAGGAAGCCCAGTGTCCATGACGCCAAGACCCAGACCAGCAACACTGGACAGGTCAACCCAGACCGAGACTCTCCCAGGGCAGGACACTGGGCAGGACAGGGTTCCTCTCCCCAGGCGTGTCCAGAGCCTGCAACTGGAGGACGCCCTCCCTCCGGGGCAGCCTTTGGTTGAGGGGACTCGGGCCAAGCTCCACCGCGCCTCCGGCTTGGAAGAAGAGGAGGAGGAGGAAGATGAAGGAGATGGGGAGCAGGGAAAGGAGCTGAGTTGGACGTCGTCAGTGGAGGAGCCCATTCAGCCCACCACAATCAGATGCATCCAGAGGGAGGACTTCCAGGATGGGAGCTGCTCCCCAGAGCAGCTGGGCTCAGCCTCAGTCAGAACCTCGGACTCCAACCTCAGCTCCCGCTCCGGCCCCCTGACCCCCATCCAGGAAGGAGAGAAGAAACCGCTGTGGGTGATCTCGCCACCCTCACCACCGCCGTCTCCATAATCATCTTCTCTCTTGAGATTAATCGCATGGCTTTTAAGGACTAATCCAAAAATGTCTTGATTCTGACTTGTGTGCCTGCAAACCCCAGTTGCACTGCAAACCCCCTCGTGAGCCCATCAGACTCAGGTTGCCAGGGTGTAATAATGACGTGTTAGAGCAGGAAACCCGATTGGGGACGACGTGTTCTGTCGTCATGTTCGCTCCAGCTTCCATGTGCTTTCTTCTCCATGTGTTTGAGCAGGGGGCGAGGGAAACAAAAAGCCTTAGTGGAACATAATGGCCGAACTTGTGTACACTGAGTGACATATCCAAGATTAGCTTCACGGCACACAGATCTGAACCCAATGGAAAATTTGATGTGAGGGTAACTGAACACAGCATACTGCACGAAAGGGGCTAGGATTACAGCATGTATACACTTCAACTGATCGAGAAAGGTCAGGGGGTTTGCACGATTGTACAGATGTAACATTGCATGCAAGGACAGAAAATATTTTGAAGTGGCATATCCGTCCAAACAGCATACATCAGAGTTAATATCCATCAAAAGAACTTCCAGAGTGGTCCGCCAGGTTACAACTTCACTGTAGCCACAAAGTATTAAGGTTGATGGTTCTGTAAGACGATGCAGATGTGCAGAGTTGACACAGTGCCACTAAGGATCTGCCAATCAACTGGGTTTTGCAGAAACACAAACTGCCTGAAACCTTGATTGTTTTTAATGCAGTTCTGCTCTTTTTTAATCACACTTTTAACATTGTCTTCCTCCAACGAATCAGGGATCTCTTGCATGCTGTGATTTGTTCTCAAACGATTGCCTTTGAAGTGATGAGAAAGCACAGTGCCAGAGCGCTGCTGCGGTGTGTGTGTGTGTGTGTGTGTGTGTGTGTGTGTGTGTGTGTGTGTGTGTGTGTGTGTGTGTGTGTGTGTGTGTGTGTGTGTGTGTGTGTGTGTGTGTGTGTGTGTGTGTGTGTGTGAGAGAGTGTGTGTGTGTGTAATGTGCTTGTGCATGCATGTGCTCTTTTGTCCGACTTCCTTGTTGTGGCTTGTAAATTGCTTTCATTGGTGATGGGTAACATGTGCTCTAGTCCCTCAGCTCAGGTCTGCCATGCCCCTCTGAGGTACTGGGAAAGTTGTGCATCCCTGCTCAGCCTTCAACACCTACATTCAACATTTTATTTAAAATTAGTAGGAGAGAGTTTTTGGGGTGGTTGCGAGCTGAGTTTTCACTTCCTCAATGCCAGTGATGTAGATAGATGCCAAAGATTTGTTTTTGTCCCACAACACTTCCTCTATTCCTCTATTCTTCCTCTACGCTACAATGGCATGTAATCAGAAGACTGAGTGTGTCGCAAGAAATCCCTGGAAACAATAGAAGATTAATTATGGTTAAGAACAGTTTGTTTGTGGGTAATCATGTTCATTTGTCTTTTTCAAATTTAAGTTTGCCAATTTAGAAGTGAGAGTTTGGGTGATGGCCAGTAAAAGTACTAATATTAGTTATAAGGCAGGAGTTAAAGGGTAATTCCAGTTTATTACAACTGGGTCTAATATTCATGGTACACTTCTGTCAGTATTGATGACACTGAACTCCCCAAGTTCTTTTAATGAGGGAACAAGATGACATTTCTGAAAAGAAGTTTGACGGGGCAAGAAACGTGATCAGACAGACTGTAAACAAACCTCCATGTCAGCCGAACTTGTTTGAAAGAGAAAGAAAGGTGAACAGAAGTCACGATTCCCAAACTACAAAGTATTTTCAGGCCTACTTTCTGCTCTCGGTAACCTTTTGGCTTGTTTACAACCTGTTCCACTTCTCCTTACTGATGTGTTTGTCTGCTCTAAAGTAAGCCAGTAGTAACCTCAGCTTATTTACAAGGCCAAGAGTTAGCATCTCAGTAGCTAACTACCTCTTGTGGAGTTACAGGTGATGTTAGAACAGGCTCAGTTGAGGACTGGAACGTTTACTGCGTGGGAGGTAGTGTGGAGTTTAGGGTAACGTTAGCAGCTCTGTCCTGCTGTGTAATGGATTTGGGCAAGTTAACCTGAGATACCTTTGCCATTACCATGTGTTTGCCAACACATTAGCTTATCCTGTTGACTTTTTGCCGTGGACCTGTTAGTCTAAACACTAGAGTCTAACTCCAGTTAAATTAATTCCAGTTAATTAGCTAGCTAGTTATAGGCAAAGATGCTCTTGAACAAAAGATAAACAAGCAAAAGCCAATGAAGTTATATGCACCTCCTAGTAGGCCCGACCAAATGTATTTATATTTTCTTTTTGCAAACATTAGATATTTAGACAGCTAACAGCCATATTTAGTATTAAGAAAGTTATTTGGCCAGGGCGTTCGCGAACATTAGTTGACATTAGCTCGAAATCTTGACACAGTTTGGCTAACATTAGACGAGTGACGTCACCAGACCGACTGTTTAGCAACAACAGAGAGAAGAGATATCTGTGTTGCCAGATCTCGCAAAAGTGTGTTGCTGAGAGGTCTCAAACAAAGTATATTTTTTCCTGATTCGTCCGTCTGAAAAATACCATTTTAGTGTCGGTATATTCGGTAGATATATGGCTTGTGAAAAATGGGTCCAATATTTACTCCTGACTATGGAGCAAAATAATTGGTCATAATCTCTGTTCACGTTCACCTCTCCCAATGGAATTAACAGACTCAGGACCTGCCGGAAATTACACAAAAATGTGCCATCTACTTTCCTTACCGTCTCTGCTGTAGTAGAGTAGAAAATTGTAATTTTATCCAGCAACATCAATGGTTGCCAGCTAGAAACAGGAGGCTGCTTTTGTCTTTGTCTGTCTGAATCATCAACTAAATTCCTATGGTAAATCTGCCACCATTATCATTATTGTAAACTGCATATTTGTATTGCTAAACTGGAAAGCTTTACAGGCGTAGCAACAGTAACTAATGGGGGCAGGGCTTTATTGTGAAAGGTCAGTTACTTTGGTGAGTATAATGTTGTTATTATTACAGAAAGTAATGGTGGCCAAAACAAAAACAAATAGGTTGTATTAAATCAGATTTATCCTTTTGGAAGGTTGGGAATTAAGTCCGTAAACAATTCCAAACATAGCAAACACAAACATGCATGTTTTTGTGTGTACATACAAAATGTGTACATGCAAAATATCCATTAAAAAAAACCATTTTGCATGCATAATGAGTGGGGTAACTGCATGCATCTGTGTGGGATTTAGTGTCACACAGTGTTTACCGCTGGAAACTGAAGCGGATTTCTATGGTCTGGTGTTCCAGGGTTCGTAGGAACAGCGAGAAACTGGGGAACCCGGAGAAGCAGAGGAAACGTCTGGACAAGAAGGCGGCGTCCTCGGCCAACCTCCTCACCCGCTCTCCCAGCCTGGAGAAGTGAGCCACGCTGCCATCACTCACAGCTGTCACCACACAGTCACACAGCTCACTTTTTCCTACGGCTGCTGCAGCCGCACATATCTCATCAAAGAGACACTTGTTGGAACACTGATGGCCCCTATGAATAATGATAAAATTCCAATCCCATGAAAACCTCGCAGTAAGACA
The DNA here is from genome assembly GCA_016806645.1 of Ophiodon elongatus. Classification (NCBI taxonomy): domain Eukaryota; kingdom Metazoa; phylum Chordata; class Actinopteri; order Perciformes; family Hexagrammidae; genus Ophiodon; species Ophiodon elongatus. Next base: position 15,657 of record JACSYO010001435.1, read on the forward strand.
GTATGTTATTCTGAAGTGGGCGACTGAGCTAAGCTACTAACTTTTTGAAATGGTGTCATATTTTTTTTTCTCACACATTTGTTTTCTGTCTCCACAGCCGGGCTAAGGAGCTGATCGTCGGTGCAGGTGATATAGCTTTCTACTTTTTTCCGTGTTTAATCCTGAAACTGAGAGCACCATCACTGTGTTTACCACTTTATCCAAATGGCCAAGGGATTCAATTTACCATATACACAAGGTATTTAACACAGAATCTTGAAGACTAGATGGAAAACAAGATTTTTGGCAACTCTCATAACGTGGTTTACTTCAGTCAGTCGTTTTTTTTTGTCTGCATGCAGTGATTAGAGGCTCTGAAAACACATTTTTCTATCCATTTCTTAATACACATATTTTGTCAAAATACAAGTTTTGGTTATTTCACATAAGAGATTTCAGTATTTATCTTTTTTATATTACATACAGGCATATATAATGCTACTTAAGGTTCTTTGTTTGGTTGCGTGTAAAGCTGTAGGATGCCACTCCAGATTTGGTGGTATTCTTCCCAACTGAAGTACGCCAATCATAGTGTAGCATCAGACAGCTCCGACCAGGCTCTGCTCCATAGACTCACAGGCAATTGTTTTCAGGCTGTTTTTGTGGATTTGAAGCTAGTCATGGTTAAACTTTATGTAATAGTAATACTTATTCGTCTGAGAGTTTGGAATGAGATTTACGTTTTTAAAATAGAACATTTCTACGTAAAACATCTGTGGAGCTGACATTAGCAGAGTATGTTAGCTCATCATTCACCAGCATTAGCACTTCTATTCTACGCTAACTACTGAAGGTAAACGTCTGCATATGCTGCTTTTGCTTTTTAATGATTATAACAGTGAAGACAGACTTAACTGGCTTTACAGGAACAGTGTTGTTCCTTTCTTTCACTGTCTTCTGTCTGGTTCTGCAGTTGATGTCTGTGTTCACTTTTACACTGTGATCTGCAGACTTCTATCTTTTGACATCCTGAATATATCCTTCAAAACGCATATTGAAGACCTTTCTGTCTGCTTCTCCCTGAAAGCTTTTTGTTTCTCCAAAAAATTTGATAATAGTTATGCAGGAAGTGCAGTTAGTGACAGTGTGGGCTCCAGGGTAACTCTGACAGCTTGACGGAGGAGCAGCCGGGGGCGAGACTTAGTCGAGGGTCAACTGGGCTACTATTCATTTGATTGGGCAGGTGAATGGTTTTGAGCAGCTTGTGATCATCAAGAATATGATGTGAAGCAGCATAATGATGGTCCACATGCTGTGAAAGGGAAAGTTTGACGGCGGTAAACTGTATTGTCGCTCTCATCTTCAATTATTGGAAGATAAGGAGGAGACAAAGACGCACCTGCACACAGGCAATCAGAAACGTAGACACTACCAAAGTCATGTAAACAAAGAGCTGAATAACCACGGGGAGAGGGTTACCATAGTAACACTCTTGCATTGGCATATGCTCTTGTTAGAAATTCTTTGAATCACTTTCATATTAATTCACCCTATTGATGCAAAAAATGTTCTTGGTAATTTTCCTCAACATGCTGACGGCCTATAGCTAGACATTATAGGACAGGGAGTTTACATGGAAACAGAGCCCTTTGATTGACAGGTGACCTTTTATGTGGAGTTCAATGCAAAAGCAACACAACAAGGAATGTTTTTCCCCCCAATGAATGCTGTCTGTAGTGTAACAGAAGTACAATCCTTAGAAGAACAAATATAGACATGCTGCAAAGACTTTGTTATAATCAGGGACTTTTTTCAAGTTTTCCTGACTTCAGTGTTGGCAAGGCCAGAGTTGAACGATACTTCTGTACTTGTGCCCATGCAGCTTCTCACTGGTTCACACATGTAATCATTTGTGCAAAAAGGAGTGCATTTCCCAACTGACCACACTTGTGGTCAGCGTAGCTTTTTTTATGAGCGTTGGCCTTCAGTCTGGTTACGGTTAGTCCTGTTTTTAGGCCTTGTTCCGACAGTACAGAGTGTCAGAGGACGCTCACTTTCTCACGTTGTTTGTGAAACTCAAGCAAAAGAAGAATTCTGTTTGTCGATGTCAAACAGAATTATTTTTGGCAACAACCGTTGATGTGATTGACCTGCTGTTCCCGATTTATTTTATTTGTTTCAAGAATTGCTGGATGGACAGATGGACTGCTGCTAGTCATTAAATAATTCCAATAAATAAACAACAAATTTAAATTTTTACATTTCTATTTGTGTACAAATTAAACAAATTAGATACTACATGTTAATTGGTATGATGGTAGGCATACTTTTTAAACTTTGGACAGAGCCAGGGCAGCCATTTCCCCCGCTTCCAGTCTTTATGCTAAGCTAGGCTATTTTATGCTAAGCTAGGCTATTTTAAGTCAAAGCGGATCCCTTAGTAGCGGTTGTCGGTAGCGTTTTTGAACATCAAACAAAGAAATATGCATAAATAAGAGTTTATATATTACATATAAGCCTATTCCCCAAAATACAAGAGTTATTACAATATTCATATTCCTAAATTAGTCTTGTCAGTTAAAAAACTATATCTACATAAAGTTTGCTAACATTAGCCACCACAAACTACTGGTCATACCAGACCAAGTAAAAACCCACAGTGGATTGAATTGCCCAAGGGTGGGGCTGACAGTCCGTGTACGTTTTGATGGATTGTTTATTGGATTAAATCCAAAGTCGAGAACACGACCCACACCATCATCTTGTCTCAACGGGAGACGGACCTTGAGTTAGTGGAGTACCTGTAGCAACCCAAATTCAGCCATCTTAAACCCCGGCACCAAGGGTCCCCGAATCAGAACCATATCAGCACACTTTCTGTTGCTGCCTTCTTTGACTCCCGGCATTGGGGTTTGCACTGGCTGAAAACGAGTTGCTCACTGCTAACTGAAGGTCCGTCTCCTGGAAGTCTCCGGGTCGCGAAAACAGGACTCGTTTTCTTGTTGCGCTACAGTGACTCGCTATGGCCTCTTGAGGTACAAGTGGTATGACAAGACAGTAGATATCTCTGCAATACACTTCATAGACGTCTTTGATATAACGTCAACAGCGTAACCTCTTCACATTCTGTTGATAATGTTAGTTAATTTTTTTTAATGTTTTAAACAAAAATTCTGGCCAGGTCTTACCCATTGTACATTTTGTTCTAATCGGTATGAAAGATTCAGTACATCTGTGCTACCAATGGATGCGTTACGTGTTTGAAGGCTCTTCAAATAAGTGGAGTACCAACTAATAATAATGACAGGAAAGTGTGGGGAGCCAGTACTTCTCCTTCAGGGCAACCTGCCTGGATAACTGCCGACATAAAACTTTAGCTTGACATCCAGCTGAAAGCCACCAGGTCATTTAGAGGCTTTCTTTATGGCAACCCTGTGAACACCAGAAGTATCACTCAACAGGACATTTCAACCTCCTTTTTTGATGTGAGTTCTTGTGAAGCCAAACTCTGCAGGGCCAGTTTGGGGCCGTGGGCGCTGCCTGGAATCACATCCACTGTGGTTAGCCGAGCTGCCGCACCACTCCAGCCCGCCTGACGGAATGATGGATGGTCAGCTTTGCAGAGGAGGTCGCCAAAATAATCTCTCTCTCTCTCTCTCTCTCTCTCTCTCTCTCTCTCTCTCTCTCTCTCTCTCTCTCTCTCTCTCTCTCCCCATAACTCTTGTTTGATTGAGAATAGTTGGGCTTGGCATGAGTCTAGCTTTTTAGATTTCTTGACAGTGGAGAGTGGCAGGAAATTAAAGGGGGCATACGATGAATGTCTCTAGAGAAGTATTTTTTAAATACTGTTATGGTAGCGACCAAAGTGTAGCCAAAGGTAGCACTGAATATCAAAAACTCAAAACTGACATTAACCATCTGTCAGATTTTTGGGTATCTTGGTGGCTGAATTTGTTACCATATTAGCCTTGTTTTTGTGTTCGAGGACTACCCACTGCTGTGAGTCTGGTCACTGCCATTGCCATCTGGACCCATGAAAGAGAAAAAGCTAACACTAGCTGGCCCGCCTCACTGCTATTATTTGGGAACACACCTCTGTGTTTCTGATAACTCACCAGGGGTTGAAATAACATTAGCAAGCTAGGCTAACTAGCTTGTACTGTCCGAATATAATACAAACTTAACAGCACATTGGAATGGCTTATAGTTCATGGCTAATGCTATATGGAAAACAATCTCCCTTTATGAACATTTGTAGGCGACACAGTGGGATGGTGTCCTTCAGGCAATAGCGCACCACCGGGCGACTGTGGATTAATGTTAGAGCAGGGTCGTCCTTCAATCAGAGGATCGGCAGTTTGATCCACAGCTCCACTAGTCCATGTCGATGTGTCCTTTGGCAAGACACTTAACCCAATATTGCTCCCGTAGCTGTTCCTGCAGTGTGTGAATGTTAGTTACTCGTGATGGGCAGGTGGCACCTTGCATGGTAGCCCCTGCCATCAGTGTATGAATGGGTGTGAATGGGTGATGAAGCACTTTGAGTGTCGGAAGACTAGAAAAGCGCTATACAAGTACAGTCCATTTACTTAAGTTACCAGCTAATCTCCTAGCAAAGCTTGCTCTCAGTTGCCAGTCAACCGTTGTCATGGGAATCGCCCACCCAGGGGCTCGATGCTTAAATAGTTTCGCAAATATGTGCAAAAACGGTTTTAGTGACGAGAATGTAATTGCTTCGAATGAGGGTTTTTGTTATTCCTCAAAGTATGGCACAGAAAAAAAAGTGTTTTGGTATCATTACTGAAACTCAAGTATTGCGTTGGTACTAGTAGTTAGACTAGTAGAATGTAGAGCATAAAGTGATACCCAGCACTACATTACAGAAGCCCTGAGATGTAAGTCTGATTCATGTTCTCAGTCTGATCTTAATAGTTTTCTCCTGTGTTTATGACTTAAGAACAGGTGGAAATACAGGTTTTTACCAGTATTATTTTTCTAATGTCCTTACAAAGATTTTATTTTTTGTGAGGATAACTTTTCTAATTTAATTTTTCTTTTTTATCTGTGAAAACGAGGGGAAAAAAGTTTTGTTAGCTAAAATTGTTCTTGTTGTAATACTCGGCCACAACGGGCAGAAGTGCACCACTTCCCCATGTTCTAGGACTGAAAGCATTCAAGTTTTCTTCCAGGTGAGTTTTATCTTTCTACATGCTCTCTAAATCCATATACTGCGTGTTATATATAAGTCGTGTAAATTAAAACTCATCACGAAGAAAACATTAATGCTTTTAGTCCTATTTAGAACATGAGGTAGTGGTGCACTTCAGCCTCTTGTGGCCAAAATGAGTATTACAACAACAAACGCCTACATCTGGCAAAGAAGGTTTTTCTCCAACTTTTCCACTATGAAAAAAATGAAGTAATTGAAGGAAATACTTTTCTGGCAGAACCTTTATTTACCTCACTTGTCTCTCAGGGCTTCCATTCTACATGGGATGGTCCCACTGTGTTGTTGTTGTTTTTTTCTTTGCTTTGTAAAAAGTAATATCCTTGCTTAAGTATTTTTACATGGAAGCCTTATTTCTACTATTTATGATACTGTTCTCCAAACAGGGACTTGTGACTTCACTCTCATAGGAACTGTAATCAGACAGTGTTGTTAACTAGTGTTCTTATCGGCTTTTTACTGAATCGACAGGTGAAACAAGAACAAGTTTTTCTTCCTGTCTTGCCCAGCTTTGATTTATTTCTTCCTGTTTCCTCCTCACTGACTTTTGCCAGAATGAGGTTCCTGACTTGGTAAGTCCTCTTCCCAAGGTGTCTCTCTGGCCTCTTACCAGTTACCACCATTTTATGGTCAGACGGACATATATTTAAAGACCCTGAGTCTGAATAGTCACATTTCAGTCTGCTCAGCCTTGCTGCTTGCTCCACCCCACCCCCACCCTCAGTCTCATAAAATAACAAAACTGTTGCCAAGGGAAGAGAGCCACATTAGAATTTCCCGAAAGAAATGGAAAATATAACCCAGCTTGAAATTCAAAGCTCATAGATCTATCCCGTAAAAGAGTGGGAATAGATCCTACGGGATCCTAATGTTAAAGTCAGGTCAGCTGGAGCTGGAATCAGCTGTGACTTAAAGCTAAGAGGATCTTAGTGTTTTATTTGTTGGCTAACCTCATGCTTTCATTCTCACACAGGATCCCCCGGATCCAGAAGAGGAACCTACAGCCAAGGTAGACCCGCTATTATGTCCTTTATGTCTGGAGCTCTTTTCATGTGGAGCATCAACAGAGCATGCTGTACATTTTACCAGCAATAACCCATTCACTGTTGCACCAGTTCCCTGCTGTTATCTATTGGCAGCTGACCAGTTTAACCGTGCTGAATACTGGATTTACATTCATCAGGTGGACAGAAAAGAATAACAAAGGGATGATAACGTTACTTTATGTTGTTTGCTAACACGTTAACTGATACAACTTTATAAGGTGAGATACACTCAGTTATACGACAGTTAGTTTTAGCTACCTAATAAACTGGCATGTCAAATGTTTTTTTTCTTTCAGCTTTTCCTGCTGCCCCAAAGTCCCCTAAATGATCAATTAATGCAGTTTAAAGGAACAGTGTGTTGGATTTATCAGGATTTATTGAAGAAATTTACTATAATATTCATAACAAGGTGGTTTTATTAGTGGAAAACCACCTAAAACTAAGTCGTTGTGTTTTTGTTAGCTAAGAATAAGCCCTTCATATCTACAAAGTGAGCGGATCCTCTTCTCTGAGTCAGTCACATTTCTACAGGAGCCCAGAACGGACAAACTAAACACTGGCTCCAAAGAGAGCCTTTCATGTTTCTACGTTACCTGAAGGTCACCCTAGTTTTCTGACATGCGAGTAAATGAAGGGGTAAGCGATGGGATATTCAGTTGGTTGCAATCTGCAACCTCACCACTAGATGACACTAAATCCTACAAACCGCTCCTTTAAGTTCATGTTGAACTTTCCGCTGATTAAAACACATTTCAAGCCAAAAGATAGACATAACAGTAATGTTGCATAACGTGCTAACACATAATGTACCTGGTGTTTAGAGTCCTTGGAAAAAATTATAACTCACCTGGAGGAAAACATGAATGCTTTTAGTCCTATTTAGAACACGGGCTACTGGTGCACTTCAGCCTCTTGTGGCCAAAATTTGTATAAAAAAGAACTTAGGAACTTAGATAATTCTGGTAAAACCACCAGTTCTTAAGTCATAAACGCAGAAGAGAAAACTATTTTGCATCAGATGTAGAAAATGGATCACCAGAATCTTTTTTCTCGCTTGGGAAAAACGTACTTGATATTTGTGCAACTGGCGAGTGCACACAAGCTCTGAGACCCTGCAAGTCTTTTATTTGGAAAAACTGAGTTAAAGTCCAATTTCAGGCAAATCTTCAGATTTGTTTTTTATGTTGAGTAGACCTATTGTAAATTCAAAAAACAAACAACAGTATTTAAATAATAAAGGCTCTCTCTGCAGCTTCAGTAAAGGCCCTGGACAGTAGTTGAACATTTACATAAATGGCAGTAAGAGGAAGTAGGAATAGGATACGGGGTGAAATAAACAATAAAGCCCTTATCTGCCTCTCTGTGTATTACCACTACATTCCTGGTCCTCTGCTGTATTTGTCTTCCAGAACAGTCGATCAAAATGTTCATCCGAGGCCGGCCGATAACCATGTACATCCCCTCTAACATCCAGAACTATGAAGACCTGAAGATGGAGCCGCCCTCTGAGAGACTGGAGTTGGACTGGGTGTATCCTTCTAGAATGCCACAGCAGCGTTCAGCCTCTTGTTTATATTCATGAGGGTTATGTTACATTCAGATAGCGCTGATATCACTGTGCTCATTTCCTGGATTCAAGCCACACTGTCTGTATTGGAAAGGATATTTTTAATTGTCCAGTGTCTGTGAGGGCAGATTAACTGTTTGCTGTGGAGCTGTGGGAGACATTTTTTTTAAAGGGACAGTTCATATGAATTCAAATGTTCACATGGAGATTAGTTGATAATGACCCAGTTTTCATTGTTGGGCGAACTGTTCCTTTGAAGGAATGAAATGGACCAATGATTAACATGAATGTCACCTTGACCCCGTCATGCCAGCTATGGTTACCGGGGCCGGGACTGCCGGGCCAACCTGTACTTCCTTCCAACTGGCGAGGCGGTGTTTTTCATCGCCTGTGTGGTTGTGCTTTACCACATCAACAACCGCACACAACGCCACTATCACAAACACACCGATTGCGTCCGCTGGTCAGTGGAAGACAGTTTATATCATCTGCATAGAGAGATACAATCAAACTAAACACACTTCTACCTGAAGAGCTGAAGAGCTGGACTAGATGCGTTTAGCCTAAAGACTGGAGACAAGGGGAAACAGATAGGCAAGCAGCTAACTCACTGACTCAATGGCAAATTATTTCATGGTTACATCATCCAAAGCATGATGGGAATTATTGCGCCTGATGGTAAAATTCATAATACCATATTCATCTTAAATATATATATTTTTTATCGATCTGAAAAACTGTATGAATGATTCTCAATGAAAATGAGTACTTTTGGTTTTACACAGCATGGTTTGGGTCAAACAAACACAGGACTTTAACCCAGTAGACCGCTATTTTATTTTACCTTAACTACTTCATTTACAGAACCATGTCTTTATTTGAACCCAAACCTTGATCTTTTCCTAAACCTAACCGGGTAGTTTTGTTTAAATTCACAATGTTAACCTACTTTTGACAACCGTCCATATGTGATTGTTGACTATTTAACTTATGCACATAACTCAATTTACAAGAGCGTCCCGTTAAATGACACAGAAAAGTTGACATGATAGGCGAAATGTTGGTAAAAGTAGCCTTCCCATGAAATCACGTTGTTTTACACTAGCTTATGGATTCAGTTTTGGACAGCCGAGAACATGTGGTGTGCTGAAAAGCTGTGGACATACAGGCAAAGATCTGTATCTCTGTAATACTTTATTTCATTAACACCGCCTTAGAACATGTACTGTATGTAGTACTACTGACATGTACGACATGGCTTGTGGTGACTATGCCATAAGCCTGTAAATGAATGGCATGAAAATCATAATCTAAAACTAGTCTTGAGTTCAAAAGAGTTAAAATCTATTAAAGCCTATTTAAATCCTTACAGACCACTAGAACCTGTCACAACATTTTCAAGTCCATTTAACCCTGTTGAGGTAACAACACGACTGTACGCAAAGGGCAAATAAAGAGTTATTTTCTGCTTCAACCAATACGGAGCTCACCCAGGTCTTAATACGGCTGCTGGAGGCTGGTGCAGTATTTACTGTGTGTACCAGAAATTTGGAAAGAAATGGGCCCGCTGGCATGTCACCACATGTCTCTGAACCACCTTAAGCACAAAACAAAAGAACCCATGTCTGATCTGATGTCTCTTTTGACAGCTAAGATAAAAAGGAAACGGGTTCACATCAGGTATCAGAGGCAGGGAATCTTCCGACTGCGTGATGTCGGGCATCATCCAAATACCATTTACACAGCCTTCAGTGGAGTGTGTGTAAATCCAGCGCCTGTTTCCCAACAGATCACACTGGTTCCCAGTTCCAAACTGCCAAGCTCTCAACATAAAGTCCTGAATATGAGCAACCTGACCAAATAATGAGACGATCAAGGCATTAACACATGTATTCAGTGAGATGAATCCGATTTATGTAGTTTCTAAACTGCTCTCAGACCAACAATCTATCATAAAGGGACATTTATTTTCATATTCATACAGTATGAGTGTTTTGGACAAATTTATGATAAGTGCCAGAGATGCCAAATTCTACTAGTGCACATAAAATAGATATTTTCACCAAGTTCCATGATTTTGGCATGGATATGTGGGAGCTGGAATAGATGTGTGCTTTTTTATATATAGAGAAAAATAAAAGCAATGGGTGGGTTGCGTAAAATATCAGATATATTACTATGCCCCCAATATGTTACAGACTGCACTACAATTTCATCACAAGTGCACTCATTATTTTGACATGGGGGAATTACACATATGTAAATGTTGCAATATATGTGAATAGAGTTTTGTCCAAAAGCCCTGTCCCACCGCTTTTATTCATTTGGTTAAATACTTTTTGTTCTTCCTGCAGTCTTACTCTCCATCCTGACAAGGTGCGCGTGGCGTCTGGCCAGACAGCGGGGGTGGATAAAGACGGCAAGGTAACCACTGCTGTGCACTTGGATCGACTATATATACAATATTCATATTTCTATATACTGTATTTCTGTATACTTACAGCATTAATGCATACGTCCCTTTTAAAGTCAGACACCTCATTGGTAACCCTAGTAACAACCTTGCAGATATGCAGTGGTTTGCTCTTTTTTTATTTTTTTACTTCATAAAAAAGAAAAGGAAAAAAAAAAGCTGTTGAATTTTGGCTCCAAATAACAAGTAGTGGTAGCTGTTGAAGATAGATGAAAGTAATGTGTGTGTGTGTGTGTGTGTGTGTGTGTGTGTGTGTGTGTGTGTGTGTGTGTGTGTGTGTGTGTGTGTGTGTGTGTGTGTGTGTGTGTGTGTTAGCCCCTGCAACCTTGTGTTCATATCTGGGACTCCACCACCCTGGTCACCCTGCAGCAGATCGGCCTGGGAACCTTCCAGAGGGGAGTGGGAGCCGTTGCGTTTTCCTTTGCTGTGAGTTGATTTCTAATATACCATACTGTAGATTCTCAAATATGTATTTCTAAATAGTTTATTTCAACTTCAGCAAGGACCAGGCCTTTATTTGAAGGGTGCCCCAGCTAATGTCTTGATTCATTCAGCCTGATGTACATTTCCACAGCACTAAAGTTATCAGTACAGATATGTTCACGACTCGGCTGATAGCATTTTCTCTTTGCGACAGAAATGTTGTTTTTTCATTTAATAATCATGTCTCTAGTTTAGTGGTGCTCCTCGGGTTGTCCCATTTCCAGAGTTGATGAGTCGTTTTTTTAAATGTGGAAACAACATGAGCGCCACAAAGAGAACGTGTTGTATTTTATTGCTCCGAGCGTTTAGACGAGACTTTGGTAGCTGTTTACAGTATCTGCGTGAAAACAAAACGCAAACGAAACAGATATGCAAATATGATTAATTTCAAACATTAATAATATCCAACCTCAATACCATTACAAATTACATGTGAGCAAAACATTCCTATGTAATACATGAATTAATAAAAAATGTCTTACCCTCAACCCAATGATTTCTTTTGTGCGCCATGTTTCAATGTCATTTGACGTCAATTTGGAAAGTCATGCGCATATTTCTTTTACGAGTTTTTGTTCCGATCCGAGGTTCACGTGACTTTTCCCAATCAGGAATTAATTTATCATATTATTCCGACCCCCCATAAATACAGGATTATTGATGGTAGCTTAACGTCAATAAGAACACGAGTGGATGACAAGTAGTAACAGAGCGGTGAGTAGAACATGCTTTGAGGTACTGAGTTTACAGTGTTGCTGTGTCCCCGATGTCGTCTCCAGGACTCTGGAGTGTTCCTGTGTGTGATCGACGACTCAAACGAACACATGCTGTCGGTGTGGGACTGCAACAAGGGGACCAAGCACGCGGAGGTCAAGGTAAAGAACAGCCGGGTGTAAACAGGCTTGGTAATAAAGAATGAGACCACTTATTATCACCAGCTTTATTAAAGAGGAGAACTGCTGTTAACCTTCCTCATAATGTGTTGCACTTCTCTCAGCTGACTACTCACATTTATAAAATGATAGCTCAAAGGCACAGTAAGAACACAATTGGGAAAATATGGGCGTGAATCCTTCTAAAAAAGGTAAATAATGAAAATGGCCTTGCCAGTTTTTACCTCGTCAACATTTAGCCCAACTTCCAAATGTTATTTCCTCCTTCCCGACAAGCTAGCATGACATGGCACCAATGGATGTGTTGGATTGTCTAGTTTCATATGACATATAATAATATGTTCACTACCTTTAAAACCAAGCGTCGGCCCGTTGCTCACTTTTAAAGGGGAGGTGATGGCTTTTGACAAAGGTAAACCAGCAGTGTCTCCCTGCTCTCAGTCTTTGAGCTAAGCTAGGCTAAATGTGTTACCACACCTCCCACGGACGTTCACCTCGTGTCACCTGACTCCGAGCGGCAAACCGCCCTACTTCCCAAAATGTTGTGCTGTTCCTTTAACAGGTTTCGGGGGTGATGTGCTTCTGCAATTTTGAGAACGTTTTACATCATCTGACATTTATGAAATTATCAGCCAGTGCAGGGATTCATAATCCCTGCAGAAACAATGAAATCCTTCACCGGAGTCAAAGCGTGGGATTCCTCCGGGCTGCTTAGCGGGAACACAGTGACGGACGCCCAGCATGCTGGATGTTAAGATGCTCTTTATAAAAGAGGTCTGTTTGGAGAGATTAAAGAAGGGGGGAGGGGAGGGGGGGTCTCTGCTATGCTTTTATGGGCTTTTATCCCAAAACGCCTCAACTTCCCTGAGAGCAATTTCAGCCTGGCTGTCATGGCAACAGTGTAAATATTTTATCCAGTGAATTTGTCCAGCTGTGTGTGTGTGTGTGTGTGTGTGTGTGTGTGTGTGTGTGTGTGTGTGTGTGTGTGTGTGTGTGTGTGTGTGTGTGTGTGTGTGTGTGGTATATCATGTCAGGATTTTATTGGGCGTGTGCAGGAACGTATGGTAGCATCCAGTGAGCGTGGATCAGTGTGGCAAGGCAGCTCGGTGCTGACCCATACTGTATAAACAAACGAGTTCATCCAACAGGAACCAGATAATTATCCCCCCCCCCCCCCCTCCACAGCACTGGAATAGTCCATATGCCACTACGGCTCAGCCATGAATGGAGCTTTCTGTGTAGAAATGATGCTGCTGTACTTTCTGTACATACTGTGTACGTGGTCACCGGAGACCTGCCACTGGGACTGTCTCTGTTCTTGGTGGCAAAAAAACTCGTAAAGATTGTTTGAAGTGGGTTTGTATGAGCTACTTCTCCCCAGTCAGTGTATTACTCCAGGAGATGGAGTTTGGAGAAACAGTAAGGAGTAGCAGCACGGGAGCAGAGCGATGCACTGCTGCGGTCGTATTTTAGACACCTAAAACATTCAACAGCAGTTTAAGTGAACGCTATATTGAGAATATTTAAAGGCTTAGTTCACCAAAGACACACAACAACACAAACGTATTACTGATCGACCTGCCTCAACCGTGTTCTGGCAGGTAAAAAGAGTCTGGTGGCTTCAGATGTCTAAAATAAGTTTTTATTGCTGCTCATGTCCACAGCAGTACACTGCTTTGCTCCATCTTCTGTAGTAGTACACTGACTATGGAGAAGTACCTCATACGACCACACTTCAAATCACATCATCATGTTGTTGCGACCAACACGTTGGGATGTGCCTAACTATCTGTCATGTGGCCCTGAACAGCAAGCTTTTCAATATTATTTATATGTACATGAGGAATGACTCAAATAACTGTAAGATAATAATAAAATATGAAAGGAGTTGATGACAGAGATGACAATTATCACTTTACTCCACAACTCACCTCAAGTCTACGGAGCTTTTTGCCTCTTTTATCTCCTTGTTTTGGTTTTTACGACCCCGTTACTTCTGCCGCTCCGTCTCGCTGCTCTCATCAGCCACGTCTCCAGACGTTTCCGTGTGATAGAGACTTGACTGATGCAGTTGTCATTAAACATCATCATGCTAAAAGTGTGTGTGTGTGTGTGTGTGTGTGTGTGTGTGTGTGTGTGTGTGTGTGTGTGTCTCTCTCCAGAGCACCAACGAGGCTGTGTTTGCCGTGGAGTTTAACCCCAGCGACGGCACCAACATCATCACCTGTGGCAAGTCCCACGTCTACTTCTGGACGCTCATCGCGGGACAGTTCACCAAGAAACAAGGCATCTTCGGGGTGAGACGCAGTCACCTTCAGTATCCTTCAACTCCCCTCACTTCCTTTATTGTCTGGGTACGAGTAAGTACTTCAAATTGAAGCTTGCAACTGCCTCTGGCTGAAAATGGAAGAACAAAGAGAACAAAGAGAATTGAACATTGAGAAAGAGTGCAAATGGTATGATACGTCCAAAAGAGAGTTTAAGCATGTGGACTCATTCAAGGTGTGAAGAGGACTAAAACTGTGTAGTATCGTGAAGCAAATATTTATTTTAACACCTGTACTAATGATGGATCACATTTGTGTTCTACAAACAATCTTTTCAGAAATACAAGAAGCCCAAGTTCATCCAGTGCTTCGTGTTCAGTCTGACCGGAGATGTTCTGACAGGCGACTCTGAGGGGAACATCCTGACGTGGGGCAAATCGGCTGCAGATGTCAAAACGCTCGGTAAAGGAGCCAAAGGTCAGTGCTGTGCATCAATAGACACCGTAAATGAAATACCAATATGAAAAAAGCTCACATTTAAAGCTGGAAGAATCCTGAATAAGCCCATTATGATGATATGAATTACCATCATTAATATTTTGGGCAAATTGACAATGCTTTAGTCCCCAAGCGCTGAACTGAATGAACTGTCTTTATTTACCCACAGAGACCTTCCAGATCATGCGACAGACCAGAGCCCATGAAGGCAGCGTGTTCACCCTGTGCACCCTGCAGGGCGGCGCTCTGCTCAGCGGAGGAGGGAAGGACCGGAAGATCATCCGCTGGAGCGCCGACCTGGCCCCCGAGAGAGAGTGTGAGGTGAACCACAGCTGTGTGTGTGTGTGTGTGTGTGTGTGTGTGTGTTTCGTGAAGTTGCATTCAAATAAGGCTTGTTGATTAATGTGATTATTTGTCCAGATTCCAGAGAATTATGGAGCAGTCCGTACCATCGCAGACGTGGATGGGGTGGAGCTATTAGTGGGTACGACCCGTAATGCCATCCTCAGAGGCACCTTCTCAGACGGATTTGTGGCCATAGTGCAGGTACGCCAATGATGTAGTAGTACATTGGCATTGTGAAGTTTTGGGAACCTTTTTAAGGATCATATAATCTTGGATTGAAGCTTTTTTATGAGCTGTAAGGGAATGATGGTAAGAACGAGTGCAGTTTAAAGGCACAGTGAGTAGGATTTGTCCGTTGGCCCCTCCTTCCTGAATCAAAAACACTAGCCAGCGTATTTAGCGACCTTCAATATCGCTAGCTAAATCTCAGGGTTCGGATTGTATCCTGGTTTTGAGTCACAGATCTGATGGGATCCCCACAAAAGAAAACAATGGAGCAAATAGAGAGATCCCCAATCAGGTTTTGTTTTTTTGTCGCTGATACCAATTGCGGCTCATCAATGATCCATATTAGTACAACTAGACAATTTTTTCCCTCCACCATCCTAAAAATAATGTTAACTGCTGTCATGTCAGTGTAAACTCTGTAGAGGTTATTTGCATAAATTCAAATGATTAGGACATCAAATATTGTATTTTTATATATAAAAACATCTTGGAATCCTTCAAACAACTGTATTTGTTTGAAGTTTCTCACCAAAGAACTACATTTTACAGGAGAACATTTGAACACATCATGATAGTGTTACGATTTACCTTCGCCCAATTCTCAATTTTACTGAACAGAGCCTAAACGCATCGTGATTTGAGTGAATGTAACCTTCATACGCCAGCTGTTAGCACCGGTGCTGCCACCGGCCATTCATGCCATTTCATTGAAATCTTAAGGATTGCAACTTTAAGGTTTAAGGTTGTCCTGCAATTCCTCCTCCTCTCAAGGCCCCATGAGGAAGAGCCACTTGTCAAAGTCTTGTTTTAAAACCTTTATTGTTTCAGTTTATATTGTGCTTTTATACAATATAAATTTATGTTTGGGAATTACATGTGCTTTTGAGTGTGTACTCTGTACGTGGTGGGCACTTGCAGATGACTGACCAAATCCACAATGCACACAGATTGGGAGGAATGGAGGGTCAGAGGCCTGTTTCTGTCCCGGTGTCCCCTCACGTGTTAATTCAGCCCCCGAGTGTCTTGTATCCACATGTATTCAGCCCGTTAAGATCCAACAGCTTACCGTCAACAGCTGGCATCACAATGCGTTTTAGTCTCCATTGACCTCTGGAATTTGGCTTCTTGCTCACATTAGATTTTCATCTGTGGGAAAGTAAAACATCTTCCAGTTAGGAAACACACACAAAAGTCTAGAGCACTGCTCGTGTCCCCCAGAAGCTACGGAGATCACTCTGCACAGGCGTGAATTTGTGATGTGAAAAGATGTACGCATCTTTAAGATATAGCATGGCTTGTAGACACATAAATAAGGATAATGTGCGTTTGAAAAGTGGTATCTGAAAGTTAAAAAGTGAATCTTAAACCCTGAGAAAAGATGTCACTTAATTATTGTATAAATGATCATTTATAATAATGTGGGCATGTTTTTTTTCTTCTCAAATGTAAATTTAATAAATTTCTGAAATTTGTCAAAACAAATTATTTATTTTTTTGTCTTCTCATTTCATATATAAGATAGTATTATTCTCAAAGAAAAAACCCTATATTCTACTTCAGTTGCCCCACCTCTCTGTGGAGCCCAGTTCCCCATGTCAGGAAAGCATTGAAAGGCTCAAGAAAAATAAGATTGGAAACTTTTGGGGACAAGTTGCACTTCAGATTGTTTTGTGTTTGAGGGAAAACCATCTTAACTTCTAAGATCCATTGCTCAGAGAAACTGGACAAACAGTCGTTTGTTCCAGAAGCTTTTTGGGGGGCATCCACACCTGCTGAGTGTCTACTGGTGATACAATGTACCGTACCGTATACAGTATAGTCTCACTGAGGCTGATGTCTACAATAGCACATGGGCGTATCATCAACACTTCATTTCACTGAACAAGATGAAAACACATTTTTGGTTTGTTTCACTGACTTGCCGTGTGTGTGTGTGTGTGTGTGTGTGTGTGTGTGTGTGTGTGTGTGTGTGTGTGTGTGTGTGTGTGTGTGTGTGTGTGTGTGTGTGTGTGTGTGTGTGTGTCAGGGTCATATGGATGAGATGTGGGGGCTGGCCACACACCCCTCCCAGAACATCTTCCTCACCTGCGGCCACGACAGACAGGTGTGTTTGTGGAACACAGAGGAGCACAAGCTGGACTGGTGCATCTCGGTGGAGGTAGGAGGACGACGCTCATCCTGACTTATTTCCCCTCGTGTACTGGATTTATTTTCAAGATGTCTTTCAGCTGACTGGGTAAAACACACCGCTGCTCGTGACACTCGTGCTGACACACACACTGCTAACTGGTCCTGTGTCTCTGACAGGAGTATGGCTTGTGTGCTGATTTCTGCCCCAATGGATCAGTGGTTTCAGTCGGCCTCAGCACAGGAAGGTAATATGGCACAACGCAGCACTAATGCACCTAGACCCAATAATTTACCGGTTTGGTCTATTCACATCACGTTAACAATCAATACGTGCAGTATATAATCACTGAAACATTTTAAAGGAATAGTTTTGGGAAACACGTTCCCTCACTTTCTCCCCAAGAGTGAGATGTTCTGATGGAAAAAGCTCAGCGGGTGTTGTGGTGGTTCTCTGTGGGCCCGTCACCACGAGTTCACATGACACACAGTCACTTGATCATAATGTGAAAATATTGATTCGGTCAGCTTTGACACGCAGACACAAGGTTGATATCAATTACGCCCAGAAAAAAAAGCATATTTCCCAAAATGTTGAGCTGTGCAGTAAGTGTAGTTTCCAGAGGAGGGAATCTGCAGTCTTTGGCGTTCCATAGATGGAGTGAAGAGCTGCCTGCTGTCCAGTTGCTTGTCATTACTGATGCCTCTGTAACACTAACAGGTGGATGGTCCTTGACCTGCTGACCAGAGAGGTGGTCTCTGAGTCCATTGATGGGAACGAGCAGCTGTCTGTCATGAGATACTCACCAGGTCAGCGCTCCCTATTGTCCAACTGCTCTCAGAATGATCATAATCCAGAATTTAACAGCCGAAACTAAAGTTCAATGCACTTAATGAAAGAAAAACACAAAACTACCACTTCTAAAAACTGCATAGCCCTACCATTTTTTATTCAGACATATTTAAAAAGAAATTGTAGTTTATTTTTCACATTTTTATAGTATTTTTTTGTCTATTCTATATTTATGTTTCTTGATTTTTTTAATACTTGCTTTTATTTTTAACTTCAGTATTTCTTACA